>JAQMYJ010000014.1:15636124-15653395 GCA_030014305.1 Clarias laeviceps | reverse complement strand
ATGCCAGAGTCAGTCATGATACACCACCCTGGGATGGGATATGCAGAGAAAGAATTTCACTGTGCTGTAATGTACAATATATGTGACAAAAAAGGCTTAACTTAACTAAGGGCAGCTTTTAAACAATACAAACTAACTTCAAATACAAGATTTTAACATCTAACTAAGCGTAAATAAGCATTTATTTATCTCTATCATCTGGCATTATTAGTATTATTTCTAAAGAAGTTTACCAAATAATTGACAGGGGATGAATAGTTCAGAGTGTACCACATATAAGACGGCAGAGTGTTACCTGTAGCTTCTAACGCAGGCCCGTGTGGCTTCTAACACTTGTGTTTTGAGATGTGGAAGTGGTGTTTTGAGACTGGTGTAAGCTTGCGTACTGAGTGGATTTGAGACTAATTTACTGGTATACTTAGGGGAAAAAAGGCTTTTAAAAGTCACACAACTTTTGACAGCTTTGCGCCATGAAAACGTGTTTCTGTTGCACCATTTGAAAGATATTGTCTCTTGTGTGCCAAGCTGTTGCACCACTCAGAAGCTCATGCACCGGCACAGAAGGCCATTGGTCATGGCAGATCAAACTGAAAAACAGCCAATTCCAGTCACTGGCTGATCGACTGATATCTCTATTATAAATGTAATAAATCATTTAAAAATCGATTTTGGAGTCAGTGTGGTGATACATGGACCAGCGCATAAAAGAATCTCGATTTATAACTGAATATTTTTTTCTTTTTCTCCCAACTTTATTTTCTGCTTTATCAGCAGAAGCAAATAAAATACAACTAGGGGAAAAAGAGAGAGTACATCTCTTCTCGACGTGTGCCATGCGTACTAGATTTATAGATGAACAGTGTTTACAATGTGTTTAGTTTGCTATATGTTCAGGCTATTTCAGTAGAATTATCTTTTGTGGATTATTTTTTAGAATTTTTTAATTCTACCTAGGGTTATTTACATTATATATAAATGTATATAATTTATAATCACATTTTATTTACTGACATCCTTATTAATGATAAATACTCAACCATATCATGATATCATCACAGGGAAACAATACTTGTGTGTTTTTTTTATATATATTTTTTTTGTCTAAGGTCATTTTAAACCGCTTACTCTACTCGTTACTTAACAGCAAAACTGTAATTTGGTTTTTGGTTGAGTGAATTGCTCTAAAATTATTACATCATCAACGCTGTGGTTGTACGTGTGCTTTTATTCTTGGCCAGATTTGTTGAAACAAGAGGCCTACGTTAGGCAACAACATTTACACAGTCTACTACAAGATATTTCTGCAGCAGATATTTCTGTGTTTCATCATTCATTGGCCAACATATACCTTTGCGCAGATGTTTGCAGACATTTATCAATGAATATGATTGTCATGAATATGACTGCTTTTTAGGAGGCAGAAAGATTGTATAGCATTCTTTAATAAAAGAAAATCCCAAGAAATCAGTGCACATTTTGCCATCTTGCATTTTCTCTCTAAAATTATGCCTACACCTATTTAGATTATTAATTCTATGGTACTGAGAGTCCCAAAAGGAATCTCCAGATTCTGACAGTGATCATGATTGACTACAGCTCTTAGTGCGTCTTCTTAAAAAAAAGTTTTAAAAAAATTTAAGAAATCAAGAAGTCCAGTATTGCAATGACATTCATGTTCAATGATGAGTGTATGTAAACTTCTGACCACAGCTATAAACCTGTGAGACAATTTTGAGCACGAGTTTCACACTTTTTTTCTTCTCAGATTCTGGTGAAGCTGTGTGGTTTTGTATCTCCGGCTGAAGAACTAGCGCAAAAGGATGACCTGCAGCTGCTCTTCAGCGCCATCACGTCCTGGTGTCCTCCTCACAACCTGCCGTGGAGGAAGAGCGCCGGCGAGGTGCTCATGACAATCTCCAGACACGGCCTCAGCGTCAATGTCGTCAAATACATCCATGGTAATTTCAGTCTTTCACATTTAAAGTGACCAGGAAATAAATTACCAACACGGTCTACTAACTGAATTTCCATTTAATCAATTACATTAATGCAAGTCTTTTCTCGTCATGTTTTTTTGACGGCTTTTGCATCATAATCTGTATATCATCATTAAATCCGACTACTGTAATTACCTACTACATTCTGAGGCTCGAAGCTTATGAAGTACTTTGTCTTTGCAATCACAGCTCAGTGTTCATGGCTGGCTGAGTCCTATTTATTTATCCCGCTTTAATCTTTAATTGCTTTCTTTGCTGCGTGCTCTCTAGCAGCACTTACTCATGCATTTGTGCCGCTGACGACTTCTGTATTTTGAACCTCAGTAGCATTTCAACCTCAGTAATGATTCTCTTCTCCTTCTGTTTTAGTTTCTGATTGTTTCATGTTTTACTGAAAAACAGCAGATGTTTTATTAAAAAAAAAAAACTCTCATTGTTTGTCTCAGAGAAAGAGTGTTTGTCGACATGCATCCAGAACATGCAGCAGTCAGACGATCTCTCGCCTCTGGAGATTGTCGAGATGTTTGCCGGGTTGTCTTGCTTCCTGAAAGATTCCAGCGACGTCTCTCAGACCCTGTTGGACGATTTCCGCATGTGTCTGGGCTACACGTTCCTGACCGAACTCATGCTCAGGTATTGTATATTCCACAATACCAAGCTAATAGCTGTCCAACCACTTGGTATATCATGTTTTTGAACAGTTTTCCTTTTTACAAGGAAGGAAAAAAATATATATTAATTTGCATCAGGAAATTGCAGTTTTGTTCCTCTCTTATCAGCAGCACATGTTCATGAGTGTTATTTTCTTTTCTTCTATAAATCCAGATTGGAGCAGGCCAAAGAGGATGAATCCAAAGATGCTCTAAAGGACCTGGTGAACTTGGTGACTGCTTTGACCACGTACGGTGTGAGCGAACTGAAACCAGCTGGCCTGACCACCGGGGCACCCTTCCTGCTGCCTGGCTTTGTGGTCCCACAGCCTTCTGGGAAAGGTCAGATCAACAGGAAGTAGCCTGATTTAAACGTTTGACCCGCTGCAGTAAAAACACAAACGCAAGCAGAGTTACAGATTATAGGAATTATACGAGGTGTTCTGGGTTACTGGTCGGAAGGTTGGGGGTTCAAGCCCCATCACTGCCAAGTTGGGCCCTTGAGCAAGACCCTTAACCCTATCTGATCCAGGGGTGCTTTATCCTGGCTGACCTTGTACTCTGACCCCAGCTTCAGAGTACATGTGACAAATAATTGAATATTAATCTTAGATTACAAGATCTAGTGTGGCATTTCTTTACATCTTACATTGCTGGGTGTGTTTTGAATTCAGATATTTAGACACAATAATGCCATACATTTGCAATGTTTTAACCAAAAACGTTGTTTAAATAAGACTTATTTATAAAACGCTAACAAAGCAAATTGCTGTAAATACGAGTGTAACAAGTCCTAAAAAAAACAGACACTACAAAAAAAAAAATGGAAGCATCTTTTTTGCTTGAAATATTGTAAGGTTCACTGCACGTAAGGAACTTGTTCAGCATTCTATCTAAACATAATATAATATACTGAGAGGATTTTTTTTATTGCTGCTGTTGTTTTTTAATGATGACACTGGCTTCTGGTCCTGGCAATTCTGCAAATAGTTGCAGAATGTTCTGCAAAAGAATGAAAAAAAAAAAAAAAACCTCACAATGCCTTGTAAACACCGAAAGCAAGCATTTGGAGTCGGCGCTTCGTGGATCAATGTTTTAGGACGAGACTCGTTAAAGTCACACTGGGCCAAGAATGAAAACCTCATTAAAAAGAGATCCTCAGGATCGCGGCATGAATTCCACCAGCACCAAAACCGGCCATGGGACGAAATTATCCCCTCATTATTTTCATCTTCTTTTTTTTTTGTGTGTGTGTTCCTCTGCTCTTTTGAAGAGGAATTAAAACATTGCATTCTGCATTCTGAAGAGGAATTAAAACATTAGCCTTAACAGCTGTAAATGGCACTAACAGGAAAGCATCAGACACCTACCGTGTAATCTGGTTAAGCTAATTGTTCGGCCTGTCCTACGCCTCGCCGTGATGTGTTAAGTAGTGTAATTAACATACAGCGGCTCCGGATAGCATTGTTTACTCGCCCTGTCACATCAAGGTTTGCTTTTCTAGGAGTTTATGTATTTATTTATTTTTTTATTTTATTTTTTTGTTTCAGGTGTCAAAAAAATTTGCATGGAGGAGGCAGATTTTGGTAATTAAAATGCAAGAAAGAGTTGAAAAGATGATGCATTCTGAATCATGAGCTGTCAGAGTAGGCAGAGGCACACACATAATAATAATAATAATAATAATAATAATAACAATAAGCTTTTATAATGCTCTGTAATAATTACTGCTGAGGTATGTGGTAGGTCTGGAAAGCCGTGGTTGAGCGCCAGTGAGTATAAAACCCTGACTGTCAAAATGATTATTATTTATTAATATTAACTATACAAGTGTTATTTTCAACCAAGTAATCTGATTGGACGAGAGGCTTTCCACGGGTGGTGATAACAGACGGTAACAGCACTGCGACATTTATATACATCATGTATGTTATTACATACTCACATCCCAAAATCTCTAATATCCGTTAATTATAGTAACTTTCGGTCGCAGCATGGGTCATTCAAAACTAGTCACGGAAGCACTTTCAAAAAGAAAACACATCTGATTATTTTCTGATATCTTAACACTTTATTTACTTAATAACTACTTCTAATACGTTCTGTGTTTAACAGTGAGCTCCAAAGCTAACTAGCTTCTAACACAAGGTTGAATCTCAACTCCCTGTGTAACCCCTAATCTAGGGCACTAGTTAGTGCATTGAACAAGGAATTGTAGCGCACACTAGCGTACTAGCTTTTCATTTAACACTCTTTGGGATTCAACTCCAGGACCCAGGAGGTTAACGTAGCTGATAGGAGGTTAAAGCAGAGCAAGTGGAAATACAAAGAGAAACTTAAGAGACTTACAGGACTGTCCACCACCTCCATGGTCAGTCGCGGTTAGCTAGCTCCACCAGTCGCGGAAGTATACGTGTTGGCGGCGCAAAATAACTGGTCAAATAAAGAAACAAATCATAATCTGTTGATAATAAACTGTGTTTGTGGAACTGTTGTATAAAAGCAATATCACACTCGAGGTCGTGCTGGATATCAGCCCAACTGTGCTATTTTGGTTAATTATAATGTTGTTATTTCATTATTTTTAGTATTTGTATTAATTAAATTTTTTTGACCACACAGCATTTAAATGAGGCACGAAACGACTGCACATATAAAACCAAGAGTTTGATTATCGCTACATAATTAATCGCATTAAAATTTATTTCATCGTAAAAAGGGTTACAATTTATTACAGGTGATATACACATGGAGTTTATATAGATATATAGATACTTTATTGATCCCGAAGGAAATTCCAGAGTTTTTCAATAATATATGTGTTTTTTATGATAACTCTTAATGAGATCATTTGTGCACGTAGTAAATTCATAGTAACCTGAATTTACTCCAATTTCTTCCCTCAGGTCACACCGTCAGAAACATTCAAGCCTTCTCCGTACTCCAGAACGCCTTCCTGAAGGCCAAGACCGGCCGGCTGGCCCGCATGGTCCTGGACGCCGTGGCAAACATTTACTCTGCAGATCACGCCAACTACTTCATCTTGGAGGCTCAGCACACACTCTCGCAGTTCGCCGAGCGAGTGCCGCGCTTGCCCGAGGTCCAAGTCAAATACTTCGAGCTGCTCGAGTTTGTAGTGTTCGCCCTTAACTACGTCCCCTGCAAGGAGCTGTTTAGCGTCAGCGTCTTGCTGAAGTCTAGCACGTCTTACGCATGCAGCATCACAGCCACACGTACGCTGCTGAAGCTCGGCCGGCATCACGTGGTGTTCAGCGACGTCTTCCGCGAAGTCGGTCTACTCGAGGTCCTCGTCAACCTGCTGCACAAGTATGCAGCTCTGCTGAAAGAGCCAGCACAGGGCCACGGAGAACAGGGTGAGGTTCATTTGGGCAATAATAAACCATAAGTGCGCATATATTCAAAGCCTGGTGATGCCCGCAAGGCAAATTGCCAATCAAATGAAAACACTTTCTACAGTTAAACCTTGAATCGAGAGCATAATTCGTTCCGGAAGCGTGTCTGTAATCCAGAGCACTCGTATATCAAAGCAAATTTCCCCAGAAGGAATAATGGAAACTCAAAAAATATTCATATAAATATAATTAAAACTAAAGATAAAACAAATTAACCTGCACAGATTTATCTCCTGCGCTGTTATAGCCATTTAATAATTTTTTTCTTCACGAGAGCCGTTGTTGCAGTACAGTTACTAAAGAACAGTCACTACGCTTTGACACAAAATAAAAAAAAATGCTTTACACGCACGCACACACACATGCTCACGATGTTATAGTAAATGTACACATGCGCACGAATGTTGACTATGCGAGTGACGCATGCGCACTGAGATTGAGCATGGGAGACGATTACCCACAATCCCGCAGCAAGAGAGAGGGAGAACCATTGGCTTAATTGTGATCACATGACGCTCAGCAGACAAACTGTATGCGTACTACTTGTATGTCAAGACCTCGCTCGTTTTAGCAAGTCAAAATTTATTAACATTTTTTGTTCGTCTTGAAAAACACCAAGTTACTGGCAATCCAAGGCTTTACTGTATTTTGGATCCTTATTTATGGAGAAATTGTAAAGTTAAGAAACATTTCTTGTTGCGGTGGAGCTTATTTTTCACCCAGTACAATGTAAACAGAAATTTGATGACTATAAACACTTCCAGGCTGTATTCCTTCCTTACATGTAATGTTCTTAGGATAAGCCCAGGATAAGCGATAACCAAGATAAAATGTTTACTGAATGTGAACCATTGTTCCAGATCAAGAAACACTATTCATATGGCTAAATGATATTTATTCACGCACTGTTTTTAGGTGATTCCAAGAACAACGTGGCAGAAGATCAGAAACAGCTGGCGTGGCTGGTCATGGAGACTCTTACAGTCCTCCTTCAAGGCTCTAACACCAATGCAGGTACGTGTGTTTTTACTAAAAGTGCATCCTTTTATTTAGACAAACTTTCTGCAATCAGAGTTACCGGGTTTCAATTTCTAATCCCTACGATTGCTTTGTAAGCAGACTCTCAGTCCTGGTGTTACCAAGTAAAACAAGGATTTTTTTTTATTTATTATTTTTTTTATATTCCAATGCTGACAAACTGAGGTCGAAATCAGGAGCTACTGTCTCTTCTCTGTTCCCCCTGTCTCTCTCGGGCTGTCTCACTGCTGTTCAGGGGAAGTGAAAGAGAAACCTGTGTGATGGGTGGAGGGTTTTGGGGGGGTTTGCGATTCCCCTCACTGACTTTCCTACAGTCACTTCTACTTATCTGACTCTGTGTCTGGGAAAACAAAAGATCCTTTTTTAGGACTGCATCTCTATCTGTCTCAGCAGATAGTTCCTCTTTGTCATTGTTTTTTTTTTCCCCCCTCAGCTTTTCTTATACGCCAGTTCTTCCTTTTCCTCTATTCCGTTTCCCTTTCCTCCATCGCTCCTCCACTGTGTGGATGTTGTTATCTTTGCCAGTTTTATTTCCTTTGCAGTTTTATTTGTAAATTTCCTGGTCTCTTTTTTTTTTTTTTTTTTTTTTAAATCTTAATCTCGAGTCTGATTGTTCATTTTTGGTAACAGCAGCCATGACAGTAATGTTTATAATATTATGCTCATTCTAATTAGGGTTGGGTACCGAGACTGTTATATACCTATATAACCGATATGTACTAGAACTGAATCAGTGCACTGATTCAGATGTCACTGCACATGAAAATTTTTTTCCTGACTGAGAAAATGCACGTAAACGTGAGTCGGAAAGCTCTAGTAATATAAATCCAACCAATCTTTTGTAGTAACGCGAGTGTCCATCTTGTTTAGTGCAACTTAAAAGCACTACTCTGGGAATGAGACCATTCACGTGCACGCAGTAATTAAAAGTAAGTACACTTGCTCTAACTGCAGCTGGTAGCGTTAGCTTGCTAAGCTAAACATAAAATACCTAAAGCTTAAAAATGCCTAAAACGCTCTTGCTATATTTCACAACAAAGGATTCCGACACCATGACATGCAACAAATGTTTTACAACTATCATCAAACCTAATGAAACATTTGAGGACACATGGGATGAAGTTAAAATCAGTGCCCGATCCCAGTCAGACCAAGTCAAGAGAGGTGTTCTGTGTTGCCAGATAAGGAAAATATGGTCATATATCTGCAAATGAATTGCTGAAATTTGAAGCTGGTTTGTAGCATACCAAGAATACCAACTGCTTTACTGTTATTGGTGTTAAATTAGTGTAGTTCATAGGTAGCATGTAAATTAGTTGTTTTTTTAATCTGCTCATATTTATGTATACTTTAAATATATTGTGTACAAGATGTGTACAATATATTTGTTTATATTTGTTCGCATTGAATTTTATTGCAAACCCATAAGCTCATATTAAAAAAATGTACTGTTAAATTTAGATTTTTTTTTTTTTTCGATATAAGGCCATATTTTTTTTTATTCTAAGTAGCGTATCTTCTCTTCCCATGGGCCGATCTGTGAACCCCATTTAAATTTGTTCAGTAGTTTTTACGTGATATGTGCACAAACAAACAGACAAAAATTCCAAAAACTATCTTGATGTGTTTCATTAATTATCTTGTATTGTATTTCTTTGCAAATTTTTTTAATTTGCAGACATGCCAACTTTACAGTTTTATTGTATGTATAGATTTTTAACAAAAAGCTGTTCTTTAATTTTATCCATCATTTTTTATGGCTGTTTTTAGTTTTAAGTATCGATTCAGGCACAGTTTAGGCACTGGTACAGTTTTAAAAGTATCAATTTGGCTCCGGTATTGTTAAAAAACCCAAACGATACCCAACCCAAATTCTAAAAAATTTTTACAGTACAGTGACTTTTACTCCTGGCTACTGGTTTTTCTTTATAGAAATGTATTTAAATGAATAAATTCCCTCCAAATTCCCTTCCTGCACACGCTTCTCAAAACATGCCGATTTTATTGTCCATATGCAGTTTCTGTTTTTATTTTTGACTTTTTTCTTTTGCAAGTTGCTCCTTTGCAGGTATGTTTATTATATTGCTTACTCTTGTTGCTAATCCAAGCAGTACTTTGAAGAAATTCAGGATTCTAGTGTTTTAGGATGTTAAAGTAAAGTATTTAGACCTAATGATGTGCTTTACATTGGGGATGGTAACGTCTCTGTCTTGCGTTGCTTCTAGTCAAATAAATGCCCTTTTGTCTGTGCCACTAGTCATTACAGGATGATAGCACTTTTTATAGTGTAGTTGCAAATAGACAAATAGACTTTTTTGCTTCTGTTTAATAATATAGTAGTAGTAGTAGTAGTAGTAATATATAGATGTAGTAGTGTACGTAAGTGTAGGCTTTTTCTTCTTTCGTATAAAAATACCACATTTCTGAAATATTTAATACATTTAAACTTTAACATATTATGCCGCTCCAATGGTCAGCTGGCTTTATGTGGTTAGAAGGAAACATGTGATAGTCCTTGACCCTCCCTGATTGACTGGTGGTAGTAGTAGCCTTAAAGTGGGAGCTCCCTAGTGACAGGTGGGAATTGGATACAACTAAATTAGGGAGAAAATCAGGGGAAAAAAACAGTCATAGGCCAGTAAACTGATGAAAGGACCATGGGTACCCAAGGCTCACCTATGCCCACGTGGACCAAAGGCCAGCCTCTACAGTCCAATCATACAGAAAAGCCAAAGAGGCACAAATTGTTGAAAAAAAGTCAAAATGTAAACTATGATAGAAGGCTATCAGAAGACCAAGTGCAACACAAGACTGTCTACGCCACCTACTAACAAATTCCCCAGATCCCAATCCAATTGAGCATTTGTGTGACGGGCCGGACAAACAAGTTCTAACTACGGAGATCTCACCCGGCAACCTAAAGGATCCACTAACAATGTCCTGGTGCGAGACACTAGCACACACCCCCAGAGGTTTGGTGGAGTCACGTCCCAAGGGGACAGAGCTGCCCAAGTACTGTTTATCATATTTTGCATTGTAATGTTATGCCATCATTTTACATTTTTACATTTTAGTAAGGAATAAGACAATCAATTCAGTCGAGCAGCATTTCTATAAGATTTTCTGTTGCAGGTTTGTTCCGGGAGTTCGGCGGCGCCCGCTGTGTGCACAATATAGTAAAATACCGGCAGTGCCGCGAGCACGCGTTGATGATCATTCAGCAGCTGGTGCTCTCACCCTCCGGAGATGACGACATGGGCACACTGCTGGGTCTCATGCACTCTGCACCCTCCTCTGAGCTGCAGCTCAAAACCGACATACTGCGGGTCAGAACGCATACACACGCACACACGATAAATGTGGCATTGACGTACAACAGTTTAATCTTCAAACAGTGACGTCTTAAAGCTTTAAAGGAAATAAATCGCCCTTTGTTGGATTGTGGGGTTTTTCAAGTTGCTGTAAACATGAAAAGAAATTGAATGACGTTCGACCTACCACAGAGTAATATTAGAGGAGCAAACAGCTACAGTAATAAAAAATAATCATACCCGCTAACAACGGGTAAATTCAACAGTCCAAACCCCTGTAATGGTGCGGCTAAAAACAAGTTTTTTTTTCATGGTTGAAGCGCTATGTTGGTAATCAAAGTTTGTCAATTAAGACCAATAAAACAAGCCAAAGTATCCACTTGAAGTAAAGTCACTGAGAGTGACTGAAAGCTGCTTTTTTTTATTATAGCTTTTTGAAAGCAGGGCTTGGCTTTGAACTTAAGGTTGCAAAATTTAATATTTCCCCCAAACAGTGTTTAAAATATCTAGTATTTCTGAAATTAAAGCTGAAAAATAAATTGCATTATTTTATTATAATAAGTAGCATTACGTATTTAATATTTTTTTTTCTATGTACTAAATGTGTTTGTGCGTTTAATTAAAATGTTATACGAGCCGCATATATAATATACTGCATACGTGTTTAGAAAATGAGTTCCTCAAATTTTCATTGGATATTTAATGATTATACTTTTCCATGCGGGTACTAGTCCTTCGGACATCCTCTAAAGTGTAAGGTTCCACATAGTACCTAAGGAGGTAGATGTAAATTGGTTTTCTGATTTAAGAAAAAGGTTTGACTCAATTTACATATGTATCACAACAAAAAAAATGTAAGTAATGAATTACAAATCATCTCAAGTTTTTCAGATTTTAAGGTAATGGATTAATTGAGCTAGAGAAGTGTTTACTTTTAATGGAAGAACAACAAAAAACTTGAAAAGTTTAGTTTTTGTTTGTTTTTGTTGATTGCGCAGGCGCTGCTGGCTGTGCTGCGAGAAAGCCACCGTTCCCGCACCGTCTTCAGGCGTGTTGGTGGCTTCGTCTACGTGACATCACTGCTGGTGGCCATGGAGCGCCTGCTGGGCGCCGGCACACGGGTCGAGTCGGACTCGAGCGGGCCGCTAGAGCTGCTGCGCGCCGTCTTCCGCACCCTGACGGCCGCCATGCGCTACGAGCCGGCCAACGCGCACTTCTTCCGCACCGAGGTGCAATACGAGAAACTGGCCGATGCCGTGCGTCTGCTCGGCTGTTTCTCCGACGCTAAAAAACTCGCCCCGGTGCCTACCGTGCCCTGCAACGCCATGGCCTCTAACGCCCAAGTCTTTCAGAAGCTCCTGGAGGACGAGGCAGTGTCTGAGGAGAGTGTGTGCCCACAGCTGGCTCACTGCGCCAAGCTCTTTGTCTACCTCTACAAAATGGCCACTGACTCCTTCGACAGGTAAGGATGTGTCCGTGTCTGTTTATCAAGAATGGATTCATAAAGCATTTGAGGTTTAGGGGATTAAGTATAATAAAAATAAATAAATAAATGTCTCTAGAATTGAGACGCTACTCAGTCTTGTCTTTTTTAACTTAATGGAAGGTCCATTTGCTTTTGTAGTGCAGCTGTGCATTAGCCTGGGTCATTTCCTTATCCAGAGTTTGTGTGTGTGTGTGTGAGTGTGTGTGTGTATAAATAATAATGTATAAATAATCTCAAATTCTCTTCTCAGCTTCGAACTAACTGCTTCCATCTTTTTTTATTCTTCTCTTTCTTCTCTTGCTGATGTAACCCATGACATCACCTGGCTGTACATGCGGCGTGTGTGTTGCTTCACCTGGCTGATTTTGGGGATTCTGACGCCTGTATGTGTGGATCGGATTTGCTATTTTTTGTACGCTTGCTTGTATGTGTGCGTGTAGTCGTGCTGAGCAGGTGCCTCCCTGCCTGACTCACGAGACCTCGCTCCCCTCTCCTTGGGGCACGCCAGCACTCACCAGAAAGAGGTACTGCACTCTGCACTTTTTTTTTTCTGCCCATTCTTGAAACACCCTCTCTCTCATTCCTGCATCTGTTCCTGTTGACGTGTGCTGTCTCTTTTATATTTTCTAACACATATCTTATCTTTAGCTCTATTTATAGATCTCACTGCCTCTCTTTTGCTTTTTCTGTGTGTGTGTGTGTGTGTGTGTGTGTGTGCGCATGTACGTATGTGTGCGGTTGCACATCACCCTGCCTTCTCAAGCTCTTCTGCTAGCTTCCAGCTTGCAGTTGTGGAAAAAAAAAGGCCTCTCAACTAGTTTTGCAAATAGCTCTTCAGGGAGATGAGATCAGTAATTAACATTGCATCAAGGCAGATGTTTAATTGACCCACATCAGAGTCTAGCCCTGTGGCCTCCTAGGGTGCGAATTTACGCATAAATAGAGTGAATCACGACTTACCACAGAGTCCACATTTAAAAAAATTAAATAAAAGTCCTTTAATTACCAGACATGGTTCTAATGCTTATGTAGTGTTTAAATGAGCAGTGTGCGAGAAAGAGCAGCTACGTGGTTGAATGATCTTTCATTCAACCATTTTCATCTTAAATTTATCTGAAAATGATTTCCTCATGCTCCCAGAATCACTCTTTCACAATTTGCGTCCTGGAATGTGCCTGTCATCAGGGAAGAAAAACTCATTATTCAGTACATTCAGGTCGTCAGCTGACTACATTTTATTGCCTGACCAACTGAAGCAACCTTAAATTCATAACGCACTATGCATGATGTGTGCATCGCTTCATTCGCTTCCCTTCTGGAATAGGCTCAATCTGGACTCATCATGACCTTTTTTCCATCGCTCCAAAGTGCAATCGTTATACTCCTTAAATTAGAGATCAGCATTTTTGGGGCCATTACCGATCACCAAGATCATGAACTGCCGATTGCCGATCATTGCCGATCACTGCCGATCACAGAATGGCAGGGGAATGGGAATCTTTTATCTATAATCTAGCAGAGTTTGCACCATTTGTAGAAATGAAACTAACTCTAAATTAACTATGTTGGAAAAAAAAACTGTAGAAATAGGCTACAGTCGGCCTCCGAGTGGCGCAGTGGTAAAGTGCTCGCCCTATCATCCAGGGATCGCTGGTTCGATGCCCGGGTGATGCTGTTACCTCTCACAGCCGGAGGCCTAGAGAGAGCTGATTGACCGATCTCTCTCAGAGGGGAGGGATGAGAGGTACTTTGTGTTCCCACATTAATCACGGCTCCACAGCCAATCAGGGGCGTCTGTGAGCTCGGGCATGCGGAAGGAGCGGCTAACGCTGTCCTCCGAGTGTGTTACTCCGCCCCTGACGGTGCGTGAGTGAGCAGTTCGAAAAGATGCGGTCGGCTGGCGTCACGTGGTTTGGAGGAAACACGTGATAGTCTTCGGCCCTCACGGCAGAATGGTAGTAGTAGCCTTAATGTGGGAGCCCCCTAGTGACGGGGAGGAATTGGCCACGACTAAAGTAGGGAGAAAATCGGGGAAAAAATCCAAAAAAAAAAAGAAATAGGCTACAGTCAAGATCTTGAAGAACCACCAAGTGTTTATTTTAGAAAATGAGAACTTAAGGCTACTGTAGGCCTTCTTTCCCAAATAAGACAGAGTAACTTAAAATGTATGGCGTGTTCTAAGATGCCTAATCATGTTAGTGGTGTTAAAATGCTGTTGCTTGCTTCCTCCTCGAGGGATTTCATCACGACATACATTGCAAATGGCTAACTTTACGTCTTTATCGAACACTTTGAAAAACTTCCAGACGGGAGAACTCATGTTGCCACTGGTAAGCTCCGCTCTGCTGTTGTTTACCTGTGCACCGTGCATGCACGTGTGAAAAAGTCACGCGAGTAATTTCCGTCAAGTGATCGGCTTTTTTGATCGGCACTTTTGGGGTTCGCCGATCAAGCTATTTTTAGCCAATATCGGCCGATCATGATCGATGGCCGATCAATCGGAGCATCACTACCTTAAATAAATTGGAAGTTTTTTTTTCCCCCCTCCAGAGTCTCACTAACAAGTGTTTTATTTTATTTTATTTATTTATTTATTTTTAAAAATGACCACACAGCTGTTTAGTCCCAATCCTGTGAATCCTCGTCACATTGTGCTTGTGGAAATGTTTTTAATTTAATTTTTTTTATACCTTTTTTTTTTTTTTTTTTTATCCAGGCAGTATCTATTCATCATTGTAACAATAGGATGATCAACTCCTGTACATGTCTAAACATACAGTATCAACATGTTCCAGTTATCTGTTTATTTGTAAATTAATGCTTTTTTTAAAAATACTGTCTACAGAACTGTGATAAAATAAGAGAGAAAAAGCAAGTAAAGATTAAGCAGTGAGGGGAAACAGGTTTTCAGCGTAGTTATGAGCCTTTTTACATTTTTATTTATTTATTTATTTAGCTATTTAATATAGGTCAAATTTACTCCCATACTGTATTTGGATGCCCCAGCTTACCACCCTTAGCAAGTTGTCTCAAAGCTGTTTGATGTCGACATTATGAAAGGATTCTCTTTTTTTTCCAGCTTCGTGGTTCAGTTTTGCCCATTTCACAATAAATATACTTTAAATTCCTTTAAAAGGTGATGAAGATCCCACTGACGTACTTACAATTTCCAAATCCTCCATAAATTTTCTGTGGGATTCAGGTCATGGCTTGACCATGACATGCAAGGCCTGGTTAACTTATTTAGACTGTATGATTATCGTATTGGAACATCCATCTCATTGACTGATGAGATTTAAGATCTTTTTAATATGTCCGAGCACAACGCTCCTTTCATATTTCATTCGATGACATGTACTTCCCCAGTACTGTTTGTATCAGTAGCAGCCCATATCATGATGCTCACACCTCTCACACACGTTCTCTTTACTCTGAGTATCGCATTCCCGGCCATTAAACACATAACTCATCTTTCCCAAAATATGATGAGCGGAATTCTTGCTAAATAATTCTGTTTCTTCTGACTATGTTCCAAAAAAGTTATTCTTTGTTTTATTTATTTTTTATTGGTCTCTGTGCTTTATTTTTAATGTAAGAGATGAGATGTAGGAATAATTAGAGATGAGCGCCTTGCAGCTCATAGTTTATGGCTTCACTCTCATCTTCCTTATCATTATCTTGCCATACAAATCCAAGGATAAGTAGGTGGGCTTCTTTTGTAGCTTTTTAATAATTTTTTTTTTTTTTTGGAAAACCTTTTTTTTTTTCAAAAAGGAAACTCATTTACCTTTACCTTGATTGCTACCTGTTACATTTGGACATATCCACTGGAAATACTTACAGTAAAAAAAAAAATTACTAAAAAAAAGTATTAAAAGAATACTTTTTTACTTAGACAGCTGAACATGGCAATATTTGCAAGAAATGGATATTTTTTTGATGAAACAAGATACATAAGGTGACTTGACCTTCTGCCTCCCACCACACAGACACGGCTACCACAATTCCTCCAGCACGGCTCCAACCAAAAACCTCACAGACTTGAAGCTGCATCTGGGGAACCCCTCTCTGCATGCCTCCGATCCTGTGGTTATCCATGCAGGGGCTGTCCTGGCCGTGCTGGACCTGCTGGCCTCCATCAGTTCAGACTCCGAGCCTGAGGTACTGTACACCTCTCTGTCCTGCCATGAAGATGTCTGATAGCGTAGCAACTATGTAAATTACAAATCTACTCTTGGGCTGTAGGGGCTTTTTTTTTATTCCTATAAAAAGTTTACTTTTCCCATATTCATCAAGTAGACAAAAATAAAACAATAATGTGCAAGTTGTAGAAAGTTCTGGGAATGTTTGTTTTTGTTTGTGTTAAATACTCAGAAAACAAATCTTTAAAATGTTTAGTTTCCATTTCTGTTACTGAACCCATTACTTTTTTTTAATTTTATTTTTTTTAAGCAATTATAAAACGTAATGCCAAAGCATGGCAGAGTATTTTTCTGCATATCTTTTGCATTTTCCTGCTCAAAAAAATATACCCCAGTTTAATAGTTATGGAAATCACCAGTCACCTTCCAATACAATATTATCACGATACCTTTGCTGTCATTCAATTAAAATTGTGGTTCTATAAGCATCACCGTTTTATAAATATCGATTTAATATTATGTTTTTCCCCGATTATGTTACAATTTTAAACCTTTTTAAATGTAGCCCGTTAATTATAACATTAATTCTATCACTTAAAACCAAGTGAATCATTTAAACAAGAGAAAATAACTTCAAATACAAGAGTTTAATATTTAACTGAGCAGCATGTATCTCTGTCATCCGCCATAATTATTATTTTTTTAAGAACATGGCAAATAATTTACTCCTACCACAAGGGATGAAAATGTGTAAATAGTTCAGAGTGTACCACCTGTAGGAAACATTGACATTTTGCCGCCTCAAATACTGTCAAAGTATATTGACTCACTCGAGTTAATTTTTTCCCCTCGATCTCTACAGTTTAGATTAACCGAGTTTGTTTAACATGATTCCAAAATTTTTTAAACAAACTATGAATCTTTAACTTTGCTTTAACACACAAAATTATACTTTTTCTTATTAAATGCATAAGATACTTCAAGCACAAGGGAAGCAACACTTTTTTTGTTGGCTGCTATTTCTTTTCAGCTCCTTTCATGTTTTTATGAGTGTGCTGTGACAGTCCTCTTGTAAAGCTATTGATGAGAATTGATGAGAAGCTGACAAAAGTTTGGAATAATCTCAACTGGTTCTCCGTGTTCTCTCTAGAGTTCTTTGCTTGAGTGCCTGTCAAGTTCATCCAAACATGTCCCCATTGCTTCAATCATGTTTTTTCTTGCAAAAGTAAAAAAA
>JAQMYJ010000014.1:15586266-15616680 GCA_030014305.1 Clarias laeviceps | reverse complement strand
TACAACTAAATATTAGTTCAGAGATGCACAAGAAAGATTAAACTTCAAGCATTTTTGTTTAAATGGTAAATTCATCATTTTGTAAAGATGAATGATGACACTGCTATTTTTTTGAACAGACTAATTTTTCTTCACTTTCTGTAAACTAATAATTCATTTAGCACATTTTTCTTCATGTTGTGATTCAGAATAGAACGTGCAGGGTGTCCAATGCATTTGTGTGATTTACATTAAACGTTATTATATGGATATGGAGCTTTACTCACTTTTCACACTGCTATTATTTTGAACACAACTGTATTAGACTTCAGAGTATTTTAAAATGTCTTTTTTTGCACATAAATTAAATTGACTGTAATCATCTCTCGAAATGGAAGAAGGTGGAAAGTAATAGTTTTTAATTTAAAAAAATATATATTTTTTTGTTTATTCAGTATTTTTTAACTGATTTGGGGTTAAGAGTATAATATCTTCTTTTTGAGCCTTGCTTGTACCTCTCTAGGGTTTTTGTAGAAACACCACACCTCCTTTGTGATTTCCTTTGATTCTTCTGATCTGAAGTTAGATAAAGCAGCAGACCTAACAACCACAAACCACACAGTCACCTCAAGCCACTTCCTCCTTCCTGCCACTTTGACTTCTCTCTCTCTCTCTCTCTCTTTCTCTCTCTCTCTCTCTCTCTGTCTTCCTCACTGTCCAGCTCCACTATGTACACAGTGTACCTGGTGGCTCCGGTGCCACCAACGCTCCTGTGGTGAGCACGGTATATGGCTATGTCGGGACTCCTCCTGCTCAGAGGCAGCTCTCCTCTCTGGTGTGGCGTCTGGGACCTACACACTTCCTGGAAGAAGTGCTACCTGCTGCCAGTGTGAGCACCGTTTATGAGCTCGGGCCTAACTACGTGGGCAGCTTTCAGGCCGTGTACTTGCCATGTGAGTCATTTTAGCTTAACTTGGATATTTTTAAATTATTATTAAACACATTTTTGTTAAAATGTGTGCATTTGACCTCATGGATTCTGGACAAGCAGTTTGGGGGTTATTATAAGAACTGTATTGAATATTATGACTGATAAATGTTTAATAATTTCAACATTTTTCATATTGAAGTAAACAATTTATGCTGTAGATGTTGGTAGGTTGGTTTCATAAAATAGTGGACAAATTCTGTAAATGTATAGCTTTTTTTTAATGCAAAAGTAATAACACTGCAGTTTTTTGTATGTAGTATGGCAAAATTATTCCAAGCACCAAGCCGAAGCGGAGATGCTTATTCTCAGTGCTTTAGGTTTGCAAATGAACCCTGTTGCCATAGCAACATTCAAGCAAACTACAAAAAAATCCTCTCCAAAAAGAGAATTTAATTGCCTTCTCTGGGGGGGAAAAAAACTGTCTGGAGATCATTTGAGTCAAGGGTGCATCATAGTTTGTATCTTTGTCTCCTGTACAGGTAAAGACTCAAAGACTGAAGCTGTTCCTCCATGTCCTGTATCACTGGTTCCAGAGGAGAAAGTGTCTTTCAGTCTCTACGCCCTCTCCGTCTCGTCCCTCACCGTGGCCAAGATCCGCAAAGCCTACAACAAACTGGACAGCAAGGCCATTGCCAAACAGGTGAACAAGCTACCTGTGCTGTACAAGGTTTTGTGTAAAATACATTAGTAAAAAAAAAAATTCTAAAATATTTTTAGTTTTAGCATTCACACCCATTGGATGGTGTAATCAGAGGTTGGAGGGTAACCAAGTACATTTACTTCATTACTGTACTTATACTTATTTTACTTAAGAGGATACTTAAATTTTTTACTCCACTACATCCAACAGCAAATATCTGTATTTTTTGCTTCACAACATTTCTGCATGGCGTTGAGTTACATTACCTCAGTGGTGCATAGTATTTGAAGCGCTAATATCGCCACCTGCTGACTATTACGTGTAATGCCGTGATTTGCCTTCCATCTGTGAAACACTTATCACTGTAGCTGGTGTTTGATATCAGAAGCAGGATTGGTTGCAGACAGTGACCAAAACCAAACAATCTAGAGAGAAAGAGAAAGTTTTTATCATGACAAAGGCTACTGGGAGCTAATACAAGCTCAATACTTTTTATTCTCTAGTTAATTTGAACTTAAGTACTTTTGTAGTTTTACTCAAGTAGAAATGTAAATGACTTTCACGAGGTGTTCATTTAAAGCATTGAAGTGAAATTGCATTTGTTTAATCATTGCTTCACCTCTCAGAAAATAATATGAAATGTATTTCCTAAGAACGATGTAATGTTTTTTTTATATAATGTCCTTCCTAAACAGTGTATTAGTATTCCCTAAACAATTAAATAAAATCAGTGTTTGGCAGCAAGCTTGGATTTTGGAAGTTAAGTAAAGTGCTCTGTCATCAATGTGGTGGAAGAGCAGAGTCAGCGTCACGCTCTGTCCCTTCACTCCCAGGTGTGTTAGAATCAGGATGTAAAAACATCAAGATGGAATTGACACTTTTGGGTGAAAGTTATTAAGGATTTTTTAAAAAAATTTTTAAATAATGAATATTTCCCTATTTAAGGTGATGTCAATCTGTGTTTATTGTAACAGTCTCTTGTCTGTATTATTATTATTTGTTCTAAAAAAAAAAATTTTACCATTTTTACAGCTGGCAGTCTCGTCTCATGAGAATGCCACACCAGTAAAGCTCATTCACAACGCAGCAGGACATCTGATCGGACCCGCCAGGACCATCGGCGCTGGTGTGATAGGCTATCTGGGTACGAATTTGATGATGTTAGGAATCTGCTTAAGTTTGTTGCGAGTTTTACAGCTGTGCTGGTTTGGAATGTTAATTCTTCATAATAGAAATGTACTTTGCTTTGCATGCCCTCTGCAGGTGTGAGAGCCTTTGTGCCTACTCCAGTGGCCACCACCTTGCAGTATGTGGGTGGAGCTGCCGCCATCCTTGGCTTAGTGGCCATGGCATCAGACGTGGAGGGGCTATACGCAGCCGTCAAAGCTCTGGTGTGTGTGGTCAAGAGCAATCCACTGGCCAGTAAAGAGATGGAGCGTATCAAAGGATACCAGGTGAGCACCACTTTGTGTGCAAAAAAGCCCTGTGTATTAGACCTCATTTGCCTTTCTGTTTTGTACGTTTTTAACCAAATCATTGATTCAGTTTCATTTATTTGATCATTGATTCAGAGTTACATGTCTTTTTCCAAGGCATGGGAAAATCAGTAGTTAAAATAGAAACTTAATCCTGCTTGAATAAATTCGATATTTTGTCATGCTATGTTTAGGCTTGTTACTATATTTTTTATATTCTCTCTGTGTTTGTCTTTAGTTGCTGGCCATGCTGCTGAAGAAGAAGCGGTCTCTATTAAACAGCCACATCCTGCACCTGACCTTCTCCTTAGTGGGCACAGTAGACAGCGGTCATGAGACATCCATCATTCCCAACTCCACCGCTTTCCAAGACCTGCTCTGTGACTTTGAGGTATAACTACTGTGTAGTGTTATACAGTATGACTATGCTGTCTATTTTTTACCAGGTGTAGTTTAGGATCTGTCTTTTGTATTCTCTATGTCCAGGTTTATTTTTTGAACCAGTTTTAGATAAGGATTGTGCTTTATTCATGAAGCTGATGAAGAGAATGAGTGTCTGGATAGTTTAGGCTAGGTTCAGGTCTGGAATGAAATCTCAAGGAGCAGGTATACCTATGCAGGTAGCCCCCGAGTTACAAACGAGTTCCGTTCGTAAGTCTGATTTGTTCTTAAGTTCGACAAAGAGAATATTATACACCTTTGACATGAATATACAATGTAAGACATTCCACTTGACTAAATCTCTGTCCCCTTTCCCCACATTGCCATCAAAAACCCATAATCACGCCTAAGGAAATAAATCTCACACAAATGTAAGAGTGTTGTCTCTGCGCCTTTAAATCGCGAGGGAAGTTGCGGACGCCATTTTGTCTCAGAGCAAAAGTGTTTTCCGCTGTATTGGACTGTGAACTCTGTTTTGTTGAGGATTTTCCAAAATTGGAATTATTCGGCTTTACAGGACAGCCGTTTTCTATCATCATGCTTCCGGACTGATTAATTGAAACCCGTGAGGCCGACTCATTTCTTCCGTACAATATGTCTGTAGACATTTTATACATTTACTTACACGCTGAAAATATTGTATATAATTGTAAATATTAGTCTATATTTTTTGTACAATACACGTGAGCTACTTCTGTGATTGAATCGGAAGTAGAACCGCGGTCCGTTCGTATCTGCGGAAATTGCTAATTCGAATGTTCCTAAGTCGGGGACTACGTGTACTTATGTGATTATTCACTTTTTTTTCTACAGGTATGGCTGCACGCACCATATGAACTGCACCTGTCTCTGTTTGAACACTTCATTGAACTCCTGACTGAATCCAGGTGAGACTTTTCACCCCAGAACAGCATTTCGTTTGGTTTTGTCCAATACATTCTTTTATTTTGATTAACAGATTAATGTAATTTAATAACGTTGGCTTCTTTTCTTCTGATTCCAGCGAGGCTGCAAAGAACGCTAAGCTCTTGCGGGAGTTTCAGCTGATCCCCAAACTGCTGCTGACGTTGAGGGACCAGACGCTGTCTCAGCCTACGGTGGCGGCCATCAGCAACGTGCTCAGTCTGCTTCTGCAGGGCTTCCCCAACTCTTACGATCTCCTCCGGTACACCGTTCACCCTCATTTCATAAAGCACACATCACCTTCAGCAGTACAGATGTGTAATTTTAAACGAGTATCATCATAATTTTTATTGCACTATGCTAAAAATATCCATTTAAGCGTCATTTATACTGTATGTTAGTCATGCCTTGAAATGATTGAACCTTAGATTGTAGCTCCGGTTTGGCTCAGAGCATTTTATTTCCTGTTGGCACAATAAAGCTGCAATCCTGTTAGGGTTTATAAGGGCCATTAATATACTTAAGTGCATTAATAAAACAATGAAGTTTGAGTGTTTTCTGGGACATTTTGTGCTTCAATTTTAGGTATGGGCAGTTCATTTCATCCACTTTGCCCACGTTCGCAGTATGTGAGAAGTTTGTGGTGATGGAGGTTAATAATGAGGAGAATGTCGATGGAGGTGAGACATCCCTGATTTAAACATCAGACGTGCAATTTAAAATGCTGTACTTTATTTTTGTGTAGCAGAGTTAAACATTGTGAATCGAGCTTACCAAGCAGTTATAGCAAATGCTGCGTTTTTGTCCAGGAAATGAGGAGGATTTCGGAGGCCTGCTCTCCTCCAATGTAATTCTGCTGCGCAATCGACTGCTAGACATCCTGCTCAAACTGCTTTTCAGCTCCAAGGAGAAATGCACCGTTAATGCACAGTAATGTTTCACTTTTATTCCTTAATGTCCTTAAACTTAATCATTAGAGCCAGCATGTTATATGGGAAGCTTTCCTGTAAAAGGAGTATACTGTAGGATATTTTTAAGATTATTTTAAATGTTTGATTTATTTCAGCCAAGAGCATGAAAGTTTTATTTAACAAAAAAACAAGACAAATGAAGTGCATGTCACAGAGCCATATGTTACAATCACTGTTCTGATCTCTGCGTGTTCGTACCCTGCAGGGCGTGTGAGGAACTCGTGCGCACTCTGGGGTTCGATTGGGTGCTGATGTTCATGGAGGAACACGTGCATTCGAGCACAGTGACTGTGGCGCTTTGGATTCTGGTGGTGTTGCTGAGCAATCAGAGCATCCTCAGTCGCTTTAAAGAAGGCCTTTGCGGAGGCGGCTGGCTCGAGCACACTGATTCGGTGCTCACCAACAAGATCGGCACCGTGCTCGGTGAGTAAAGTGAAGCATTCCTACAGTATAGGACAGGAAGGATTGTTCTGGATTATAGGGTTACATTAGGTGCACTTTTAAATACAGTACTAATATAAAAGCTCTGAGTATTAAACTTTGTCTCACTTTACATTTTTCCGGTTATGGTTTCAGGGTTTAATGTGGGTCGCAGTGCAGGTGGCAGGTCCACGTTACGCGAGATAAACCGGGACGCCTGTCATTTCCCAGGATTCCCTGTGCTGCAGACTCTACTGCCCAAACACACCAACGTGCCTGAGCTTTACTTCCTGCTCATGGCGCTCTTCCTGCAGCAGCCTGTCACTGAGCTGCCCGAGAGCCTGCAGGTACATGTCAGTATGCAACCTTTTTTCCCCTTACTAATCATACTAACCGTGTGTCCTTGTGCAAGAATGTGTGAACTTTCTGTCCAAACCTGTGCTCTCCTCAAATGACCCCTTTTCCTTTGTGTAAAATTCCTGTGGCTACGATTTATATCTGTTTATAACATTACACTGCATGCTTACAAACATCGTAAAATATTTCATTATCAAGTGCTGTCAGTCGAATAAAACTGTAATCTGTGATTAATGCTTCGGCCAAAAGTCTTTCTTTTGTTTTTAACGCGCCCAGAGTGAATGAGTGCAGTTGCCATTTGTCATTGATTAGATGAGGTAGTTGTGGTTACTTATTGATGTTCAAGTGGTCTTGAGACGGTGCAATAAAAGTAGCTTCTACCCGCTGCCTCACTTCCATTGTCTTTTTCAGTGTAAAAATAGTTCCCCTTGACGGTAGCTCGAGCACACGAGTTTGATTTTATCTGGAAGCCTTTTATAATGAAACTTGCAGCTCAGCACACCTAATGATGTTTCCTCAGTCATCTTTACACGTGCAGTTATTTATCTTTATTAGTCGTTTTAAATCATTACAAAATATCAGGCTAAAGCTATAAGAGCTATACTTCTCCTTTTATACTTCTTCCTACTAATTATTTGCCCAGACTAACTACTATAATACTTGTTAAAGTGCCTATTGAAGATGTTCTTAGCCTTTAACAGTTTATCAGAGCAATGCAGAAATAGCTTTTTTCTGTTTAGTGTCTTTAATACCATGTCCGAAAAATCTTGTAATACAAGATTAGAGTAATAGAAGTTGAATGAATCAGGAATTACATCATAATCATAAATATTCGGTACTAATGCACATGCATGCAAGTCCTTTTTTTCTTATTTTTTTTCAAATGACCATAAAGTACTAAAAAAAAAAAGAAGAAAACTCAGGAGGGAAAGGTTTTTGTGATTGAGTTGTCACATTTGTATCCATGCTCTTTATGCTTATTGTACCATAGCATTCATATGCCCTGAATATGCATTTAGTCAGCATTCTCATTAAATTATTTATTTTAAATAAGCATTGATTTATGTGATTTGATTTTGTTGTGTCTAGTCGATGTCTGTTGTCGTCCAATTAGTCATCTATTAAATTTATTTAAGCTGATGTTATGTCTGATCTGAATTATCAAATTTACTTGATACTGTGAAGGTTCTAATAACATAACATTCAAGCGAATTGGAGAGAAAATGATGTTCCGCTGTGTCTGTGCAGTTTGACCTGGATTCCATCTGGACGTTCATCTTTGGGGTTCCAGCCTCCAGTGCCACGGTGGTGGGCTCCATCCACAATGTGTGCACCGAGGCAGCCTTCCTCCTGCTGGCCATGCTGCGCAGCATGCTGAACCTGGTGAGCCTCAGCTTCTGTTTCCATTCAGCCTTCTGACTATTTACAGTATAATCACTAATTGCTGATGGCTTACAATAATTTTTAACCTACTGCAGTGAGCTGTAACATAATCAGTTATGATGAACCTATGCAGGTTAATAGGTTATATCTCTGTTGGAGATCTGCATTTTTCATCTATGGGCAGTGGCGGTTTGAACTCCCCTTAAGTACCATTTCAAAAACAACTCATCATTCTGCTGTATGTTTGGAACAACAAAAATAAATGATTATTATTATAATAACATTCCTAACACTATATAATGAAGTGTACAACTTCCGACTAATTCTAGGGATTGGCACCACAAAAAAAACTTAATATAAAACAAAATGCAGCATTCGAAGAAAATACTACAGCATTTGGAATTTCGCACAGCTCAGGACCTGGTCAGTACAGAAACTTTTATGATGTCATTTCAGTGAAAGTTAACCAAATAAGTAATGTGCAAGTTTATACTGCAGGCTAAACACAATATGATGTGTGAAACTGAAATGAAAAGATGTCATATTATTTTTTCTTAATAGTTTTGGGCGAAAGAAATATTCATTATGTCTATAAAACTATTTACATTCGCAGATTTACGAATGAGCTTTGGTTTATTTGGTAGCATTTTGTAGTGTGACAAATTTTACATAAAATTTTACGTCTTAAGTTAGTGGTGCGTTTTTTCCCCCGTGAGATGAGACGTCCACCCCCCTACTTGACATCTCAAGTGGGAGACTTTCCCAGTCAGTATCCTGCCTCACTTATAAATTAGGATCAGAGCGCTCACTCCGACATGGTTACTTGACCCACATGGTGACATAATAGATGTGATGTGCAAATGAGCGCTAAAAAAACACGGCCGTTGATTGGCCAGGTCACATTATCATTACCCTAAATCTGAGTCTGCCCATGGGTCAAACATGAAAATGTTTTAAACATGTAATAGTTTGTAAATTTCAAATAATTCAACTTTTATTGTCTCATTAGTGATTAAAAAGATAAACTTATTAAATAGAAATGAACATGAAATGTGTGTGTTTATTTTTTTCTTCTTCTTTTTTTTTAATCACATCCTTAGAGGGATTTAACACTGATTACCAGACAACAAAATCAAGTTTAAAAGTCTAACATTAAAATGTATAAAAAAGTTTTTTGTTGGTAAATATATTCCATTTATCGTCATTTATGGAAAAATATTTTTATAATTATATATTATTTTTATTATTATTATTATATTGTTATTGGATAGTGTAAGGAAATGGATCATTCACTTATTTATTTATTTAAGTGTTTGCTTGTTTGTTCATTCACTTATTTATTTTATTCAATTTCTTATCTAGTTTAAATATCTTAGTGTATGCCTATCTCATGTTCGTTCATTTCACTCTTTTGTTTGTTTGTAGCCTTGGCAGTCAGAAGAGGAAGGTTCTTGGCTCAGGGAATACCCCGTCACACTGATGCAGTTCTTCCGTTACCTCTATCACAACGTGCCTGACCTGGCACCCATGTGGCACAGCCCGGATTTCCTGTGTGCCCTCGCAGCTGCCGTCTTTCCCTTTAACATCCGACCCTACTCCGAGATGGTACAGTCCTCTTCTCACCCTTTCACTCACAATATGAACATTTTATTTATTTATCTATTTATTTATTAGTGTATTCATTCTCACCCTTTATGTTAGGTCAGTGATTTGGATGATGAAGCTGGCTCACCAACTGAAGAATTCAAAGCCTTTGCGGGAGACACGGGCATGAACCGCAGCCAATCAGAATACTGTAACGTGGGCTCCAAGACCTACTTGACCAATCACCCGGCCAAGAAGTACGTGTTTGACTTCATGAGGGTGTTGATCATGGAAAACCTGTGTCTGTCTCCTGCCACCAAGCAGACGCCTATTTTAGACCAGCTGCTGGAGGTAAGACTTTTTTTTTTTTTTTTTTACTGTTTACAAATTGTATTGATTAGATTTATTCATAATTTATTAGAGAAAATCATGCTTAGTTGTGATTCAGCATTCACATTATGGTAGACCTTGATTAGTTCTCTCTCCTATTAAAACAGCACACATGCTTTAGTGTCCCCAAGACTGTAATTTAGTATTTAATATATTTGTACAGTGAGCATTTGCGTGCCAAGGCTGATGGTGAGTTATTTTTTTCAGTCCTCACCCGAGCGCTCGACCAGAACCCAACAGAAAGAGTTCCAGTCGTACATACTGGATGGTGTGATGGAGCATCTTCTTGCTGCTGATGTGCTTCTAGGTTAGGATTGCATTTAAACTACTGTACAAGTTCATGCTGACACATCTACTCATTGTTCAGCTTTAAGAAACTTATTCAGCACTCATTTAATGGTTATAAATTCTCTTCCTACAGGAGAAGACGCATCAATGCCCATCACCACTGGGGGGAACTACCAGGTCCTGGTCAACAATGTGTTTTACTTTGCCCAGCGCGTGGTGGACAAACTGTGGCAGGGCATGTTCAATAAGGAGTCCAAACTGGTGGTGGAGTTCATAGTACAGCTGATCAGCCAGGTGACCCGCAGTGATGAAGCTCTCAACAGGCTTCATTTATAAACTTCCATATATGCACATTTTCACGTACAGTATATGGCTAAAGATTATTCTATCACTAAATGGTTCATCTTTTCACTTTTCAGCTCACAAAGTGTATAAATATTTATTTATTTATGTATAATACAGTATCTGGAGCGAACTGGTTACAGACTAGACATTAATTAAAAACAAAAGAATCAAATGTTCTATGTTGCCATGGTTACTTTTCCTTGTTAGACATTTTTACTAAGCTTAAGTTACTATATCATAAAAGATGCGTAGTGTTCATACTCCTGGTGGGCCACAGATATCTGATACCAGTTTGATGTGGCAATGCAGTCTTAGTCTGAACAGGCAGGTGTTCATTTGATCATCAATCCAAGTCTGTATTTGAAATGAATATTTATATCTTGGCTGAAGTATTATTCTTGGGTGTCAAATTGCAATCTAAAAACTTATAGTGATTGTGGCAGGAATTATTTAAATGTATGAGGTAAACTGGGAAATTTGTAAATTCAGATTTATTTATTTTTATTTATTTTTTGGTTATTGTTGTTAAACATCTTATTAACTCATTACAGTTAAACCTTGGATTACGAGCATAATTTGTTCTGGAAACATGCTTGTAAGCAAAGCACTTGTATATCAAAGTGAATATTATGGGGAAACATAATGGAAACTCAAATGATTTGCTCCACAACCCAAAAAATATTCATGTAAAAATTATTCATACAAAATATAAAGTAAAAATAAAAGAAATTAACCTGCACTTTACCTAAAAGAATCGTAGCTGGTGTGAGTGAGACGAGAGAGGAGAGGAGGAGGAGAAGTTCAAGACCAAGGTTTTACTGTAATGTAAATACATCTGGACTCGGATTTGCTTTGGAATTTTGCTAATTAACACCTTGAAATGTGTAAATAAGGCGTTCACATTGGGTATAGTTAGTTCCATAAGTTTTTGGACCATGGCCTATATTTATGAATTGAGCCACCTCAGTGGATTCAAAAATGAAACATTCAAGATGTACTGTAAGATTGAAGTGTTGATTTCTAACCCAAATTCAGGAGGTCAATACTAGTGCATTAACCCTGTAGTCTTTTTCTCTCTCTCTCTCTCTTTTTTTATTTTATTTTTATTTTTTTTAAACAAAGTCTCTCTATTTTCACAGCCTCAAGTGTAATTTTACAATTGACTAAGCAGTTTAATGGCCGGTTCTTTCAGTGTTGAATTAACATTTGATAGCTGTTCATGAGAAATCTAAATCTGCAATCCAAAGACGTGTCGATGCAAATGAGGGAGGCCGTAATTCGGCTGAAAAAAACAACAATTTTTTTTTTTTCAGAGACAGAGCAGAAACTTTAGGAGTTGCCTAAAAACATTCTTTAAAAGAAGGAATGCAGTATTGAGCTCAGCAACACAAAGCCCAGGAGACAACTACAGACAACTAAAGTGGATATTCATAGAATTTAGTGTCTTGGTAAAGACAAACCCACTTTCCAAAATCTAGGCTTGTTGAGAACAGGCTGAAGGAGATGTCATTGTAAAAGTTTGCACGCAAGAGATGTTTTCATGACCACTGGTGACCTGCAGGAATAAAAAAGACCAGCCTGCCCAGCTTGGATAAAAGACTACCAATGTACAGTAGTGTATTGATGGTGAAGGACGTTTCTTGGTTTGTTACCTACTGTGTTAAATACTGTCAGTTAAAGAAAAGCTTATTGCACAGCATTAACAGGGTTACCATAGAAACAAGCTCCTTCATGCAGTCAGAGCGAATGAGCCTCTCATGCAGGCTCCGAGTTACATTAAAAACACATTATTAACACAAGTATGAAAGGAGCTGCAGAAAGCCCTGAGAGACGGTGTAAGCATTGCATAATTTAGCATACTTTGCACTAACAAGCAGATGAGCACGCTTTTGGGGAAAACTGATTGAATTAGCCACCTACTCTGGAAGAAAAGCAATCCCTTTTGCATGCTGAATTTATAACCCTACATGTTTTAATGTGAGGTAGTGTAGAAGTTATGAGAAGTTGCAGGAAATAACGGCAACCTTTATTTTACACAGCTTAAATCTGAAGTCATTTATCTTCATTTGTAAGACCCCCACCACAGGCTCTCACTACCGTCAGTTTCTTGTTCTTTATCCTACTTTGATTACAGTTGAAAAACTCCTTCATTCATGTATTTTCACTACACATCAATGAACCAGGTTTTCTCGTAAAAACTCGTAACTGCAAGTCAGTTATTAAATTTGGTGTCATCTCATTGTTTTCTTCTTTTTTTCTTTTTGTCAACTTCTTTCATTAGGCAAAGCGGAGGTCTCAGGGATTGTCCCTGGATTGCATCTATCACTGCCTGAATCGCACCGTCCTGTATCAGCTCTGTCGCCCGCATAAGACCGTTCCCCAGCAGGTGGCGCTGCTCGACTCACTGCGCGTGCTGACGGTAAACCGCAACCTGGTGCTAGGACCCGGAAACCACGACCACGAATTTGTGGCTTGTCTTGCGCACTGTTTAATCAATCTGCACACTGGCAGGTGAGCCATGATTTTATTTATCTACATACTGTACATATTATAAAACTGTAAAGTTGGTGTGTCTGTACATTTAAGATATTTGCACGAAAATTATTTGGAGGGACATTGGATGTGTAATAGAACACATCAAGTTGTTTTTTGGATTTTTGTCTGTTTGTTTGTGCTCGCATCACGTAAAAACTACTGATCGAATTTCAATCGGGTTTTCATAGGTGTATTTGGTCGAGCTTGAGGTAACATAAGGGCTTTGTTTCATTGCAGTCGGACCACGGGAAGAGAAGATATGCTACTTCAAAATTTAAATGGAAAATGCTCCATATCATAAAAAATAGGATAGATGAATAGATGGCGCTGGATGTATTCTTAACTTGCTAATAACTGATATGGAATAATGTTGTTGTTCTTTCGGCTGCTTCTGTCAAGGGGTCGCCACAGCGGAACATCCGATCCGCACAACAACTTGGCACACGTTTTACGCCGGATGCCTCTCCTGACGCAACCCTACCATTTTATCCGAGCTTGCGACCGGCACTGCATCCAGTGACTGAGGTTTGGGCACTGGTTGGGAATCTAACCTACCTCAGTGGAACCTACCACTGAGCCACCAATGCCCTAATAACTGATACAGAATAAGAAATCATAAAAAAAAAAATCGAGCTTTTAAAAAAATCATCTGAAAATTCAACAGATGGCGCTGTACATGTTTTAATACGCACTTGTGAGAGTGCGATTGAAATCTACTTAATAAACACAGTCTTGCACCTTCTTTCCGCGCACTTTACGGTAACATTATGTAAAATGCTCTTATGAGTGTGCAATTGAAATCTACTTAATAAACGCGATCTCACGCCTTTACTCCATGTTCTCTATAGGAAAGAATAAGTACAATGTTGAAACAAACGGTTGACTTAATCGACTTGGCTTGCAAAAATCTAATCTATAGAATTTGCTTTGTGATTTGGATAATATTGCTGTTTGCAAAGTTTTGTTGCTTTTACTTGACTAGGCTTGAAATGTTGAAATGCAGATTTTCAGGGAATTCCCTTTCTGATCTGGATATTGTTTATTGGAAATTTTATTTGTACTACACCTACTTATTATTTGACTTGGCTTGTAAATACGTGTTTTTGTGATTTAGCTGTTTTGTTTGTTTTTTTTGTTTGTTTTTGGGTATTCCACGCAAACAAAGTCGCGGGCACAGCTAGTGAGATGTATTTTTAGAGAGCTGGCAAGAACAATGCAGAGACGTCAAGATAGTAAAGGATTATAAAGGATTGAGGGTAGGTGCAAACCAAATGTGAAAATGGGAGCTTTATTAGGTTAGAGTTAAATTTGGAAACACTTACACACAAGCTCTGTTAGCGATCTCACAAAACATGTTAAGACTACTTTGTGCCAGTCTCCCTGTGGCAAGTGTAAGCTATCTTATTACTTATGACTGATTACAGCTCAGTCGATGTTTCAGTAGATACAGTATCTATATATATATATATATATATGCATATCTATTCATATACAGTGTATCTATAGATGGTGTCGTCTTTAATTAAATTAGGCTGTTAAGATGTTTCTAGGCCACCTTTAGTAGTTTCTACATATTTGAAAAAGGTTAACTTTCCTTAATGTTAAATGGAGCAACATTAAGAATGCATGTTATGTTAAGGTAGAATCTGTTTTCAGAGAATCGTTGTCTTTTCTGCTTTTCTAAAAATAAAAAGGAAGCCTGTGGGAAGTGTTATTTAAACCAGTGGTGATGAATTTGCTTGTGTCAGTTTGGGACTGTTTAAACCAGGTCTGAACATTCGTATGTGGGTTGGAAAGCAAGCCTTTTTTTTTTTTTTTCCTCTTCTCTCTTCATCTGATATTTTTCCTGTGTCTCTGACTCACACTGGAACACAACAGCTTGACAGAGGATTGCGTTGTCAGGAGACGGTTACTAGGCTGACTCAGAAATCTCCACTTCGAGCTCATGTAATAGTTTGTCTGAAGGTGAAGAGAACAAATCAGAAACAGGAAAAACAAAAATCAGTCATTGGAAAAGGGTTAAAATGTAATTACACTGCTCTTTACCTGGCTGATCTGACAGTGGAAAGAAATAATAATAATTAAAAAAAAAACAGATGATGTCTACTATCAGGTGATAGTTATTTTTTTTGTAAGACTGTTAGTGCACACTGCATATAGGGATCATGACACCTGTTTATTGTAAATAGTTGAATTGATAGCTGTTTTTGGAAAAACAAGTGACATGATTTGCTGAGTTCTGTTCGTGCGCTGTGTGTTTTTGGTTATAGCGTTAATCCTGGTATTTCTGTACATGGATGTGCTGTTTGATCCTTTGGGGACAATGACGACATCACTTTGTTCTCTTTGCCAGTGTTTTTGTAAATGAAATGATGTACCAACATAGAGAAAATGTGTACATGAACGGAAAAACTTTATTTCCCAAAAGAGCTTTTGTCAAATAAATGCTATTTTTTTAAGAAGGGTTTACATTTTTATTATTATTTTTTTAATTAACATACACTGTATGTCCGATTCTCATCTCCACACACAACAGTGTCCACCCTGAGCGGGCAGAGCTACATTCACAGTCAAAGTGAGTGACTTGATTGAGATTTAAATAAAGGCTAATTGCTTAATTGTTAAAGTAGAATGACTTGATTAGGCTTTGCCCATGTTCAACATAGTGAAAACGTTATGGCATTTAAAGCAATAAATGCTTTATTAGTCCTGCTATTTAGTCCGTTTCGCATTTATGTTCAATCACTGGCACTAATTCAGAATTCTTACACTTTTGAATGAATAATCTTTTCACTTTATAGCACAAAAACTGCCAAAGAATCATTATTTAAAAAAAAAAAAAAAAAACTTTTTTTAAAAATCAAATGCTCTATACCTTTCACAGATTTGAAACCAATTTTAAATGTATACATCAAAAATAAACGACAATCAGAATAGGATCAATGTCTAAATAACAAACTACATGAAATAAATCCCGATGTAGGTATAAAACATACATTTTCTTTTAAAACTCGTTGGGTTCAAGTCATTTATACACGATGCAGAACAGAAAAAAACTACACACACATTTTTGCTATCAAGAAAAAAATCCAGCATGTTCATCATGTAAAACCCTTCTGTCCATTAAACATATTTAGTTTTACTGTAATTCTTTTACTCCTGTCAGGAACTTTTTTTTCTGTTGGAAAAAGTTTTCAAACATGTAAATCCAATTTTAGTTTTAAAGTTCTTAGAAAAAATGAATCTTAAACATCTTATCTAGTTTTAATATCGAATAACTAAAACCGCGCCTGCCATGAATAAAGCTGGAGAAGCTGGCATGGCATTAAAAAAAGAAAGAAAGTAGGTTAGTTTACAGTTGTCTGCTTGCCGCAGCTCTTTTTTTGGGGGGGATTGTACGCGGTTAAGATTGTAACCACATGCTAGTTTACCTGCACGTGCAGTTCTTGAACCTTGTCTGATATGCAAATTAGCAAACAACACCTCGAGGTCTTTGTGCTGGTTTTTTTTTTTATTTCTTTGAAAAGTGTAATTTGCTGAACTGCAGACTGTGTTTAACTCGCCTTAGGCACTTTTTTTATTTAAATAAATTTTACCAGAGGGTGTAAACCAACACAGTTCTTTTAGGTCTTTGACTAGTGGATAAAATATATTTCTGATACAAATAGAGTCTGTCTTATTTTTGTTCCATTTTTCTTTAAGCCATTCACTATCCTTCAGATAGTAAAAATGTGTTTTGTGCAGTTTATGGTTAATAAGGTGTGTAAGATGCTCCTTATATCACCCTTGTGTTGTGTTGCAGTAACGTGGAGGGGTTTGGGTTAGAGGCTGAAGCTCGGATGACCACCTGGCATGTCATGATGCCATCAGAGAACGAGACTGATACACAGCAGAGCCAGGATGTCAGCGAAGGTACGACTGACTGTCACGTCTCGGAATCTCTCCTCCTATTTCTCACTGATTTTAAAAGCATTTAAAAGCATGTCATGTTATTCTATTTTCTCTGATGTTCTTTCTCATCGTGTCTCAGTCGTATATTAATTTGTGAACCATGTAAATAAATGCCAACAGGTCGCCAGTTGCTGCTGAAGGCAGTGAACCGGGTGTGGACCGAGCTGATGCACAGTAAGAGACAGATGCTGGAGGACATTTTTAAAGTCTCTCTACCTGTCAACGACCGAGGACACGTGGACATCGTCACTGCCCGACCCGCGCTAGAGGAACCCGCCGCCAAGAGCTGGCAGAACCACCTCAGTGAGAGAAAACACTCGCACACTATTAACATCTGTTTTACTAATTGACACCAACAGAGTTGTTGAATTAAGCAGTGGAACTTTAACTCGGGAATGAAATAAACACATCCATCAGCCACGAGTGCTTATACCCAGTTTGACATCAAGATTCTTTTTATTTATGTGTCCTCTTCAGCCCATGAGAAGAAGTGTATTAGCAGGGGAGAAGCAGTGGCTCCGGCAAATCAGTCCAAACTGTCTCGGGTGAGCAGTGGATTTGGCCTGTCCAAACTGACAGGCGCCCGGCGAAGCAAAAAAGAGAGCGGCATGAACAAGAACAACCTCTCGGCACAGGTACCGAAAAACGACATCACGGGCTGTGATGTTTTAGTGTCAAATATAACAATCTTTCAATAGCATATGTTTTTATTTAAACATTAAATCTCATTTTGTAGGATTTCTTTCTATCCATTCTTCCTTTATATTTTTTTCCATTTAATTTATATTCTATTTTTAGTTCCTTTCTCTATGCGTTCTTTGTTTTTCTTCCTCTCGTCTTTTCTTTATTTAAATTTTTTTCCTCTACTTTAAATTTTTCCTTTCCCTTTCTTTTTCCTTCTCCTAAGCTTCATCTGTGTACGTACTGTACATTATTGACTCAATTTTTATTGTATACTGTATTTGACATAATTTGTAAAAGCACCCTTCTTTAGTCTTCTATACTTGATTTCATTGTTCACAGTCTTGCCTGCAGAATGCCTGCCAATTTATACTTAATGTGCAGAAATCTTTTTTTCTTTTTCTTTTTTTTACCTTTACAAGGAAACCTTTCAGTGGATGTTCACACACATCGCAGTGGTGCGGGATCTCGTGGCCATGCAGTACAAAGAATACCAGGAGGTTAGCATTTCACAGATTAAAGTTTCAATCAAATATCCCCTAGATGTCATCAAAAGCAACAGCTAGGGCTGAAGCATAAGCTTTGCAAATATTTTTTGGATATTATAAAATTTTTATTATAAAATGCTATTCTGCCTGCTATATTTGTAGCTTCACGTTACATCTGTGACCTCAGATAATTCTCAATCTAGCCATTTGGCATCAGAATTGCAAACAATAAGAACATCAGATTTGAGCAAAATTAAAGCTGTTGCATCATTTTTTTTCTACATATACAATTTACCAGCCTAAAGTGACTCTCATCCGTCTTTTTGTAACCCTTATGTGACAGAACCCGATTGTAGATGTAGATATCTCTACACAGATCTAATGTTTTTCAGATCAGATCTGAGTGACTTTCCGAAGTGTTCTTTGATTAGATACATACGCATAATTTCTTGACATCCTCCAGAGCAAAATCCCAACCATCGTTTTGCTAAAATTGCACCCATTGTTCGAAATGAGTGCCCACACAAATAAAGTGTGAATTAGACCAGACTGCATGAGCAAAGACGTATTAATGTTTGCCATTTCTGAGGACAGTCATGTCCACGTTGAGTTCGATAAAAATCACTTGTAAATAAGAATGTGGACCGTCCTGCCATCCAAATTTGATCTGACCCAAAAAAAAAAACAAAAAAAAGCAGAATTGTAAAAATGTGGCTTATAAAGTGAACATTTTATAGCACAATCATTAAAGGTGCAGTTTATATTGTATTAAAAGTCATTTAACTTTTCTAAATTCAAAAGTCAAAACAGGATCCTTCAGGATTAAATGTTTGACTCGTTTTGGACTGTACCATTTTTACATCTATAAGAGACATTTTTACTCAAGTGGATTAATAAAGGTCATTTAATGTGGTGGAAATCCACAGAACGTGCTCGTTCAAGTTGTCACCTTGTCTTCCTTGTCATAATAGTGAGAAACAGCACTGCGAAACTGCTAAAGTTACCATCTTACCTCTGACTGTTAGAAAGCTGTGACACTTCACAGAGTGAACTCCTCGCAGAGTTTATTCACCACATCAATGCTTGTTTTATATACGTGTTTGCACGGCTCATTCATCTCACAGGTATCTATGTAAACTGTTAAATTTTTATCTTTCGTTTTTTATTATCCTAACAGAGGCAGCAGAACGCACTGAAGTATGTGACCGACGAGTGGGCGGCAATAGAATACGAGTTGTTGCGTGAGCGGGGTCTATGGGGACCTCCTATCGGTTCACACCTAGACAAGTTCCAGCTGGACATGACCGAGGGACCCTGTAGGATGAGGAAGAAGATGGTTCGCAATGACCTGTTTTATATCCATTACCCTTACGTCCCTGACAACGAGCCTAACAACAGCTCTCAGGTAGTGTGTTTGAGTGTATCCCTCACTGCGTGTTCAATAACTTGAATAAATGTGATTCTTCAGAATTTATTTATTTTATTTAGTTTTTTTTTATATTTTTTATCAATGTGCAATGCAAAAGTGTTGTGTGTGATGTAATCAGGCTCAGTTCAGCAGTTACTACATGACGATGATGATGTTTATCACAGAACAGGTTTATTTGGACGACTAGAAATACTGTAGAAACTATAACTATAACTTTGAGACAATCTGTACCCTTATGCACTTTCCCTCCTGCCAGACTCCTATTCCAGTACCCTTGTTGGGGGCAACGGCCTGGGTCTCAATTCAGGTATAACCTGGTCTCATGAATGAACCATTCAACAGTGATGATGTTCTTCTCACTGAAACAGTTGCATGATGCTGGCGTCTTGACATTCTGTCTCGTACCAAAAATGTCTACATAAGGACACGGGTCGGCAACTTTAAACATACAAAGAGTCGTTTGGAGCCGTTTCCCACAGAAAAGAAAAAACTACTGTGACTTCTAAAATGAAGATAACACTGCATGTATTGTTTTTACCGGATATATAACATTTTACCCAAGCTAAATATATGTACTGTATATAAAAAAACTAATATGTTGCATTTATAAAATCAATGAACTGCTACAGAGAAAACAAAATCTTATTTCTGCATGCAACAAAAACCTTTTGAATTCTGAAAAAAATAGATACTGGGTTGAAGGTTACTTTCAAATAAAATACCTCCTCATGTTTATTAAATAAAGCCAAACTTAAATTATCCACCTGCCGTCATTCTTTTATCCTGTTACACGCCCGTGCGTGTAATTGTGCGTTCAGCTGTCAGCTTGAATAAAAAAAGACTATTTATAAAAATCGCGTGCCGGCTGGTGTCGCACATTGGCGGTTGTGACGCATACTGTATTTTGAAAAATAAAAATAATTTGCCACTTACACAGTATGATATTCAGTGAAATGCTTATACAATACTGTGACCTTAAAAACCAAGACTATCAATAAGAAACAAATTATGGAATAAAGTAGGAATAGAATATAGAAAAACTTTAGCTATAGAAAATATAGCTATAGAAGATAAGAATAAAAAAAAAATTTGCTGTACAAAATATAAAAAAATATAGAAACTGTTGTGGAAATTGACATAGAATTTAAATAGAAATGTACAGGGTGTATGCAAATGTGCATGAATGTGTAGATGTGTAATGTCCATAAATTGTCCATAAATGTCTTGGGTTTGTGCAAATCTTCATAAATGTGCAGTGTGGAAAATGGTTTAGTCATCTGTGGTGGTCTGATTGAGAGACCGTATCGCAATCCTGACCGCAACAGAGAGAACAGTCCATTGCTGGGGTGGCTTTTTTGACCAACAAAACATTTAACACGTTTTATTTTAATGTTACAGAGATCACCATATTCTTCAAATTTAGAATTACATTAAAAAAAAAAACTCAAATAAAACAAATTTAAATTAAATACTCATCATTTATTTTCCAAAGCCACAGGGAGCCGCAGCAGAGGGATGAACGAGCCACAAGCGGCTCCTGAGCCGCGGGTTGCCGACCCCTGATAATAAGGCTTTACTTATTTTCCTCTGTGAGACCAAACGTGTCGCATTGTTTGTTAAAATGTTTGCACAAGGCTGATACTCTGTACTGAACATTAGAGGCTGAAATATATTTATGCTGCTTTGTTTTTTTGTTTTTAATGTTCTTCATTATTGATTGCATATTAACCCATTGTAAACAGAAGATTTCTTTATGCATTCATATCATAGGTTAATATTTTTCACAATGTTTAACATTTTTCTATTCTGAATAGGAATAATATACATAGTATATCGTAAACTGTAAGTTTGAGTTTGTGATGCTAATGGGTGGTACTAATGGGTCCTGACTATGTATGCTATGATTTGTATTTTTTTTTACTATTGAACTTAATGCTATTACTCCAAGCTTTAATCAAGTATTTGTTACTTACAACCGTTAGTTCAGTGCCCTGAATGCCTGAGCATTTTTACACACCTACAGTAAGATCTCTGCTTTTATGGATGTTTTTGGGAAAATGTTTCGCAATGTGTAAAAACTGATTCATATTTAATTCCGTCTTGCTCTGATCCCCAGAAGCCGGTGCGTTACCGAAGAGCCATCAGCTATGACAGTAAGGAGTACTACATGCGCTTGTTGTCAGGAAACCCGGGCATGTACCAGCACTCCATCCATCAGAGCACAGAGGGAGAGAGCGCACAGCAGGAACCAGAGCATGGCGAGGACACCATCGCAAGGGTCAAAGGTAAATCTGGTCCTGTAGTGTTGGACATTTTGGTTTCAGAAGACTGAAAATGCTTGGCTAGTTCCTCTAAGTTTGTAGGAAGACAGGGTCCTCAGCACATTATCATCATCACTGGCACACCCGATCCATCTCCCTCATTAAACATAGTTTGTGATGATTTAAACAAGAATCGGCTATGTTGCTAGACTACGAAATGATGTCTTTTTTTTTTTTTTTTTTTTTTTAGGGCAGCCTGTATATTAATCTTACTCTTTTAATTAATTTGACAACACAACTCTGATGTCCTGCTTTAAGCTGTGAGCATTTTGGTTCACATGCTAAGTTTAGTAGCAATTCTGAATAGTTTGAACTCATAATGTGTTCCACTCGTAGGGCTTGTGGCTGTGATTGAATAGTGATTGCTTTTTTAACGCTGTTTAATTCTTCCACACATACATACAGATGCTTCCTTTTACAGATTTTATACAGTACAGATGTTTATTCAAGCTTTTTGCGCTAACCTACTAATTCCATTCATCCTCATTCCAACAGTTATATTTTCTTTAAGTTGTTTTATTTGGTATTTGCACACATAGCTTAAATTAAAACCTACACCAGTTCCTAAACTAAATGATTTCCTGGTGTTACGTCATGTGAAAAGAAAGGGACAAAGTTGTCTGGCTTAATCTTTTTTTTTTTTTTTTTTGCTTCTACTTGAATCTTCGGTGATTACATTTTCTTTCCTGGATGGAACAGAAAAAAAAAAGATGTTTAATGATCTTTCCAGAATGTCAATAAATACCACCACTGCAGATGGAGAGATAAAAGGTTTAAATAAGTCCCTCATTAATAAAGTCTCGATGCACACCATTCAGTGCAACCGGGACCCTTGTGCTCTAATGTTCTCCAGCAGTCCTGTTATTACTGCTTCGACTGTGTTGTTAAATCACAGCGTGTTGCTAATTGTTGTTTGGTTCAAGGCTACATGATAGAAATTACAGATGAATGGGAAGAAAATACATAGAGGGAAATGTCAGGGTTTAGACGAACCAGGAGAATTTACTATAAAAGATATTTCCCGATAATTTGTAAATTATTCCTGGGGGGGGGGGGAGGAATCACTGGCTTTATGTAGATGTCATCTTATTGCTATAAGCATCATTCAGACAGGTCCAATGTATAAGTTCATGTTAAATTTTAATTAAAGATGTTTATTCATTTGTTTGTTGCATGGCTGACTTAGTTTTTTGATAGTGGATGTCCTGTTTGTGTTTGCAGGCCTCGTAAAAGCTCCTCTGAAGCGTTCCCGGTCCACAGCGGACGGCGGAGACGAGGACGGTCCAGAGCAGCTACAGGAGCTGCTTGAGTGTGGAGCTGTAGATGAGGAGCAAAAGACCGACAACACCACCCTGCTCCGTCTGCTGGAGGAGGGAGAAAAGGTTAATAAACTTTCCTTTTTTTTTTTTTTAACTGTTGTGTTTGTCTAGATTGTCTTCAGTTTTGTGTGCGTGTATTAAAGGCCTCGTTACCATGTGCTTTATCAGATTCAGCACATGTATCGTTGTGCTCGGGTCCAAGGGCTGGACACCAGCGAAGGGCTGCTGCTATTTGGAAAAGAACATTTTTACGTGATCGACGGCTTCACTATGACCGTCACCAGAGAGATCAGAGACATCGAGACGCTCCCTGCAAAGTGAGATCTTTTTGCTGTTGAGATCGGTTGACTATTTATTGTTACCTGCACGATCAGTTAAAGAAAAAAATAAATCATGTTTCATCAAAAATGTTTACAGAAGCACCATTTTAACAAATTTTCCAGTTTTTCAGACGGTCTTTAGGGTGTGTGTCACTGAACACTAACAAATGTGGCACAAATAGGGTAATTGATTTAAGTGGACAAATGTAGGAGACACCTGCCCATCATACAGTTGTATTTCTTGTTGAGCATCCCACTCCAGATTTTGTTCCCTTTTGCTATTTTGCTAGGTTGGTAAGTTTGATGTATAAAAATCACTTCTGAAATAATGTGTACTTATAACATCTTTACAGTTATTGTATTAAATTCAGTTATTCAGTTCAAGTAGTGTTGTTGCACACCAACTCCCCCCGATTTTCTCCCTAGTTTACTCCTCCCCATCACTAGGGGGCTCCCACATTAAGGCTACTACTAATACTGATTCGGGAGGGTCGAAGACCCACGTGCCACGTGACGCCAGCCGAGCACATCTTTTCCTAACTGCCCACTCACACACTGTTGGGGTGGCGCAACACACAAAGACAGCGCAATCCGCTCCTTATGCTCACGTGAGCTCACAGACGCCCCATGTCCAGCTGTAGAGCCGGGATGAGGTAAGAGCGCCAAGTGCCTCCCATCCCACCCCGCTGAGAGAGCTCAGCCAATCAGCTCTCTCTAGGCCTCCGGCTGCATGAGGCAACAGCATCACACGGGATTTGAACTAGCGATCTCCAGATAATAGCGAGAGCACTTTACTGTCTGTCTGTGCATTCACTGTACCAGTTCATCCCAAGTACAGTATGTTCCCTGGTATGTTGGATGACATCAGGGGTTCTGTGCAGGAGATGCTAGAATATAGGTTTGGGCATTTTAGTTTCAGTAAAGGGAAATACAATGGATACAGAATACAAGGACATTCTATGCAATTGTGTGCTTCCAACCTTGTGGCAACAGCTTGTGAAAGAGCCACGTGTGTGATGGTCGTTTCCACATGCTTTGGATCTTACAGTAGATGTCCCTCCCAAAATTCAAAAAATGCAAAAGTGTGAAATTTCTCAAACCATGAAATTGCATTGTTTTTTGTAACACACCACACTCAACCAACCCCTAGATGCAACATTTTTAATTAAGATTATTTATGAGAGCACTTTTTTTATTTTTTTATTTTTTAACTCTTCTAAAGCATCAATTGTTTTGTGATCTGAGTTTTTTTCTGTCCACACTGATCTAAAATAATCATTTTTTTATGCTAATTTGGTGTAGAATTTATTTCAGAGTAAGAGGAAGGAAAATGTCAACACGACAGATGAAGACAGAAATCAAATCACCTGCAGTGATTTGAGTTTAGCCAGCCACCCCATGCAGCCAAATAACATTTCTTGTTGATGTTTCTATCATCTCCCAGCATGCACGAGCCGATTATCCCCAAAGGTGCCCGGCAAAGCCAGAGTCAGCTGAAGCGCACCTGCAGCATATTCGCGTATGAAGACATCAAGGAGGTGCACAAGCGCCGCTATCTGCTCCAGGTAATAAAAGGAACAGTGTTGTACTGATGTAAAATGCAATGTAAATAAATTATAGCTCTAAAACACTTTTTATGTTACAGCCAATGGCAGTGGAGGTGTTTTCAGGCGATGGACGAAACTACCTCTTGGCTTTCCAGAAGGGAGTCAGAAACAAAGTCTATCAGAGGTGAGGTGTACATGCATTAAAGAAACAAAATAATTCATTCAAAACTTGGCCAAAAGTCATTCATTCATATAAATATCGCATTACACTGCTTTATTTATGATTTCTTTTTTAGGTTTTTGGCAGTCGTTCCGTCATTAGCCGACAGCTCAGAGTCTGTCTCTGGCCAGCGACCCAACACTAGTGTAGAACAAGGGTACGTCCGTTAAGCATGATGCTCATATACAGTATAATCTCAAACTGTAGGTTAGCAGGTACGATTGTCTGATTTGTGTCTTTTTATTTTATCTAGGTCGGGTCTTCTCAGCACTTTGGTTGGAGAGAAATCAGTAACACAGAGATGGGAGGTAAGCAGTTCAACTTGGAATCAGTCAAGATGGCTGAAATTGCTTATCCTTAATTTTGATTAATTTATATTGTGATTTTAACCCTAAATAGTGTTAATATTTCTCTCACCTTAATATATTAGTACTAGTTCAGGGGTTGGCAACCCGCGACTCCGGAGCCGCATGTGACTTTTTCATCCGTCTGCTGCGACTCTCTGTGGCTTTGGAAAATAAATAATGAGTATTTAAATTTATTTTATTTTAGTTCCAATTTTTTTTTATTTGAGGATTATTGTGATCCTGTAACATTTAAAATTAAAACATGTTTATTTTTTTCTTAATTTTTTGACAGCTTTTTCGACCCACGGTTTTTAAAAAACATTTTTGGTTTGCAGCAGGTGGATAATTTAAGTTCAGATTTTTATTTCATAAATACGAGGAGGACTCGAATAGACATTGAGCATTTTATTTGAAAGTAACCTTCAACCCAGCGCCTTTTTTATTTTTCCCCGAGTTCAAAATGTTTTTGTTGCATGCAGAAATAAAATTTCGTTTTCTCTGTAGCAGTTCATTGATTTCATAAATGCAACACACAATAGTTTTTTTTATACATATAGCATGAGGGTAAAAAAACTATATACATTATGCAGTGTTATCATCATTTTAGATAAAGATGGCTTCCGGTGTTTTCTGTAGGAAACGGGTCCAAACGACTCTGAGTGTTTAAGGTTGCCGACTCCTGTACTAGACAGTTAAAATGTTCTGAGTGATTAAAATTGAACATTTTCTTTATTCTCAGAGAGGAGAGATCAGCAACTTTCAGTATCTAATGCACCTGAACACACTGGCTGGCAGATCCTATAACGACTTGATGCAGTACCCGGTCTTCCCCTGGATCCTAGCTGACTTCGACTCCGAGGTAAGTAGCCTTTTGGCATTTCTGAACTAACCAAAAAGATGTTCGAGCCTGTAATGATGTAGTTTTTGACACACTGTTTAGTCTGCAATGGTCTCGGAATTATAGGTAATTAGACTAAGAAATTATACGTAAATAAGGCACAATTTTGCAAGGTAAAGAAGGACACACTTTCCTCGTTCAAAAACAAAAGCAAGAATATGCTTGCGAGTTAAATTGTGGAAGACTAAGGTTTTTACTTTACAGCATCAGCCAGCCCTTAACATTTTATTCAGTTCAATACGAATTTAATATGACTTTTCTTATCCTAGTGATTTTCTTTTTTAATTGTAAAACATGATGTACACTCACTCTGAATAATACAAGGTCACGTTATTTGAATTAGGTGTAGTGTAAAATATTTGAAACACATGAATGGTGTGTGTGTGTGTGTGTGTGTGTGTGTGTATATGTATATATACACAAAAGGGTGTCTTTGTTGTTCCAGCTGTAGCAAGCTCATTCAAGGGGAAGCTTCGCATAAACAGATAAAACATGTATTGAGGGAAATTTAATTTATTCCAAACCTGCCTGGCCCTATGTGAAAAAGTAATTGCCCTCTAAACCTAATAACTGGTTGTGCCACCTTTGGGGGTGCCAACTGCAATCAAGCATGTGCAATAACTGTCTATGAGTCGTATTACATCACTGTGGAGGAATTTTGGCCGACTATTGTCTACTATTGTATTGCAGAATTGTTTCAAAAATACTTTTACACAGCACTTAAATTGCTATTGTGTATATTTACGGATGAAATCTTGTGTGTCAGTGTTTTGTAACAGTCACAGAGAGAGAAAGGGAGATGTATTGTATGTAAATACTAGGTTTTTGAGATGTACTGTAAGTACTGTACACCTAGGGGAAAAAACTGCTCTTGGCTGCCTTTCTTAAAATTGTGTTATTTACCACATTCAGCATTGCTAAAGAAAGTTATGTTACCAGTGCAAATGATTACTATGGAATGTCCCCTGTGGCATTTTTTTTTTCTCACAAACCCCATATTTCAATGATATCTGAACAAATGATATTCCTGCGGAAACCTTCTGCTTCATTTCTGACATCATCTGCCTGATGTGTTCTGATCATCCTTGATTTGTGCACAGGAACTGGACCTTAATAATCCAAAGACATTCCGTAACCTGTCCAAGCCCATGGGTGCTCAGACGGACGATCGACTGATTCAGTACAAAAAGAGATTCAAAGACTGGGAGGATCCCAATGGTAAGTTCAGATAATAGAGGTTAACTAGTTATAGAGTTGAATAGAACAGCCGAGCTGTCTGTGTCTGCCTGATGATTATTTTCTTTTTAATTAATTATTTTTTTTTTTAGGAGAGACTCCGGCATATCATTACGGAACTCATTACTCCTCGGCCATGATCGTGGCATCTTACTTGGTGAGAATGGAGCCTTTCACTCAGATCTTCCTCCGACTGCAGGTGAGTGTCTAATTTCCCCTTCAGATCCTCTCAAGCCTCTTATTTTAGTCATCATACAGTATTAACTTGCAATAAATCACAGGGGTATGTAAAATACACACATTAAATTGCTTTTTATTTCTTTTTCTCATCCCATTTACCTTCCTGCCTTCCTGAGTTTCTGCTTATTTACTTCTTTTAGAATATTTATCATGCTTTATTTTATTTATATATGACATAATGTAGTTGAATGATTACATTTGAATGCTAATTGGTTTTCTACTAACAGCAGTTCAAACAGTAGTGCCATCTGTAATCTGAATCACAGGTTTATACTGATGTTTCTTTAAACATTTTGGTAGGGGGAAGTGAGATGTTTTAGGAGTGTGCTAGCAAGATCAGCTGCATTTTTCAGTTTGTTAGCTTAAAGAGAGAAAAAAAAGCTGTTGAAAGGTGTAACACTTTATAACTGTTTTAACATAAGTGATGATGAAAATGTATTTTAGGTACGTCCCACAACATTAAATATAATGCCATTCTTTAGTTTATGATTTTTTTTTTTATTATTGGACACGTGACATACAGTAAGAGTAATAATATAAGTAATTCATTGATATGGCATAAGAGCAATAAAAAAACTTCAAGGTGTACTTTAACAGAAATTAATCAAATTCTGGGTCACTTTGTTCTGTCATTAATTATTTTCTTATGACAGTATGCCGCCAAAGCGTTTTAATAGTTGGTATTCACTGTTATAGTCGTGTATTTTACATGTTTATGGGTTAGTAAACTGCAGAGATAAAGTGAAACATTGAGGTGCCGTCAGATATAGGAAGGTATAGTGTAATCCATGGCCCTGCACACTATAGATACATTACCATAAGCTCCAAGAACAACTTTTCAGAAAAACTGTCTGCACAATACCGGGATTTCTGCAAATATTTACATTGCATTGTTTTTCTCTCGGCCATCTTATGCAGAAAAAGTAAACAGACATAGATCAAGAAGCCTTCATGCAGCTTAACAGATTTTTGTAAATAGAGGAACATGTGTGTGACTTTATAACCAGTTGTTTGTTTCTGTCCTTTTGTTTATTTGATTCCATTTGTTCTTTTTATTTTTCGCTCTGCAGGGAGGCCACTTCGATCTGGCCGACCGGATGTTTCACAGTGTGCGGGAAGCTTGGCTCTCTGCCTCCAAACACAACATGGCCGACGTCAAGGAGCTCATCCCAGAGTTCTTCTACCTCCCCGAATTCCTGCTCAACTCCAATAACTTCGACTTGGGTAGTAAATTAACTTAGTCACAGTTCCTAAAGCTTGTTCTGGGTGTGCACAGATGTTTAACATGACGTTGTGTGAATTGTTTTCGTTGCGATACAGGAAGTAAACAGAACGGCACTAAACTGGGAGATGTGATTTTGCCTCCATGGGCCAAAGGAGATCCAAGAGAGTTCATCAGGGTCCATAGACAGGTTAGAAAACATTACTTCATCACAGTTTTAAGGCTAGTACATAATACATCGACATAATTTACCTCAAATTGTACCGCAATTATAAATTTAATTGGATCCTTCTATTTTCATGTATGTAAAGGCAGTAACAGTGATAAAAAGAAATAACTAGCTATATACATGAAACAGAAACGTATACAGGTCGTCCCCGACTTACGAACATTCGAGTTGTGAATTTTCGCAGATACGAACGGTCAGCGGTTCTACATTCATAGATGCGAATAAATCACGGAAGTAGCTCATGGGTATTGTACCAAAAAGATACTGCAATGCAGCAGATACTAATATTTACAATTGTATACAATATTTTCAGTGTGTAAACGAATGTATAAATTGTCTAAAGTCCCGCATTTTGTATGTGTCCGCTTGTGGGGTCAGCCTCACCGGTTTCAATGAATCAGTCCGGGAGCATGATGATAGAAAATGGCTGACCTGTAAAGTTGTTCTGATGGTGAATAATCCTAATTTTGGGAAAATCCTCAACAAAACAGAGTTGACAGTCTAACACAGTGGAAAACAGCTGTTTTTGCCACAGTGTGGTGAAAGGGGACAGATTTAGTTGAGTGTCTACTCTCTGTATAAATGAGCTCACAGTAAGTCTGATCCAGCATTTCTAAGAGCTTCTCTACTGACAATGCTAGCTTTTTAATCAAACCTTATTCTGATTGGTTCCTATACAAAATGTATTATGATTAAGGACTAATGACAACTAAAGATAAAGATGTATTTTAAATTCGTATGTATGCTTTACATTGTATATTCGTGTCAAAGGCGTATATAAGATTCACTTTGTCGGACTTGAGAACAAATCCGATTTATCTGTACAGGCAAGAGTGTGTGTGTGTGTGTGTGTGTGTGTGTGTGTGTGTGTGTGTGTGTGTTAACACCGTGCTCCTTCACTCACACCAACACACACACACACTCTCGCCTTTACAGTCCCCCTCCCACCCCCACCTCCTCCCGGCTTCCCACACACATTCAGACGCACACTCTCTGCCTTACACAGAAACACTGCTCTGTCGTGCTTATTTTTAAAGGTAAAGTGCAGGTTCATTATTTTTATTTTATTTTTTTTTTTTTTTTACTTTACAGCAGTGATTCCGTTAGTATGCGCTCACGCAGTGTGATTAGCGATGTTCCTTGCTAATTTTCCGATAAAACAGTCTCTCTGTTAATGTGTGTGCACGCACATCACACACACACACACACACACACACACACACACACACCCACACACACACAGAGCGCCCACGCGCATAAACGG
>JAQMYJ010000014.1:15568959-15586166 GCA_030014305.1 Clarias laeviceps | reverse complement strand
AAGCAAAAGAAAGTCTCATTAGAGAGGTTAAAGATCCATTTTCTCTCTCCCTCTCTGTATCAGCCTGCACTTTGTCAATGAACGCCATGCCCCTTCACACACACACACACACACACACACACTCACACACACACACACGCACACACACACACATACACACTCTCTCTCTCTCTCTCTGTCTCTCTCTCTCTCTCTCTCTCTCTAATGGAAACACTGCACTGTCTCGATTCTTTTCAAAGGTAAAGTGCAGGTTAATTTGTTTTATTTTACTTTATTTTTACAGCAGTGATTCCGTTAGTATGCGCTCACGCGAGTGTCATTAACAATGTTCCTCGTTAATTTTTCCGATAAAACAGGCTTTTCATTAATGTGTGTGTGTGTATGTGTGTGTGTGTGAAACAGGCTAATAAGAGAGGAAGAAGGTTTACTGTGTAAGATGAAAAGAGGGAGGGGGGGGGTCTAATACCTCCTCTCCTCTTACTTTAGCTTCACACACATACACAAACACACACACACACACAGCGCCTGCACACATAAATGGAAACACTTATCTGTCTGGATTTATTTTTACTTTTTTTAAAGGTAAAGTGAAGGTTAATTTGTTTTATTTTTACTTTATATTTTGTGTTAATTATTTTTATGTATTTATTTTTTGGGCTGTAGAACGAATAATTTGAGTTTCCATTATTTCTTATGGGAAAATTAAATTTGGTTTACGAGTGTTTTGGAATACGAGCCCACTTCCGGAACAATTTATGCTCGTAATCCGAGGTTCCACTGTACAGTGGAATCTCGGATTGCGAGTAACGCGGTTTGTGAGTGTTCCGCAAGATGAACAAAGATTTTAAATACATATTGACTTGAAAAACGAGCAAGTCTTGGTTTACAAGTACAGAGTATCACGTATCACACATCCCGTGATCACAACTGAGCAAATGTTTTTTCTCTCTCTTGCGCTGCGGAATTGTGGGTAATTGTCTCCCCTGCTGGGTCATAGTGCTCGTCTCTCACCGGTATAATCAACATCCGTGCACACGTGTACAACATTGTGACCACGTGTGTGTGCGTAAAACATATTTTAATTTGTGTTTGTAAGGGCATGTGTACAGCGCGCGTGTACTGTTTCTTATAACACACAAGTGTGCGCGCGTGTAAAGCAAAAGAAAGTCTCAGAGAGGTTAAAGATCCATTTTCTCTTTCTCTATATCAGCCTGTCGTTGTGTGCACGCGCGTAATTTGACACCGTGCCCCTTTACACACACGCTCTCGCCTTTACTCCTCCTCTCCTCTTACTTTAGCTTCAAACACACACACACACACATATACACACACACATATATAGATACACACACACACACACACACATACATAAACACACACACAGCGCCTGCGCGCATGAACAGAAACAGTTATCTGTGGGATTTATTTTTACTTTTTTTAAAGGTAAAGTGAAGGTTAATTTGTTTTATTTTTACTTTATATTTTGTATTAATTATTTTTATGTATTTATTTTTTTGGGCTGTAGAAAGAAATAATTTGAGTTTCCATTATTTCTTATGAGAAAATTTATGAGTCCGGAACAAATTATGCTCATAATCCAAGGTTCCACTGTATATAATAAATAGTTGTGTAATGTAAATGTTATGTAAATGTATAAGTAATTTACATTGTTAATTTCAGATAAAAACATGTATGTTTGTATCTCTACATCTACTTGCCAGGCATTAGAATGCGACTATGTCAGTGCCCACCTGCATGAATGGATCGACCTCATATTCGGCTACAAGCAGCAGGGCCCGCCAGCTGTAGAGGCTGTAAACGTGTTCCACCATCTCTTCTACGAGGGCCAAGTGGACATCTACAACATCAACGACCCTCTAAAAGAGACAGCCACCATCGGCTTCATCAATAACTTTGGCCAGATCCCCAAACAGGTACCAAACAGATTTGAGTACCCACATAAACCATGCCTGTACTTTCGTACTTAAATGCTAGTCATTAGTATTCTGGCCTACCTCTAGGGGGAGCAGCTACACCGCATGTGTTTTGGTTCACAGCATATTCTTTTTAAATGTTGACTTGGTTTGTGTCCAGGTAACAGCTCACAAAGCTAGCAGTAAAAAACAGAGCTATAGAAGACAGTACTGGTATTAAAAAATATTGTTACTCAGCAAATATTTTATTGACAGATTTTTTATTATTATATATATATATTTATTATCCAAAAATAGTGACAGATTTATCACTGATAACTGATGTGCCATTACATATCTTTACAATAACTGTCTAACCAATTAGCTACAGCGCAGGTAAGTTGTACACATAATGCTGTTTGTCATTTACTTGCTTATTTCTAAAGTGTGCATGTGTGCATCCCATCGCAGCTGTTTAAGAAGCCTCATCCCCCCAAGCGCGTACGCAGCAAGTCAAACGGCGAGATCCCTGGCATGGTCGCCTCCGTTAATTCCACCGCAGACAAGATCTTCTTTCACCATCTAGACAACCTACGGCCTTCTCTCGCTCCTGTTAAAGGTACGGTGGAAAGTTCCAACCAGTAATCAGCGTTCCTGCAGAATTACCTCAGATGTTATTGAAAAAGTGGTTCATTAAAAATACAATGAAAAAGCATTGACAATGTCTAACAGTGAGTGAGAGCGAGAGATAATGAGAAGCATATTAACGAAATATTTCTTATGCTAATGAGAATTTTCCAACCAAATCTCAAGTTTATTTTCATTGGCTTTTAAGCTTTTATTTGTTTAAAAATGACATTTCTAATTGTTTAGATAAAAATGTGTTTTGCAGAGCTGTTTTTTTTTGGGGGGGGGGGGGGGGATTTGACTTAAGCTGTCTGTAAACACTCTCTTACTCTGTCTCTCTCTATCTTGTGTGTGTGTGTGTATGCATTGTGTGTTGCAGAGCTGAAGGAGCCTGTGGGTCAGATAGTATGCACTGATAAGGGCATTCTGGCTGTCGAGCAGAACAAAGTTTTAGTTCCTCCTGCCTGGAATAAAACATTTGCCTGGGGCTATGCAGACCTCAGCTGCCGACTGGCCAACTACGAGTCTGACAAGGTCAGCAATTTTTTCTCCTCTGTAGTCCGTTAGCCCGCAGTGCACATCGTATGGAAAATATAGATGTAAATTTTTGTGTTGGAAAAAAATGTGATAAGTGTAATTAAGGTTGGAAATTATATGAAAAATGTACACAGGCAATGGAAACACCACAAGGGGGGGTACTGTTGTAGGAAAACAGTCTAGGATGAGATGGTGTAATGCAGCCATAATATAAACGCCAAGAGAAATCTTGCTAAGCAAAGATTGATATATTTGTTCATCTGTTTATTGGTAAATTCCGCGTTGGTTCCTGTTTCACTGTCAGCAATTATTAGACTGCATCACAAACACACTCTGTAGTGTTGACGTAAATGTGGTTCTGCTGAACCGTGTGGTTTGGGACACGGCCTAAATATTTGTCGTTTACTACCTGCTCACCAAGTTAGTTAACAAAAAGATGCCTTTATTTAATATCGGATCAGACACACCCTTATTCCGAGAAATCTCCAAACTATGCATTATTACTTTCACGTGGCTTACATTTTTCTTTATATTCCTCAGGTATTTCAAAATAACACCACTTTTCACAACCCGCCATAATACTTGATGTTTTTGCTTAAGCCATTGACTACTGCCTTCCAAATGAAGATAAAAATTCAGTAATCAGGTTCTGCATTTCACTCTAAAGCTAACAGTGCCCCCTAGTGTTTTTATGTTAGTTAAGTTTATTTACTCATATCCTGAGCACATTATGCTGCAGTTGACTTTTTCTTTGTGATCTGTTTTGTAACTAATCTGCTTGATTATTTTTTTTTGCAGGCTGTGATTGTGTACGAGTGTCTGTCTGAATGGGTTCAGATCTTGTGTGCCATCTGTCCAAACCCCAAACTGGTAATTACTGGTGGCACAAGCACAGCTATCTGCGTTTGGGAGACGAGTCCTTCCAAAGAAAAGGCCAAGACGCTCACGCTCAAACAGGTGAAGGAACATGTCTTTTTACAACTTAATGAATTAATTTACAGCATCTCCAACATAAAGGGTAACTGGCTTTATTTTATTAAGAACAGTATTTATTTTTAAAAGAGATATACAGTAGATGCCACTCCTCACCCCATCTCTTCTTATTAAATAAAAAAAACAAAACATAAAAAAAGGGAATAAATGTTTTACTGTGACAGCCTGCAAAGTGCCTAAATATACAATTCAAATTGATTGTTTATGTACCAACTTCAGCAGCAATTTCTTTTCCCCACTCATCTGTTCCAACAACTCAGCATTCAGCATCAATAATCAGTGCACTAATCACCAGCCTGATTATTTGTCATTATCTACACCTGTTTCTAACCAGGTCATGTCCTAAGTTATATGTTTTTTTTTATGATTGAATGATTCATAGATCACTGTGTGGCTTAGCAAACAAAAAAAACATTCATCTGAAACTGCTCAGGGACTGAACTGAAAATGTACTTAAAAATACAAGGTCTGTCTCTCTGAAAGCAAAATATGAAGAAATGAGCAGTTGCTCATGACTTTTGTACTGTAAAGTGCTTAATTAATTTTGGCTGAATTTTGGCTTAATTCAGTGCCTGAAAATGTTAACTAGGATGCATTGAGTTGCTTTCCCATATACAATGAAATGACTGCGACTTGTTTATCTCAGGCTTTGCTGGGACACACAGACGCAGTGACGTGCCTGACGGCGTCCTCTGCCTATCACATTGTCGTGAGCGGCTCTCGGGACCGAACCTGCATCATCTGGGACTTGAACAAACTCTCGTTTGTCACACAGCTCAGAGGTCACCGTGCTCCAGTGTCTGCTCTTTGTATAAATGAGCTCACAGTAAGTCTGATCCAGCATTTTTAAGAGCTTCTCTACTGTGCTCGACAATGCTAGCTTTTTAATCAAACCTCATACTGATTGGTTCCTATTCAAAATGTATTATGATTAGGGACTAATGACATCACAAGTACAGATGTATTTTAAATTCCTAATCTTTGGTTACACAGGGAGATATAGTGTCCTGTGCTGGTACATACATCCATGTATGGAGCATTAATGGCAACCCCATCGCTAGTGCCAACACATTCACTGGGCGCAGCCAGCAGATCCTGTGCTGCTGTGTGTCAGAGATGAATGAATGGGACACACAGAACGTCATCATCACAGGCCACTCGGACGGTGTCGTCAGGGTAATCACCTTCCATCATAACATGATTTGCTGTTATTCTTTCTCTGAACTCCGTTTTAGTGCATTTGTCTAGAATACATGTGAAGACGACTTGAGACTTTACTAAATGTTTTTTTTTTTTTTTTTTGTAGTTCTGGAGGATGGAGTTCCTGCAAGTCCCAGAAACCCCTGCACCAGAGCCAGTCGAGCCTCCAGATGCTCCAGATTGCTGTGCAGAGGAAAAAATCGGTAATGCACACTGCGGTAGATTTGTTTGTAGTCAAATGACTCCGCCCCTGTCGGAAGAAAAATCTCACCTTTAATAGTTTCACATAATTGCAATACAAACCTTGTCAGTAAACTATGTAAGCAAAGTGCAAATAAATAAATGTGTATATAAATAAACATTTGTTAATTTGAATCGATGTAAAATGTTCACTTAATCTTGGTATTGATTCAAGGTCATATCGCCTGCCGCTAGGGGTCAGTAACATGAAATATTGACTGTATAGTGCTTGTGCTGTACCAGTCTAGAGTTTGGACAATTAATGTTTTATGGACTAATACGTTTTTTGTTTAGTCATTTTATTTTCTACTTTCTAGAACAATACTGGATATTTCAAAACTATGAAATTACACATATGGAATTAGGTAATTATGTAACAACAACAGTCAGTTGTTATTTGAAGATACAGAGGTCAGCCTTTCTGGAATAGTTCTTGCATAAACATTATGGTCGAGTCCATTTGCAAAACCCATGGTGAAACTATGATGCTCTCATGAAGACCTTCCCAGGAAAGCAAAACTAAAACTTAACACTGCTGCAGAGGAGAAGTTCATTAAGATTTACCAGCCTCAGAAATCACCAATTAACAAACAGCACCTCAGATTAGAGCCGTTATGAAGGATTTACCGAGCATAAGTAGCTGATACATCTCAATATCAACTGTTTAAAGGAGATTATTGTATATTTTGGACGCCTTCAGCATTGTTTTATATTGTTGAAAGAAATACAAATCAGGAGAGATCATGACTAAGAAAGTTTTTCTACTTTTGAATGGTACATACAGTGACATACAGTAGATTGATAATGTGTGAATTTAATTCATAAGAGATATCACAAGCAACATTAACCTTTTTTTATTATATTCCCAAACTATAAATGTGTTGTATTATATTTTATAATTCCGATTTTCTTGATGAAAAAGTATGACCATCCATAAAGCATAGTAAAACTCACATGTAGTAAATATCTATCTATCTATACTGTGTATATATATATTATATATAAATTATATAAGTATAAGTTGCATAAATGTCTGATGGTTATGGCTAATCATCAAAGTGCAATAATCAAAATGATGCTTTTATTAGAGATGAGCACAGGACAGTCTTCATGGTTATACCAGCAGTTCTCAGGTACAAATCCATGAGATTATATTCTGTGGCAAAGGTGTGAATAAATGCAATGTTAACATGTACGCTGGTAATACATTCGAATGAACAACACGTGTGACAGACCAGTGTACACGCTTATCACGAATGTTCCACAACCATGCTATAGTGTTGATGTTATAAAGACGAATACTGATGCATAAATTTCTGCTCTGATTACCAGTTTCAGTCTCCTTTAATCTACCAGTGTGTCTTTCAGATGGGCGGGAGGCTGCAGACGAGGACAGCAGCGAATCAGAGGCTGAGGAAGCCACCGTGAGTCAGGAGTGTAAAACACAGGCACCGAACAGTAGACCCGGGAGTGTCTCTCACAAGCCTTCACGCACCAGCTTGGAGGACTCGGGTCGCTGGTCTGACTCGCTCAGTGTCGATGAGAAGGACGGGTTTGTGTTCGTTAACTACTCGGAGGGCCAAGCCAGGCCTGCCAACCCACCCACTAACAACCCCCACAACAACCCACAAGCTGTGCCACCACAGCCCCTACAGCCCGGCAACATAGAGCCACGGGCCTACAACAAACTCAGAGCAGGTATAAATATGAAGTTTATACATCTTTATCCTGCACACTTAAAACAATGTGATGATCATGGGGAGGAATTGAATATTTACTAGTTCTGAAAAAAAAAAAAAAATCAATAGAAAGGCCAGATACTTAAGTTTAAGTATATCGTTCGCACTATAAGTTTCACGTATAGGTTGTAAAATAAATGGTACAACATGGACTACTTACCAAAAGCCTCATTATTTAATTAAAAAAACAAAGAAAAAAAAAAATAATAATTTCATCCAGCTACTTCCAGATTGAATTTGTAGTATTGCAGAGGAAGACGCAGCATTCTTTGAAGCGACAGATTTCATTATTTGTGGAGCTAGCATGTTTCACCCTTAACGGTTGTGGGTGTGAGGCTGGCAGATCTCATAGCTGAGCTCGTGTTGGTGTTTGTGTTATTTTTTTTTACTCTGGCGCAGGCTACAGATGGGAGAGACAGCTGGTGTTCCGGAGTAAACTCACCATGCACACAGCTTTTGACCGCAAGGACAATGCTCAGCCAGCTGAAATCACAGCGCTCGCCATCTCGAAGTAGGCTTTGTTTGTTTCTGAGTGTGTTAAAGATGTTTTTATGTTATTCTGTGGCTTCAGATCTACAGTAGTGATGTCACATACAGTATAATTAACAGTAATGTTGACACATTTAAGTGGTTAGAATATCATTCAAAGATTTTTTTTTTTGTATTTGTTTCCTTAAGTATAATCAGGCAACCACAGAAAAGACTACATTGTTTTGACAAGCATAATTAGTACATTTGTGGTGGAGTACTGTTGTTAACTTTTTATCTGGTCCAGATCTGATCACTGGTAATGGTCAAGTATTTAGACAGACTCCAAACAGTTTTTGTTTTGTTTTTGTTTTGTTTTTGTTTTTTTTGCAGTTTTGTAATTTTGTAATTATATGACATTCTTGTTCTACCCTCAGGGACCACAGTAAGGTGGTGGTGGGCGATGGGCGTGGGCGCGTCTTCAGCTGGTCGGTGAGCGAGCAGCCGGGACGCTCAGCTGCCGATCACTGGGTGAAGGACGAGCAGGTGGAGGGATGTTCAGCATGTGCCGTGCGCTTCTCGCTCACTGAGAGACGCCACCACTGCAGGAACTGCGGCCAGCTCTTCTGTCAGAAGTAAGACACACCTCAGCTCGGTTTGCCTCTCATTTTGCATATAATACCTAGGGGAAATATATAATTGGCTGCTTGAGACCAGGTTAGCAAAAAAATAAGCCTCCGTACATCACCACACTGAATTTAAAAGATGTGAGAGTAATTTAGTTAGAATTTAGTTTTAAAGTTCTTAGAAAAAAATATCTTAAACATCTTATCTAGTTTTAATATTGAATAACAAACACTGACTCTCACCATGAATATAGCCATCGAAGCTGGCATGGTGTTAGAAAAGAAAGATGTGAGCGAAGTCAGAACTTCAGCCGTTTATCCACTTGATTATTCATGGAGTAAAGAGGGAACAGGCCACACCTGACCATGCAACGGCGTGTCAGACATTTCTTCTATTATTTATGTTTCATTGTGATCTTGTGGGGTGTGTGTATGAAAATGATTGTAATTCCTGAATGGTTAATACTTTTGAGTGGTTTGTCAAACTTTTTGAAATAAAGCTGAAAGTCTTGACTTGGGTCACCTTTCACCTTCAATGTGGGGTTTTACACCCCCCCCCCCCCCCCCCCCCCCTCAAAAAAATATATTTTCTTTGTTCCAAAATTTATGGAACTTACCTACATAAGAGCCCGTGATTGGATATTTACAGTATCATGTGACCCATAATATGCCTCAGCTGGCAACAATTCTTTTAAACCCTACTGTAAGTGATGCAGTGAGTAGCTGATCATTTATTAAACAGCCATGTCAGAGGACAACAACCAAGCGAGACAAGACAAGATTTATCCACACCAGAGTTCTGACATAAAAAGACATTGTGATGTGCTGGAGAAGACTTTAGAGAGGGATTGGACTCTCCCATTATCAGTACAATCTCTTGATCAAAAATTTATGCAACTTTGCCTGGAAATAAATGTTGTGCAGAGGTTGATTAATAATAAAAAACATATTATTACATGTGCTATGTTTGTAAACATGTCCAGACTGTATTAATTTGCAGCATGATCTAATTCCCTCTTTCTCTCTCTCTCTCCGGCTCTTGTAGGTGCAGTCGCTTTCAGTCGGAGATCAAGCGATTGAAAATATCCTCTCCCGTTCGTGTGTGTCAGAACTGTTACTATAACCTGCAGCATGAGCGGGCCTCAGAGGAAGGGTCCAAAAACTAAAACCATCACCCATCAATTCAGATACGTTCACTGACCCCCAACTTCCTCTACAGAAATTTATTACCACAAATCATGGACTAAAGCTAAAAACAAATCACTAATGCTCCTTCTTTCAGATCACTGGTAGTCTCAACCCCTCCAACATTAGCATTTTCCATAAAGTGCTAAACATTTTAGATTTTAGGGACAAAAACTTGAGCAAAACAAGATGAGGTTTGTTAAATATTGTAAATAGCAAAATGACCTTTTTAACTAGAACTGAAAAGTCGTTATTAAGAGAGAAAGAAGAAAACGTTTTGCTTGTAATATAGCATTATAACATACCACTCCTGACTTTAAACTACTAAAAAAAAACTAAAGCAGTCGTGTGTAGTCGGTGTCATGAGGCACAGCATCCCAGCGGGTATAATATCGGGGACTGTGAATGTTAATAATAAATGTTTGTGGGTTGGCATTATTACAGTGTCTAGTTATGCAAATAATTTTGTTTACAATGTGTTAACGTCGACGTGTTGCCCACAGTATCACAGCCATTGCCAGTTGTTCATAGAAATCATGTTTTTTTGTTTTTTTTTGTTGTTGTTGCCAAATTGCCTTTAAAAACTTTTTTTAAACATATTTATGAACAAAAGGTCATTTCACTATTTTGCCTTTATTAGCATTCCCAGCTATTTAATGTAATCTTAATTTCATAACATATCATGATATGATTATGGTAAAATGCACATGTGGACCCTTCCACTCTTTCCCTATTGTATTTATGGACGTTAAGGTTAATGGGGGTAGTTACATGTGTTTAACTTTGTCTGTTGTTCACTACTAAATGTAATATGAACTAGCTTTAATATATTTCTCTGACACTGATGCACCTCTGAAAAAATCACCTTTAAAAAAAACAGGCATTTTAAGTATCAACACCACCGACTTTTTTTTTTTTTGTGCCTATCCCATTTGCTTGATGTGTTTGAGGAAGAACTTGTGTGCCTCAATCTTGGAACATTTCAAGAAAGACTGTAGCAAAGAATTCAATGTTTTATTGTTAGAAAGGGATGTAAAATTTTGTTTAAAAAACTGGAATTGTGGTTTCTTAATTCATGAAACAATGATATTTTTCTTTAGCATCTGTTGAATATTTTTAGTGGTACTGTGGGCAATACTGCATTGAAAGTGCTGCTTTGATAATTAGGAAGAGATGTATTTTCTTTCTTCTTTTTTTTTCCTTTTCAAACCTAGAAACAAATCGATTTAGAGCAAGAAACATTACATGTGCACATTTCCTTTATTCATATTCATCCCCATACTTGCCATACAGTTGAATCTGCACTCGATATAATACGCAAGACTTATGATTACTGTAAATTAGTTTGCAATCGTAACATAAAAACTCAAAGGCCAGATCAAGGCTATATCAATTATTTTTCGCACCCTTACATGTACAAAACAAAAATATTAACGATAATGGTTTTATCAAATGCATTTTTATGTTGTATGCTGTCATTTTAAAGTGGTTTGTTCCTTTACAGCAAGATGAACTGTACAAAGTATTTATGCAATTATAATGTTTCCTTTTTTATGATTGATTATTGTACATTTTTCAGCAAGTTGGGTTACTTGTTGCATGTCTAACACAGCTGACTTTCTGTGTCAGTGCATTGTACATGTTCAGCATTATTACTTTTTTTTTTTCATAATTTCTATGGCATTATTAAATGATTTGATTATAAAGCCCTGAGAGATGTGTATAGAGTAGACTGATATGCTGAAACACTCTGGGTTGACTTTTGTACTTCATGTATGAAAATTAAGGCCTGATCCAAAAAAAAAAAAAAAAATCAAAAACAAAAAAAAAACGACAAATGGATTCCTTTTTTGGTGGTCTTGTGTTAGACTGCATTACTACAGTATCTGGTGTGCAATCTGTGGTAGCTGAATGTTCGTTGTGCACTTGTGTTTAAGTACAACTACATGCCCTCCTCCTTCCTTGTAGAATAATCCTGAACTGTACTGTTACTATAATGCAATAGATCTGGTACTCATATTTTTTAATTTAATTTCAATTAAATCCTCGCTGTTTACCACCAGTAGTGTTTTAATGTATTTTCGGTCAATCGTGAAATGCAATATGGTCACCAACTTTGACAGTCCCATCAGAACGCACGTCACGATTGGTAAGCAAGATCTTACATTCTGATTTTTGGATGCACTCTTGAAGCAAAGAGTGCCTGGGTAGTCTATGTTGAATCCCCAGTTCTGTATGCTTTAAAGTTTGTTTTCCAGTGCTACAAGGTACCTTTTACTTCTCTGACCAAATTTGTTATGGAGAACCAGAGAGGAATGTGAATGAAGTCTGTATTGATGGCCTGATTAACAAAAGGATGTGCTCTACCTGATCCAAAGAACATGAACCAACAGTCATTCTGATACAATCAGATAAGCAGCCATGATGATAATTCAAGTAATCACATCAGTTATTTTGTTCTGTTATTTTTCACTGTAGGGACACTTAAAGAATGCACTCTTGAAACAAAGAGTTCCTCAAGGGCTATTCTTCTAAGGAGTCACTGTAGTTATAGGGTTCCATATGCTTTAAGGGTTCCCCCAAAAGTACATTCCCAAAACTGTGCCAGATGGTACGTATTTTTGTCTTGTTCAGGCTAAAACCATTGATTAAGGACAACCAGAGATTACTGTGTATCAAAGTGATACAAACACGTTAGCTAGAGCTGTGCTTTACCTGAACCAAATCATCTGAAACAGAAAGGTCTGTGTAGTAAATACTGAATGTGAATTTGGACACACTAAAACTCTGTTGTCAGAGGACGACATTTCAGTAATGTTGAAAATAACAACATTATTATTATTAGGGCCCAAGCATTATGACGTCAGTCATATTAAGTCATAATGTGTGAAGGGCCCTTTTGTTTTTTTAAGGATTATTATTATAAGAGTCCAAGTACTATGACATCAACAATATGACGACGTTTCTTGCAACTATATATATATTTTTTAATCATTATTATTAGGGCCTAAGCACTATAGGGTGCGCAGGACCCTCTTGTTTTCCTAAGGATTTTTTTTTTCAAAACTTTTGGGCTTTTTGGGGGTCTTAACATGCTCAAAATCTCATGGAAATTGGCAGACAGGTTGGAATCTGCTGCCATTAGGAGTCGCGTGGCCCGGGGCCCCCAGAGTCCCCCACACGAGACTAACAAGTCACATGTCTCACACATCACAAATGTTAACACACAGACATGCACAAACGCATTTACTCGTCACACACAGACTGACACATCCACATGTCTCACACACACACACACACACTAACGCACTGAACTAATATTTAGGGCCCAAACTGACATAAGCCCTGTATAGTGTGTGATGTGTGCAGGTTTTGCGGTGCAACCGGGTGGCGATGGCTTTTTCGAGGTCTTAACACACAAATAACAACACACAGGTTGTGCGGTGACCCCGGGGTGGCGATGGCACAGGGTGCTTGGGCCCGTCATCGTTGCTTTGCAAATCAGTCAATTCTCTAATTAGCAGGATGGATGTATCTTGCATTTCTAGAGAAAGACTTAGAATAGGCAATAATCATTTAGCAAAACATTGGGGTTTACTTCTTTATATCACAGTGCTGTTAAATCTGTGATTCTCAATAGTCAGAAGGTAGTGTTTATTTTTCTATAGTAGTATTAGTTTTATCGGCAAGGTTTATATTAATGCACCTGTACAATCTAACACTATAGAGGTATAATTTCTATATTAACTTACACATGGCCACAAGGGAAAATAGGGAATTTTTCTTTTTTTTTTTTATTAACAAAATATCCATAATTTTTGACCTGGTTAAGTTTTCTGACAGGTGTTTATTTAACATTCATTGACATTGTCTGTTGGTTTTCCACCATGGAAAAGTCTTCAGGACAAAGGACCATGCACCATCTGGTTTCTCATTCATTTTGAGAGCGCGAACAATAGATGTTTATCTTTAGCTGTTATAATGTGATAACAGAAACTAACTTGCCTATGAGTCGTCGCTCAACATTAAATTCAACTATAAATGGTTAGAATACATTTTCATTTTCATACATCCTGGAGCCTATTCCTCCTTCCTGGAGACTTTGGGAACAAGGCGGAGTCCATCCATCACAGGGCATGGGCACCCACAAATTACGGGGAATCTTTGGGAATGCCCATTAGCCTAATTTGCATGACTTTGGACTGTGGGAGGAAACCCACCAAGCATGGGGAGAACATGCAAACTCAATTCACACAGACCTGAAATGGGAATCTAATCCTCTACCCTGGAGGTACAAGGCCAAAGTGCTACCCACTATGCCAAGCGTGCCGCCATGCCACCAGTTATTTTTTAATATGTTAAACATAGGAAAAATCCTTTGACATAAGAGGAGTTCTCATATAAAAAATATTTGATTAATTTGCTAGGGTTTTTTTTTTTTTTTTAACATAAGAAACATTCTGACACGGTGGTGTAGTATTTAGTACTGTCGCCTTGCACCTCCAGGGTCCGGGTTTGATTCCTGTCTCTATGTGCATGGAGTTTGCATGTTCTCCCCGTGCTTGGTGGGTTTCTTCTGGTTACCCCCAGTTTCCTCCCACAGTCCAAAAACATGGATTGGCACCCTGTCCGGCGTGTACCTCACCTCATGCCCTAAGTCTCCTGGGATTGGCTAGAGCACCCCCACCCCCACGACCCTTAATACAGGATAAGGCGGTATAGACGATGAGTGAGTGAGTGAGTCGGTGAACGTGCTTGACAAACTGTCTGATTTTTAACAGCACTTACAAGTTTGACCAGCTCAACCAGCTAGTGGTAACTGATCAGACCAAACTGGGTTGTTCAGCAGGCTAGGCTAGGCTACGACATGGGCTGTAAGTTTGGTTTTTAAGTGAAAAATCTATGTCTATCACACACACACACACACACACACACACACACAATACAGGCAACTTGGGAACACCTGCATGTGGAAACTTTGGAGGTAACCCAACAAGCACCTGGAGAACATGTGAAATCCACACAAACACACACACAGACCCTGAGGCGGGAATCGAACCTTTGACCCTGGAGATTTAGGAATTAATTAAAAATGCGAGAAATGGGTTTGAAAAGTGTGAGGTAATATGTATAAATCAAAAATGATTTGTCCATGATACTTAAGCAGGTTTTAAAGTTTCTGATTGTAATGATCCCTATCTGGCAACCCTGTTGTGCGCGCGTGGGCGCGCGCGTGTGTGAGAGAGAGAGAGAGAGAGCGCGCGCGCGAGCTGCTGCAGCAGTGACAGACCTGCGGATATAAACAAATGCACACATTTTGTCACGGAGTCTCTCACAAACCTACTGAGGATATATATTTTTTGCACCTTTGTGGCACTTTATCTCTCATGTTGATGAAAACTAGCCGCTTTTAGGAGCTGGGGTTCATGTTAAAGCCTGTATTTTGAACTAGTTCTGTATGTGTGAGGGAGAATTCAGGTGGCAATGACAGAGCTGAGGAAGCGCGGCGGTGGAGCAGGAGGAGATCCGGACAGCACTGACAATATTAGCGACAAGGTACTGTACAACCCCTCACACTTGGTAATGAACCGAGACGAATTAACACCGGTTTAGGATGGGAATGTTGTTTGAAAAGGTTGCTGAGTAAATCCTGAAAGCTTAACGTGTAGTCATGGAGGCTTATTTAGCCAGCAGGCTAACAGAACTCACAGGGTATGTGTACAGTATTAGGGAAATGAATTAGCCAGCTAGCTTCTATAAATTACCTCAGTTTTTACACTAAACATGAAACTAAACAAGTTTATTGATTTGTGTGTTACTTTTTTTATTGTTATTATTTAAACTGGTTATGTTTGTCATTAATTTACATGCCAGATATTATGAAGTTACCCAGTTAGTTATAAATTGATAAGAGGAAGTAATTTAGCTGAGTAATAGTTCTGGGTTTGCCTTGTACACTCTCAGTTTCCAGGCTGTCCCAAAAGTCCCCCTTCACACACAAACATTTATGTGGGAAATTCACACTTTTTATCTAACTAGTACTTTATATGCAAAACATCCAGTTTAATGCAATTCCAAAACAAAAATATTAAATTGCTTAATTGTGGCCTGCAGTCAAAAATTATTATTTCTTCACTGCTGTGAAGGTGTGAATATGTTACATCAGTTTGTTTGTTACTGCGATGCGAGCAAAAATGCAGTGATTTGTGTGTTGTTTTTTTTTTGTTTGTTTTTTTCCCTCGTGGTCCGAGAGTGTACACGTTGCGGAAATGACTCCCAAAAGAGCCCTTGGATATTTGCAAACTAAATTTGGACTGATCCTCTTAAGTAAAGTGAACGTGTCCTAAAAGAAAATCTTTACTGGCGACGAGACACAGATTCGTTCATTCACTACAAGCCTGAAAGTATGGAAGGATATCCAACAGAAACATCCTGAAGAAAAAGTACAAACGTCAACCATTTCTGGTTTTCTGGCATTCTCAAGGGCCAGTATTATAACATTATCAGGAGAAAAGGTAGAACAATCAACAGCACTCGTTACAATGAGATCCTTTTCAAAGAGCCGGAGCCTAATCTTCAGACTAAATGCAGAGGACTGCTACCCAATGGTGAGTGATCTTGTATGACGATGCACGTCCGCACACTTTTGCCCACACTGTAGACACTTTTTTTCCAGGTGTAAAAACATATTCTTGCTATAGTTCTGACTTTGCTCCATTGGATTTTTACCTGTTTGGTCCTTTGAAAGCAGCCCTGTGATGACAAAGATTCACTTTTGATGAAGAAGTGAAGACAGGTGCATTCGTTGGTGCAGTGAGTGACATTGACTATCTGGTCATAATGGCACCTGGAAGTAGGTGTGATACATCAGGCAGCGAGTGAATCTTGCAATTGTCCCTGAAGTCTGTGAGGATTTGAGTGATTTCGACAAAAGGGCAGATTGTGACTGGTTCGGTGCAACTAAAAACTGCAGGTCTTGTAAGATGTTCCCACTGTGATTGGTCAGGACCTACCAAAAGTGGTTCAAAGAAGGAAAACCCAGTGAACCGACAACAGTCACAGACATCCAAGGCTCACTGATGTACAAACCCGATTCCAAAAAAGTTGGGACACTGTACAAATTGTGAATAGAAACAGAATGCAATGAAGTGGAAGTTTAAAATTTCAATATTTTATTTAGAATAGAATATAGAAAACATATCAAATGTTGAAAGTAAGACATTTTGAAATGTCGTGCCAAATATTGGCTCGTTTTGGATTTCATGAGAGCTACACATTCCAAAACAGTTGGGACAGGTAGCAATAAGAGGCTGGAAAAGTTAAATGTACATCTAAGAATCAGCTTGAGGACCAATTTGCAACTTATATAAAAAGGGAATAAAAAGAGCCTCTCAGAGTGGCAGTGTCCCTCAGAAGTCCAGATGGGCAGAGGATCACCAATTCCCCCAATGCTGCGGCGAAAAATATTGGCGCAATATCAGAGGAAAATTGTAAAGAATTTGAAGTTATCATCATCTACAGTGCATAATATCATCCAAAGATTCAGAGAATCTGGAACAATCTTTGTGCGTAAGGGTCAAAGCCGGAAGACCATCCTGGATGCCCGTGATCTTCGGGCCCTTAGACGGCACTGCATCACATACAGGAATGCTACTGTAATGGAAATCACAACATGGGCT
>JAQMYJ010000014.1:15531007-15549572 GCA_030014305.1 Clarias laeviceps | reverse complement strand
TTTTGGTCAACGTGAACTACCATACTATCTCTAGCGCGCCGGTATTCAAGTTTGCGCACCAATAATGTCTTGTGCAATGCCCACATGTGAAACACAGACACTCCTACCTCCGTAAGAAACGCAGAGATGTTAGTCCTGTCCGAATGCATACATGAAATGACAAACGTCGTCTGAAAAAAATTCTAACTCAAACGTCATTTGGAAAACTAGTCCTGTCCGAATAGGGCTAATGCTAGCAATATTTGATTTAAAAAAAAAAAAAAAAAAAAGACACAATACTTGTTCATTACAAACTCTGTTTAATGGTTTAAAACATCCACAAAACTAGAAAAACTTCACCACAACAATGCATATTTCAGTTTATCATTAGATTATATTCAGTATCTGCCATATTTATCTCCTATTACCCACATACTTCATAAATAACTACATTTGTATAAATCATATATATATATATATATATATATATATATATATACTGTATATACAGTCAGTCAAAAAATGTATACACACTTCAACATGAAAATTATTCAATTAAATTATTAAATATGATAGCATCAATGATGGCGCGACTACTGACATCTTTAGAGGAAACGTAATACTACACATTGCTGGCATAATTTCATTTGAGGTTTAAAAAATGGCATAGATAGCAACTGTTGAAGTGTATATAAATGTTTTTGGCCAACTGTGTGTGTGTGTGTGTGTGTGTGTGTGTGTGTATATACACTATTTCTATATATACATTGCACAATAATCTGTATTATTCAATTACAATAAAGTTATATCTATCTAAGCACTCTTTATAGAAGTGCTGTTTATAGAAACTAACACCTTTTGACCAATCAGATTGAAGAGTTCAGCAGCTCTCTGGTATAATATGCTTTATTCAGTTAGAAAGCTCTAAACGGTATACTGATGGGTTCATAATAAACTATCCAATCAAATGTCTATGTGTGTTTTGTAGGTTATGGGTGTTCAAATCAAGTGTTTTCATGAAATCATAACCATCGGATATAGAGTTTACCATTCCTACGAACTTCCATGGTTCAGAACACTGAGCTGGTAAGTAAAAATATTCTGTATAGTTCTAATCCAAATGTTTTGGGGGGGAAAATAGTAATTATAATAATTGCATGTTTTCACTAACTACTGTGAATATTCTTGCATCAGCCTTTCAACTTGAGTCAAAAAAAAAATCTACTTTTTATATATATAATTTTTCAATGCCTCCAAACTTATGTTCAAGCCACACTATACACACACACACACTTGCTTCCTCCATATCTGCCCATAGATAAACTAGTGATTAGCTGGACTTGAGCAAAGTGCACTTCCAAGTTAGAGCCTTATATACATAACATACTCCCACTTAAACCAAACAATAACATTTCATGGTATTTGAAATAGAAGTCAATACCCAGTAGAATACTGTTTAAAAACATTATGATAACAGACACTAATACAAGTATTTTTCTACATTTCAGGTACTTTTTGATTTGTGTCAACTACTTCTTTTATGGGGAGACGGTAGCGGATTACTTTGGTGCATTAGTCCAAAGGGAGGAACCCTTGCAGTTCCTTGTTCGTTATCATCGTTTTATTTCTTTCACTTTGTACTTAGCAGGTGAGTATAACAGGGCAAAACTGATTCAGTTTTCACTCCCAGATTGTAAGCTGCTTGAAAAGTTCTCTGGCTTGAATAAAAAGTGAAGTTGTTTTGCCCTTTTTGATCAGCCATTTTAATTGCTATATATTGCTATTTTTAAAATTTGCACTGCCTGGGCAAAAAAAAATATTTTATTCAGTCATCTTTAGCTTTGGTTGCACCACACGATGTAATGTGTAGGTCATATGTGAAAATGATTCACTCTTTGCTCCCTGAATCACTCTTTCACAATTTGAGTCCTGGAATATGCCTGTCCCATCAGGGAAGAAAAGCTCTGTTTTTTACAGTTGATTTTTTTACCATGCACATTTACCAAGTGTTTAAGTGATTTTTTTTCCCCACCACGTTTCTTCCACAAAGTTGATGGTTCAGCACTATCCTTCTAGGTTTTAATAATGTGTTGAAGGGTTCTTAACCCAGTTTCAGTAATTTTAGACCTTCTTAGTTTTTTTTTTTTTTGCTTGATGCTGCCCAATAATTTGACCCTTCTAAAGTGGCTTTCTTTTGCCAGGCAGTGTATTTATAATTACTGGAAGCATGGCACAACACAAATCATACTGCATTTTTAGACGATATAATGATAAATTTAATGTAATTCAGACATAACATGAGTATAGTAAAACTTTTGTTAGTTCAAGCAACATTTTAAAATGAAATGAAGTTTTACCCTGTCGTACACTTATTGCCACTCTTTACAACCCTGGTGAGCAGAAAGGCTTCGCATAACGTTCTAAACCTTGAGCCGGTTATGCTACATCAGCAGAAGGGCACTAGTTTGCCTCTCTTACCCTAGCAATGTTTTTCCACTTTTCAACTATCAAGTTTCTGAGGTGCTTTTCAGCTCACCATGATTGTAAAGAGTGTCTTTTTTTCTTTTACTGGATAAAACCATTCTAATACCTACGGTAAATCTGTATATCAAGCCCTTCCCCTTCCCTATATAGTAAGTATTTCTTATTGTGTATTAAAACACCTCAGTGTTCAGATAAAACTGACTGCATGTTATTTGCTCTTCACAGGTTTCTGCATGTTTGTTCTGAGCTTAGTGAAGAAGCATTACCGCCTGCAGTTTTATATGGTGTGTACCACTGATACAGCATGCATGCACTAACATAGACAAGAATCCCCTCTTATAGTCTTGTTAATTTGAAAGTTTTAGAAGCAGTTCAAGGTGTAAAAATATGAAAATAGATTGTGTGTGAAAATGCTCCATGCCTTGTGATAAGGTTTATGCGCTGAGCGTTAATAAGCACATGAAGGTGCTTTAGTTAGAGTGACATGCACTATATTGCCAAAAGTATTCACTCACCCATCCAAATCATTGATTTCAGGTGTTCCAATCACTTCTATGGTTACAGGTGTATAAAATCAAGCACCTAGGCATGCAGACCGGTTCTGAAGCTCAGTGAATTCCATCATGGTACCGTGATAGGATGGCACTTGTGCAGTCGTGAAATTTCCTCGCTACTAAATATTCCACAGCCACGAAGTGGTTGACCATGTCAAATGACAGAGCAGGGTCAGCAGATGCTGAGATGTATAGTGCACAGAGTCACCAACTTCCTGCAGAGTCAATAGCTACAGACCTCCAAACCTAATGTGGCCTTCTGATTAGCTCAAGAACAGAGTGTAGAGAGCTTCATGGAATGTGTTTCCATGACTGTGGAACTGCATCCAAGCCTTACATCACCGCCACTGGACTCTAGAGCAGTTGAGACGTGTTCTCAGGAGTGAAGAATCACGCTTCTCTGTCTAGGAATCCGAAACACAAGAACTGTACTTGTCTGACTGCATTGTGTCAAGTGTAAAGTTTGGTGGAGGGGGGATTACGATGTGGAGTTGTTTTTCAGGAGTTGGGCTCGGTTGCTTAGTTCCAGTGAAAGGAACTCTTAACGCTTCAGCATATAAAAGACATTTTGGACAATTTCATGCTCCCAACTTTGTGGGAACAGTTTGGGCCCTTCCTGTTCCAACATGACTGTGCACCAGTAATAATAATAATACATATTATTTATAATGCATTTTACATTTGAAGCAAATCTCAAAAGGCTACAAATTATTTCAACCTCAAGTGCATAAAGCAGAGTCCATAAAGACATGAATGAGCAAGTTTAATGTGAAAGAACTTGACTAGAGTACTGACCTTAAGCCGATAGAACACCTTCGAGATGAATTAGGGTGGAGACTGCGAGCCAGATCTTCTCGTCCAACATCAGTGTCTGATCTCACAAATGCACTTCTGGAAGAATGGTCAAAAAGTCCCATAAACATACTCCTAAACCTTGTGGAAAGCCTTTCCAGAAGAGCTGAAGCTGTTGTAGCTGCAAAGGGGTCGGGGCCAACATCATATTAAACCCTATGGATTAAGAATTGGATGTTAATCAAGTTCATAATCTTGTGAAGGCAGTACTTTTGGCAATATAGTGTATTTTGGCATACAGAAGTGACAGTGCACTGACTAGTTGTAAGCTTGCTAACGCTTGAAAAAGGACTTATCTTATGCGTTACATTTCATTAAGCTTTTTTTTTTCACTGACTTGCGGCTTGTGAACTAGCTAGTAGAATGCAGATGAACTCTTGACCTAGGGTTGCTAACCCTCATGGGCTAAACTAGTCTAATCTGCAGATTATTGCTGTCCTTCTTTTCTCTGACAGAAGTGTTGCAAGTGTCTTACAGTGCATACTGACATAGATGTTTGAGGTTTTTATTCCCATGTGCCTAACTGTAATATGTGTAACTGTTCTTTTGAAAAATCAGAGGTCACTGCTATCTCTCTAATCTTTAAACAAACATTCTTGGCTGTTTTTTCTCAGTATTTCAATCTGATCGTCCATTTTTTATATCGCTTCAACATTTGTGAATATCTGTAAGAGTATATGATTGTTTCAGTGTATTATATTGCCCTATTTTTAACTTCATCATCCTCATCAGCCAGATGTTGTCCTTGCTGTTCCATAAACATTGTGTATTTGTCTCTGTGTATGTGTTTGCCATTCCAGTTTGCTTGGACCCATGTGACTCTGTTGATTGTGGTAACTCAGTCTCACCTGGTCATTCAGAATCTTTTTGAAGGAATGATCTGGTAAGCAGGAATCACTCCCAACCTGACAGACCTGTCTCTGTCTTTCACACTCAAACCGTCAAACATTTAAAATATTTCCTCACTCTATGTCTTTTGTTGCATTCTGTTTAGCATGGATGTTTTGGAGATCCCTCCTAAGTGCATGTTACTTAGAATACATAAATATTTTCCTAAAATAATGTAAGGAATATAAAAATGTATAAGGAATATAAACATGACAGGGCATGCAGTTGTAGGAAATAATTAACTGATAACTGCATGTCGTAGAGTGTTTTCTTATACCGCTCTGAGTTTACAACAGCTGCAATATACAGTTTATTAATGAACAGTACATCTTGATTTTTTAAAATGTCTGTAAGACCAGTTCCTCCCTCGCCGCTTTCTCTCTCTCTCTCTCTCTCCTTAATCGAGACATAAATGAGCCAAAAAAAATTCTAATAATAATTGCAGCATGAAGACTTTTCCATAGTTGAAAAACATGTAGGCCATTACAAAGCGCTGACACTCAAGACTCTGTATATGTTAAATAAAAATCTTACATATAACATATCAGATCAATGGCATTAATATAAATGGCAATAGCTTTCAAGCAATCACTTCAGAATTTGTCGGCACTCTAGTATATAGATATATAAATGTAAAAAGGGCACTTTTTAACAAATTTTAATACTTCTCTTTATGGACAACGATAGTATATTGCAGTTATGTTGTGCTACATTATGATTGCAATATACAGTAAGTCCCCGACTTGCAAACTTTCGAATTTCTGCAGATACGAACGTACCGAGGATCTACAAACATTTGTCGATGTGAACAAATCACGGAGGTAGCTTAAATGTATTCTACAAAAAAAAATTTAGACACTTCAGTGCACCAATATTTTACATTATATACAATATTTTCAGTTTGTAAGTGAATGTATAAAATGTCTAAAATCCGGTATATTGTAGGTGTGGGGGTGCGGGAAAAATAAGTCAGCCTCACCAGTTTCAATGAATCAGACCTGAATCACAATGATATAAAATGGCTGTCCTGTAGCTGAATACTGTAATCCTAATTTCGGAAAACCCTCAATGAGACAGAGGTCACATCATCAGTACAGTATTTGGGACAAAGATTGTAACTGTATTTAAAAAAAATTAAAAATAAATGAAACTCTTAAAAAACATGACTGGAACCTGTACAGAATGTGTACAAAAGAGGATTAAATTATAATTTTTATTTTCATAATGTAAACGTCTGTTCTACCACTATTGCTAGTCCAGCAATGATTAACAGAAGATGCATTGTGCAAACCTGCTTTGTATGCAGTGGCTATATATACTGCACATGTGTATATAATATGAATATAAACACTGTTATTCTGTACAACAGGTTTATTGTACCAATATCGATCGTCATCTGTAATGACATCATGGCTTACCTGTTTGGCTTCTTCTTTGGAAGAACACCTCTGATTAAGGCAAGTCATCGTATAAGGCTAAGATTTTGTAGCAAAACATGTAGCAGAACTTTTAAAATCAAACTCTGTTTCCATTCAGCTCTCTCCGAAGAAGACTTGGGAAGGCTTTATTGGAGGCTTCTTCGCCACAGTGGTCTTCGGCTTTATTGTAAGTTCGTCAACTTTAAAAGTTGAATATTAACAACCCAGTAAACAATGCAGTCCTTAAAGTGTTTCTGTCTATTCCAGTTTGCCTACCTGCTGGCCCAGTACCAGTACTTTGTCTGTCCGGTAGAGTACAACAGTGAGACTAATCGTTTTGCTGTTGAGTGTGAACCCTCAGACCTGTTTGTGATGCAGGAGTACAAACTGCCTTCGATGGTGCAGAATGTCCTGAGATGGGTATGAATATATTTATCTGTCTGACAAAAAAAAAGGAATCAAAGGTTTCAGTGACTTATTTGGATATACATAAAGAATATTCAGTTATCGTTAACCTAAAAACATTCAGTACTGTTCAGAAGTCTTGAGCCATCCCTCACTTCTTCATATTAAATGAAATTAAATTATGTAGATTAAATTGGAATGGAAACAACAGCCTGCAAAATTCCTGAAGATAATTTTTTTTTTATTTGCTTGTTGATGGAACAGCAACTTAAGCTTGAATGATTCACAGGTCACTGTGGCTTAGCAAACAAGAAACATTCCCCTGAAACTGCTCAGGTGCAGGAACTGGACTAAAAAATTAGAGCCAAAAATGAGAGCCAAAAAAGTCCTGGAGAACTATTTCTCAAGACTACGTTAAAAATACAAGAAAGTCTGGCTCTTGGAAAGCAAAATATGAAGAAAGGTAAGGATAGGTCAAGACGTTTGTACGGTATTATAGCTATAATAAACAAAGAATTAAACAGGCTATGGTTATGAGAGTTGAAAGGCCTGAGGGGAAAAAACAACAGTTTGCTCTAAAGGGATTTATTATATCAAAAACTCTTTCTGTCTGGTTCTTTTTCTACAGAAAACGGTGAACTTGTACCCATTCCAGATTCACAGCATCGCTCTCTCCTCGTTTGGCTCACTGATCGGACCATTCGGTGGCTTCTTTGCCAGCGGATTCAAAAGAGCTTTTAAAATCAAAGTAAGCCTGATCATTTTCTCGTTATGGTTATTTGATCATTTTTTGTCTTGGCTTAAATTTTGTCTTAAAATCCTTGTCCAATCAGTGTTTATGCCAATACACAGTGTCTACACAGTGTTAAAGTGTATTTAGGATTCTGCAGTTTAAATTAAATAATTCAGAAGGAGCAAGAACATATAACAGGTACAGTGTTGGCACTGAAAGGGATTTTGTTTCCTCAGGATTTTGCAAACACCATTCCTGGACACGGTGGAATCATGGACCGCTTTGACTGTCAGTATCTGATGGCCACATTTGTCCATGTTTACATAGCAAGCTTTATCAGGTAAGAGAGTGCAGGCTCATGGAGACGTCTACTGGTCAGTTAAAGTTTTTCTCATATTAATGTTAAACTGCTTCAGCACTACCAATACTACACAAGTTACCTCAGTGGTTAAGACTTTGGACTACTCAACAGTAGGTCACAGGTTCAGATCTCAGCTCTACCAGTCTGTGACTTTTGGGCTTTTTTTAGATGTATAATGAGATTAATGTAAGTCAACCTGGCTAAAGGCACCTGCCTAAATGCCATAAATATAACTGTATATGCAGGGATGGATTATGATATTGTGCAGAGACAATTTCTACATCTTACTGTGCATTAACCAAAGCAACGATCCCTGATCACCATAACACACACAGACACACCAACGGATTAGTACATTACAATACATTATGAGTATTTGTGTTGTCTTAGTGCTGTACAGTAGGCAGCTTTACCTCAGGTCACTTGCTTTTTACCTCGTAAATCCGTCCATCAAAGTTGAGGTCTTTAAATGATAAGGACAAGGACATTCTTTGTTTTTTCTTAAAAACTTTATTGACCTACGTACTATAGTGTGGGTTTACTGTTATCAATGCTTTCTTTTTTTAATGTGACCCACATTTTTCATATTCTGTGACTTTACATTCATTGTTTGTGTTTAATGAACACACTGATGTTTATAGCTGTTGTGTGTGTGACTTGGGCTTTTTCCACACATATATACAGTATGTAGGTATTTGTAAAAAGAGTTTTTACTTTGTTTCAGCCTTATGTTCGCAAACTTTCAGATCTTTGAAACTAGACTTTTTGTTGAATCCCTTTCAGAGTGATGATATTTAGACTTCCTATTTTCAGTGTTGACACGTGGACAGGAAAAATAGTTGTTTTAGCTTGTAAGAGTGAGCACCCCATGCAATGTTGTTTTTGACTTCAGATTGTTTTTTCAGGCTTCTGATTGGCCAACATGGCCTTACAATTCGAGGTATATCGCCAACCTGCTGGTTAGGTGTGCTCTCGACATTTAAAAAAAACAATTTTTTTTTTATTATTAAATCACAAAAAATATGTACTATATGAAAGATATAAAGGTACAAGAATCAGGTATAAAAGATTGAATTATACAAATAATTATACACAGTTAAATAGAAGTTTTTGTGGTTCCTTGAGGAGAAAGATGTTTTTGAGGAAAAAAGAACAGGTTTTGTAAGATACCAGCAGAGGGCTTAATTTGAAGAGTCTGTTCAAGTCTCCAGGGTCCAGGGCCGGGTTGGTAATCTGTCATTTAATAGATGGCATAAATAACCTTGATCTACAAAACGTCCTGTATCTGAAGGCATTTTAGAAGATCAAATAGTGAATGAAGTGCTTTTATAGTGGAAGCAAGTAATTTGTATATTAATAGTACATTAACCTGACAGATTATGGATGATTTAACAATAAAGTCATACAATGACAAAAAAAAACTGTAATCATTATCAATACACTGAATAATTTTGGTATCATTTTGATAATTTTTTAAATCATTAAAAAAATATTATAAATGCTTACCAATTTGCTTTTGGCCTTTAGGGGTCCAAACCCCAGTAAGGTGCTACAGCAGCTGCTGGTCCTGCAGCCCGCACAGCAGCTCAGCATTTTCAACACACTGCGCAACCACCTGAAAGAGAAGGGCATGCTGCCTCCTGCTGTGTCCGAGGAATGAAGAAACACTTATTTATTCTCCACTTTCGGATAGAAAAGTATGGTTTCACACAACAGTGGATGCACAGCCGTCTCTGGAAAATCTAGTCTGTGCAGTGAGCGGACTTTACCTCACACTTCTCCTGCACAAACAGCTCTACAAAAAAATGAGACCAGGAGAGATCATCTTCTTCTTCTTCTTCTTCCTCCTTCTCGCCTCCTCCTCCTCTTTCTCCTTTACTGAACTGCATGTTAGATATGTCTTCTGACAAACAGAAGAAAAGACGGAAGCACACAAAAAGTGAAGGGGCTGAAGAGGGTTGAAAGTTTAAAAATGTTCTCGACGCCGAGTTCAGGGTTTGCACTGATTTTTAAGTATGATTGTATTTGACGTCTGATTGAACAGCAGAAATAGTATGTGTAGCTTCTGGCAGAAATCTAAGCTGTCACACTGGGTTTGTTAGCATGCTAATCAATTTGCAGGATTAGCATGATGATAATCGCATCAACTGCACAAATAATCAACAGATTTATCTAAAACAGCATGAGCCGTACAAGTTACTTCTAAAAGTAGCCCTTCTTTTTTTTCCCCTTTAGTTATATACTGGACAATTCCAAAAGCTGTAGGACCTACCGTTGAGAACTACACACTTGTAGTTGTATTAATGTAAATAGATATAGAATATATAAAATAATTTACACTATAGTATATAACACAGTTATGAGACTCAAAATCCTATAAATGTTATAGGAATGAAAATATATGCAAACACTAGATTTAACTATTTAAAAAAATAGATTTAGCATGATTATGTTTCTGTGTGAAGGTTAGTATGGTGAGTAAGTTAGTTTTGTTTTTACAGAAGATCAGAATAAAACACTCAAGTTATTTGTAGTGCACTACAAGAAAAAAAAATCAGGTTTTTATCAGCGACAAATTATGTCTTGTGGTAGAATCTGTGTGTCTTTTATGGCGATAGTTTGAAATAAAGTGTGAAGTAGATAAAATGCGTGCATTAACTGTTAACTCCTCTGGTAGCCATATTGTGTGTTACATTAACTGACGCAATTATAGCAGCAGCAGCAACAAGAACAAAAGTTTGCTCATGAGGAGACATCCCTCCCGTATACCAAAGCGTTCTACATGCTAGTGTCTCGAATAGATCACACTGATCTACTGATCAGGATAGGACCTAAAAGATATGCATACTGAAACGCTGAAAAAGGTAAGAGTTTAATATTCAGTTAAAACTCACTAGCATCTATCACTTTTTTTTAGTTTACTTATATGTTCCGCTTGTTAATCTTCAGCTGTTCATTCAGGCAACAGAAGTTGACTTGGTGGAGTTTTGCTACCAGAACTTTCTATTATAAGTGAATTATGTGACGATCTCTTTTCACGCGAGTTACCATTCTCCCTTTGCATTCCTATCAGCAGTCAGTGTACCTGCTTCTCCTTTCATTCTTTCATCTTTATGCCTACTGTTTCAGGCTGCCTGCTTATGCAATTAGCTTTTTTTTCTTTTCAGTTTTGCACGTCTAAACGACATAACCAGTTCAGACCAAAAAAGATCATACGGTTTTAGACGGGGTGTCCGAAAGCTTCGAAAGCAGGTGATACTACCAGATTTTTGAGTTACAGCACGGTTTACATTGTTGCTCAAGGTATAATACTGTAATAAGGATAAACTGTTTAACAACAATCAGGCTCCTCTTATTGTTGTCATATGTTCATATTTTATGATTTTGAAATGTTATATGTACATTGAACCAAAAAGTTGGGCTTATGTTGTACTTTTGTTTTAATAATTATTTATGGGTTTGATTTATAGTTTATTTTTTAACATGAATCTAAAGGTTTTAAATAGGGAATATTTAACATGGATATGTGAACAAAGGAAATGTGTTGGGGCAATTTCTAAAATTATTATTATTATTATTATTGAATAATAATAAAAGCTTACATTTTCCCCAGCTTATATCTTGTTTCTGATTTCATTGATTCACTCACTCAGCATGCATCCAACAATAGTCAGAGAACAAATAATGTAACAACACTAAAAGCACATGTGAGTATATGCTGAAATTTATTTAAAAATGGTAAACATTATTGATTAACTTGATATCATAAGTTTTGCAGTGTTTGTCGTGGCTTGCTAGTTTATTCATTATTATATAAACATTACATTACTTTCTTAATTGGCTTTTCATACATACTTTATTTTACAAGCAGCACATTCACTTCAAAATACAGTATGCACCAAAATATACAGTAATTAAGTGAATATCCTTTAGCTTTTAGAAGGATGACACAATATCAGGTGGTGCCTTTGCCACAGCACTACCTCTCAGAAGGACATAAAATAGCCATTGCTTTTGTCCTCCTAATACGGCCACTCTATCTATCTGTATGATCCTGAATGTGGCTGCACGGCTTTTTAACCTTGCTATGTTCTCCCACACCACCCAACTTCTCTGCTTCCTTCACTGGCTTCCCGTAGCTGCCCGTGAATTCAAAACACTGATGCTTGCCTAAAAATGTAAAAAAGGCCCTGCACCCACTTACCTCAAAGCTATCACACCCCGCACTGCACCACTTTCCCTTCGATACTCCAGCACTGCTCGACTGGAGATCTAGACTGTTTTCTGTCCTGGCTCCTACATTTATACAATTTCTCTCTGAAATTAATAAAGTACTCTATCTATCTATCTATCCTAGGTGGTAGATGAACTTACAGCCGAGTCACTGGCAATCTTTAAGTGATGACTAAAGATCCCTGTTTCTTACGTATTTGGGTTAAATCCCACCCCCCAAACACCAAAATCCTTTCTAACAATGTTTGATTGATGGTACTCTAACTTAGTAACCCAGTGAACCAATGTAAGGATATATTTAATAATGAAAACATCAAAGCAGTTTTGTAAGTCGCTCTGGATAAAAGTGTCTGCCAAATGCCTAAAAGTAAACGGTACCTTTTATTCCCCACACGAAAACCCGTAACTAAACATATGACCACTTACAAATAATAGGATGTTTGACGAGTTTTACTAAAGGCATTTTTATTAATTGTACTTATTTCATGTTACAATAGTTATGGGTTAAACCATACAAATGCCAGCAGACAACACAGCTGAGTGTAAATGTTTGCCTCTCTGTGATATCTGGGTGAAAAACATTCAAATCTATGAATAAACATTACAATTTCAAGAAATGGAGAAAATGAAATATTGGTGTATCTGTCAGTGCAACAATTCAAGATAGGATAAATGACATAAAGCTTAAAGAGATTTAGTCTATTCTCTCTTACAGTGTGCAAATTCAACTACTGTATGTAGTAGCATCTCAGCAGCAGTTTCAGTAACTGTACCACCTCCCTGTACACTTAAACAAAAACACGCACACACGCAAATAGATTCATTTTCACATTTATATTCATAAAAAAGCTATCCAGTCCAGCTTCAGTTTTTGTCACCTTCATGCCATCATTCAAGTGCCCGGCCAAAAAAATAGTCACCACCTGGATTTAACTAAGCAAATATTTAAGAGCCTTCCATTGATTAATTACTGCAATGATTAATGTAGTTCAGTTGGCAACAGGTTATTTGATCCTAACCGATGCAGTGAATATCCATGCATCCATCCATGCATCTATCTTCAACCGCTTACTGTATCCCAAGTCGGGTTGCGGGGGTAGCAGTTCTAGCAGGGAACCCCAAACTTCCCTTTCCCCAGCCACCTCAGCCATCCCGAGGCGTTCCCAGGCCAGTGTGGAGATATAATCTCTCCATCTACAGTAGTCCTTGGTCTGCCCTGTGGTTGCCTTCTAGCTGGACGTGCCAAGAACACCTCCCTAGGGAGGCGTCCTGGTGACATCCTTACTAGATGCCCGAACCACCTCAACTGACTACTTTCCACGCAAAGGAGTACCGGCTCTGCTCCGAGTTTCTCACGGATGACTGAGCTTCTCATTCTATCTCTGAGAGAAAAGCCAGCTACCCTTCTGAGAAAACATATTTTGGCCGCTTGTATTCGCGATCTTTCGGTCATGACCCAACGCTCCCATAGGAGAAGGTTGGAACGAAGATCGACCGGTAGATTGAGAGCTTTGCCCTTTTTCTCAACTCTCTTTTCGTCACAACAGTATGGTAAAGCGACTGCAATACCGCCCCTGCTGCCCCGATTCTCCGGCCAACCTCACGTTCCTTCTCCCTGCAGTGAATAGCTTCTCATTTCTTAAACAACCATGTCAAAAAACATAATCTGTGGTTGTGGCAAATATGTTACTATTGTCCTGCATCAAGAAAAGAAAACAACTAAGGAAATTGTTCAAACTACTAAAATTGGGGTTTAGAACAGTAAAATGTATTATTAAAACCTGGAAGGAAGAAATGTGATTGGAAAAAAACATCCTGATTTAGCTTGATGGGAGATAACTTAAATGCTTAGTGAAATCAAATCAATAAAAAAAAAAAAAACAGTAGAACTCACAGCTATGTTTAAAAGTGAAAGTAAGAGCATTTCTAAACAAAAAACATGTGAAGAGAACTGGGACTAAACAGCTGTGTAGCTTTAAGAAAACCACTTGTCAAAAATACCAAAAAGGCTACGATTTGGTAGGAAACAAAGATTGGATTGTGGAGCATTGGAAAAAGGTCATGTGATCTGATGAGTCCAGATTTGATTTGTTTCAGAGTGATGGACATATCAGGCTAAGAAGAGAGGTGGATGAAGTGATGCAATCATCATGCCTGGTGCCTACCGTACAAGCCTGTGGGGGTTATTGTCTGGGGTTGTATCTGTTGGTTTTTCAATCAATCTTTTTTTTTTCTCCCCTGATGATGACAGAATTCATCAAGCTCAAATTGTGAAAGAGTGGTTCAGGGAGAATGAGACGTATTTTTTACACATGGATTGGCCACCAGAGTCCAACCTTTAACCCCATTGAGAACCTTTGGAATGTGCTCGAGAAGACTTTTTACGCAGCGGTCTGACTGCCATCATCAATACAAGATCTTGGAGAGAAATGAGTGCGTGTCTGGACGGAAATAAATGATGCGACATTGCACAAGCTTATTGAAATGACGCCACAGCCGTAATCAAAGCAAAAGCAGGTCCAAGTGTGTGACTTTCTTTTTTTTTTTTTTTTTTTTGGTTGGGCAGTGTGTTACAGCACAGTAAGGTCTGCACATGAAAAATGATGAAGTGCTTATAAGTGGAAAAATTTTAAATGTTTAGATCAGACTAATATTCAGCAGGAGGCAGGTTTGTTTGGACATTATATTTACCTTGTGTTGTAAGTAAGCTAGAGTTTAATTTAATACAACGCTCCTAGACTTCACCTCTTATTCACCTGATATTCCATGAGACTTTACTTGATCCAGCTTGTATAAAAAAAAAAGGGGGGAGGATAGCATTAAATCTAGGATGGATTTAGCAGTGACATTCATTCTTAGAACAAAACTTTATAACAGTACTATTAATTAACTGCTAGTCGATGCTGTTTTGTTATAGAGTTGCAAATGTTGTCAAAATTCCTCCAAACATACTTTGCAGCAGGCAATTAAAGTATAAGGTTGCAAGAGTTTATAGAGGAATTCTTAGTAAAAATGGCCCCATACACTTGGCTGGATTTTAACGCGGGTTAACCAAGTCCTGCTAGGTGATGATGTCCGTAAAAGGCACACGAGCATCCTCCTCTTCCACCAATGCATTTCTTTCATTAGGTGTCTTTGGACAAAACAGCCACCTCAGGACGGTGAGCGTCATTTGCACCATCAACCTCAGCAGCAGGAATGCGAACGGAACTGCGATCTGCATCAGGTGGAAGATGGGTGAGCTGAAGCGGCTGAGGATACATGTGCAGAAAAAAGTCCCGAGCGCCACCAGGGGGTAGAGCAAGAGCTTAGCGAGCATGAAAGCGTGCTCTCGGCCTCCGTGCCACACGTACGGGTGGAGCGTCTCGCGCTCTATGAAGAGCGCTGTAACCCACATGGCCAGCTGAAAGATGCCGGCGAAGAAAATGATCACACAGCTGATCTGGATGGCTTCGAGTTCGTTTCGAGAGCCACGGGGAAATTCATGTGTTAGCTGGTAGGCTAGGGGCAGGCCGCCTATAAAAGCTAGCGAGAACGTGTTAAAGAGACCCATTAAACGTGTAGCACGGGTGACGTACAGGAAGAGGGAATGGTGCACGAACCACAGTAGGCCCACTGTGGCGAAGGAGCCGAAGTAGGCCAGGTACTCTGGGCCGTACTGGTGCAAGGCATTGAAGAGATTGCCGTCAAACTCCTTGTCCACGACAGATGGGTCCGGCACATTGTCCTCACTAAAGATAGCATGAGTGGACATTTATTACCGACAGCTCATTACATTTACAGATAAGTCCGACCACTTGATTGGTGATTAGATAGATGTATGACCTGGTGTTCCTAATAAAGTATATTAGAAAACATAAATGTAGGTACAAACCATATATCCAAGATGAGAAGAGTGGCTACAATGGCATAAACGCCATCACTGAAAGCCTCTACTCGCTCTTTGCTCAGTGGTTCACTAGGATGGTACGTATAAAAAAGCATGGAGTCTGGCGTCTCCTCCATCTGACCTAAAAAAAAAAAAAAAAAAAAAAAACACAGACCAAGCTTAAAGTTAGTCATGTAGAGACAAATCATTTCCATGTCATTGAAAAACTTTAATGTAATGAAACAGCTGCAGTTCTGTGTGGTACTCACTACCAGTGGCTTTAGTCCAAATCCATGTCACAGACTGAGACATATAAGGAATGAATATGACAAGAGCCAGCAGGACATATGACTGGGGGGGAGAAAAAAAGCAATATTTTTTGAAATAGATTCAAATCTCAGTTACATTACTGTTATCACCTCCCTGTTTCTAGATATAGTACGTCCTCTATGAATCCTTTTTCAAAACACCTACAGTACTCTAAAAGATAGTCACCTTCTAATTCAATTTCCTTCTAATTCAAAAGCCATTTTCTACATTCTAGAACAATACTAGAGATTTACCAACTATGAAATAACACATATGGCATTATTTTAAGCCATGAAGGTCAGGTGTTCTGGAATAGTTCTTGCAAGAACAGTATTGTAAAGTCCATTTGCAAACCCATGATGAAACTGTCTCTCATGAAGACCTTCCCACGAAAGCAAGACCAAAACTTACCTCTGCTGCGGAGGAGAAGCTCATTTAGAGTCACCAGCCTCAGAAATGACCAATTAACAAACAGCACCTCGGATTAGAGCCGTTATGAAGGATTTATAGAGCATAAGTAGCAAATAGATCTTAATATCAACTGTTCAAAGGAAAATATCACACATTTTATCATACTGTATGTTAAACAGTATTGTTTTACAATGTAGAATGAAATAAAACTCAGGAAAGACCATGGAATTAGAAGGCGTGTCCAAACTTTTTAACTGGTAGTGTGTATACTGTATGTATATAAAAATCGAGTATAATACAGAAATATTACTAACCACTTGAAAATAAATGAATGCAAAGATGCCAGCGAAGAAACATATTATAGGAACCCGCATTATAACTTCAAGTACATGCCGTCTGTAATAGGCCTGGTTTTCCGACACCTGGATGTGTTCGTTTAGGAGGAAAGGATGGCTGAAGCCATACAAGACGATAACTGCCTGTGGATGAAATTTTAGCAAAGAAGACAGGATTAACCAGTGTACAGACTATTATTAACATTTTTATAATTTTGTATTAGCAGTATAAACTGTCAAAATCAAATCTGGCTTCAGTACCTGAATGAGACCGATTACGATGACGCAGGCACAAAACAGGAGAATGCCAAGGGTGTTATTTGGGAAAGTTGCCATCAAAGAAAACTACAGGAAATGGACAACACACCATCCCATCAATGACACCATTGTGTTTGTAGGAACATCAGGATTCCTTTATAAAATGCCTGTTTTCTTTATAGTAATACTCACTGTGTATGGGAGAAACGTAATCAGCATCATACAAGCCTGAAATAATACCAAAAGAGGAAAATGTTTGACGTAAAAGCTTCCTTAAAGAAAGGAGAAACTGCAACATGCGTGACATTTGGCTACAGTATTCAGAGGAACTCACCAAATTAAGAAGTGCAAGTGTGTCATCGATGCGTTCGATGACCTGAAACAGTCTGAAAACAGATGCATTGAGGAAATGAAAGAGCAAGTGTTCAACTATGTACAATATAAATATACCCCAGCCTAGTTTCCGGGAACGCCAAATGTAGACTATACATGTACATGTACAGTACAGTACGTATAATTTCTGTCCACTTACCTTATATGTGCTGCCCAGGCAACAGTTACTATCAGAAATGTCATCAGGTATACGGCAATCTTAGTGGCGAGGATCCCCTGGATGCTTTTTGTCAGTTCCTGTGTGTAATAGGAATATTTTATTACCATTAGAGTGTTTAGTCTCTCCCTTTGATCCGTCTGTGATTTTCAAGTAAAAAAAACACCAAGCATCTTCAACACAGATCTTGTAGCCTTTAGAAGGCGCTGCCCTAAACTGAACTCTGGTGACCAAATATGGTGTGATCAAATCTGGTCTAATACAAAACCTGACTTTCAGACGAGCATCTGCTCTAAATTCAATATTATCAGATCAGTATATTCCAGGTAATATGAACGATACATTTATGGCGTCTGGCAGACCTATTGCGACTTACATTTTTATGTCATTATACTTTGGAGCAGTTAAGGGTTAAGGGCTTTTTGTGTTCAAGTGTTAAACAGTCGCAACCTGGGTGGTGCTGGGGATTGAACTAAGGACCTTCTGATCAGTAGTCCAATACTTTAACCAGTGAGCTACCTCTGCCCTTAACAATAATAAATGTAGCTGAAAAAAGTTTTTTTTTTCACATGGACAGAAGCGCACTTACATCTTCCCAGTTATATTATATGACTACACTAAATTGGACTATTCTTGCATGATGTTTTAGTGGTTAGCACAGGGTTGAGGGTTCGATTTCCACCTAAGGTCTATGGGTATGCAGTTTGCATGTTCACCCTGTGCTTGGTGGGTTTCCTCCGGCTACTCCAGTTTCCTCTAACAGCCGCGACCCTGTATACACTACCGTTCAAAAGTTTTAGAACACTTGCAAATTTCTTTGTTTTTGTTTAGTGATTTATTTTCTACATTTTACAACAATACTGGGGATTTCAAAACTATAAAATAACACATATGGGATTAGGTAATTACGTAACAACAAGAAAAACA
>JAQMYJ010000014.1:15514553-15530907 GCA_030014305.1 Clarias laeviceps | reverse complement strand
TCCTTTACAATGTAGAAAGAAATAAAAATCAGGAACGATCATGGAGTTAGAAAGTGTTCTAAAACTTTTGAACGGTAATGTACAGAATAATGCAGTACAGACTACGAGTAAGTAAGATGGAGATAAGAAACTCTCTGAGTCAGTGATATAAAAGAAAGATAACAAAAACAGAACGAAATACGGCCAATTTGGGACCACCAAGGCTCAGTGGTAGGTGTTTTCGGGTTTGATTCCCTAATCCCCAGCCACTGGATGCAGTGCCGGTCCCAAGCCCGGATGAAATGGGAGGGTTGCGTCAGGAAGTGCATCCGGTGTAAAACCTATGCCAAGCTTGTATGTGCGGACCAAATGGTCCGCTGTGGTGAGCTCTTTCCGGTAGCAGCCGAAAGAACAACAACAAAAATGACCCTAATCTGCATGTCTTTGGACTGTAGGAGGAAACCGGAGAACCCGGAGGAAACCCACCAAGCACTGGGAGAACATGCAACCTCCTTGCGGGAACTGAACCCGGACCCTGGAGGTGCAAGGCGACAATGCTAAGCGCTAAGCCACCGTTCGTTCCACCTCAAAAAAAAAAAAAAAATGCTCATACTGTACTGTTGTGTACAAATAGCAAATAAACACTATTGAACCTTGAACCTTAAATGAATGATGTCTTACCTCATTGTCTTGAAATTGTATATGGGCAACAGGTAATATCTGCAAAAACAGACATTCATGCACAACTTAACATGATGCACAAACAGTACAGTAGAATTAGTGTGTGTGTGTGTGTGTGTGTGCGCGCGTTACTGTACCATGACAGTGGCGATGATGGAGATGAGAGCGTCACTGTACGCCAGCAGGCGGTGTGAGGACTGCGTGCTGCTGCTGTGTCCGTCCCTCCCTGCAGCTCTGACGCTCTCCATAAACGACTGAGACTCATTTCTCGGCTTTCGCATTTTCTCCATCTCTTCGTCGTCATGGTGCTCGATGATCTCGCCGTCGTTGTTTTCCGCCATGACAGCAGCAGCTGCGTCTTGGGCACACGCACGGCGGTTTGTTTGCAAACAAGACCTGCGCATGCGCACTGAGACTGTGACCTAGACTACGCTACTAAGTGTATATAATACACACTTATAATTCATGTATGAATACTCAGTTATAAGTTTTAAACTCCACGGGAGTGTAGAAATTGAGAATTATTAGCATTTTTTAATTTAACAACAAAAAAAATTATAATAATTATAAGGTTAGCGGAAATGACGTATGTTTTTTTTCCCCCGCATGACCACTCCTCTGACTCTCCCTGAAGAGTCGAAATTATCCCGTATTTTTAAGCTTTCATGACACTCCTGGAGCTTTGGATTTTTCGATAATTGCACCACGTAACTCATTTTTACAACTAATACCAGAATAATTGTGTTGTTTGATCTGTTTGCATGTAAGTAGTTTAGGCGTCGTAACAGGGCCCCCTTGTGGCTGTAATGAGGAGCAACACCAATGACATCTTTTTAAATGGTGTTTTTTTTACTTTTACATTTAATTCAGTTAAATTCTATTGTATTTGTATAGCGCTTTTAGGCATTTGGCAGACGCTCTTATCCAGAGCGACTTACAAAAATTGCTTTGAAGTTTTGACGTACACTGGGTTATTAGGTTACTAAATTAGTGCCATCAGGCAAACACAGTTGGAAAGAGTTTTTTGAGGGTGATTAGTCCAAGTATTGAAGACACAGATACGTCCTGAGTCGTTGTTTAAAGATTGTCAAAGACTCTGCTGTACGGACATCTAAATTTTGAAGCTTAAAAGGAAACTAGCAAAACACAATTTACAGAAATGCTTAAAAAATATTTTGTGAACGTGGATTGAGATCTCTCTATTTCTTTCATATTCTTTCATATTCTTTCATAGTTTGTTTACAGAATAAATGGGTGTGTGAAGCGTGAGCATGCGCAAAAGGGAGATTGTAGTGCGACACCAGTAATTATGAAGAGTTTGTTCCCAGTGACTACTAGAGGGCGCGCTGAACTCACAGACAAATTGATTGGCTTGCCATGTTGATCTGCAAGTTCAACGCTAGAGGGCGCGCTGAACTCACAGACCGGCACGGCAAGTCAAATCAATTTGGACGATTTTCAGTTTTTAGTATTTTCCCCTACAGATGGCTTAAATTCAAGCAAATCTGGTGCCTCTGTTAATTTTATGGGAGTTAATTTAATGGAGATTTATTTTACTGGCATGGGGTGGATGGATCCAGTTATCCCATATACAGAGAAGAATTCCTGCAATAAATTCCTCTGATTGATCACCTACTGTATCCTGTAAACATTGGTCCCATGGCTCACTAAGTGGTTTGAAAATGATATAAAGTATCAGTATTTCAGTACATCATATCATGCTCTTCCCGGTGATGAATTAGACCCAGGCGTGTTTCAGTTTCTTCATGCTTCATATAATCACACAGATAGTAGAACAACTGATCCTAGATCAGTAGACCTACTTCTAAACCTTAAGGTAACAAAAGTGGTGGTGCATATTTGTACTCAATGTTATACTGTCAATTAATGCATGCACTTGTCATCATAAAAGCTTAAAACAGAATGTTTTCACAATCGAGTTATTCATGATGTCACATTATTGCATTAAAACACAGCACAGATGTCACTGCATGATTTTTTAATAAATCTATAAACCATTGAATTTAAGCAACCAAAAGCTAGGTTGTTCAGTTAGTCTGATTTTTACAATAAATTATGCTGGTTGTGTGACTAGATAATGAAAAGTATCCTGTAGTATCCTGTGTTGTTATGAGAAACGGTGTGAATGTATACTATTATTAAATTTTCCATGGCATCAGGGGAAAAAAAACTTGATGTGATCACCTGGTCATTCAGTACATTCAGGTCCTCAGCTGACTATTTTAATGCCACATAATGTTGCAATGACAAGTATTTTTGTATTTTGCATTACTCATGATGAGTACATCGTTTCACTCTTCTTAAGCCCAATTTATGGTTCCGCATCAAGTCTATGCCCTGTAAGTCTTCGGTTAGTCTCTTTTCGATTATGGTCCATGTTCTCTCAACTTTCAACTCGATTAAAAAGCATAGAGGAAGACAGAAATGTGAAGCTACCAGGTGGGACAATCATAGTTGTTGTGGTCTGCATTATTGCAATGTGTAGTTATATTACTGGGAATGTGCACTTCAGGCTGCGCCATAGACTACAGCATAGTGTTTGTGGCTGTTACATGCAGTAACTTGACGCAGAAGCCTAAATCAGGCCGATGTACCCACCACCCTGGATTAGGATTAATCTGGACTCATTAGACCATGTGACCTTTTCCATTGCTTTAAAGTCTAATCTTTATGCTCCCTAGCAAATCCAAGCCTTTTTTTTCAGATTAGCATTAATAACAAGTAGTTTCCTTATGGCCATACAGCTGTTTAATCTCAATTCTGTGACTTCTCATCACACTGGTTGTGTATGGAAATGCTCTTAGAGTGAATATTACACACAGCCGTGATTTCAAATATATATATTTTTTTTTCACCAAGTGATCATTCATGATTTTCTTCCCCAAAAACATTTCTTACACAAAGTTGCCCGTTCAGTGCTGTTATCTCTGACCCGCTACAGAACGTTTGTTAAGATGATAAGAGCAATGATGCACAGATGGATGAAGCCATAAACCAGCACTGAAGCCAAACTATGCACTGGGTGTCTATCAACTGCCACAAAGGGGATTTTAAAAGAGTTAGGTTCAGTGTTGGTGAAAATGTCATGGCTTGTGATGGAGACAACGTTAAGTAGTACTTTGAGGAAGAGTCGCTCTAAAAACATGCAATTTGAATAACATATGTAATTTAATAGAAAAAAAAAGTTGTGCCCACATTTGAATGCATTCGGTTCAGCCCTGGTATTTTCACAGCATTCATTTGTAACCAAAATCAGAGCACACAGTCCACCACAGCACACTGATTGTAGTTATTGTAGTGTGATTTATTTTCCCTTCCACCACCATGCATGAGCAATAACTCTTTTCAAAGGTGTGAGAGCATGTCTGACCCCTAAAAGAGATATGAGATGTGTTTTATGGGCAATCCCAAATGTGAAGGATGGAATAATACCTTAATAACTATATGTCTTATGCGGTGAGCATCAATTTTGTTCATCGCTCCTATTAACAGTTTATTAGCATACACTACAGCATAACGAGCTTCAGCACCAACTGCATTCACGTGGAAGCAGAGCTCGGCTGAAGCGCAGTGTCCTCGTCTGACACCCCGGAGCTGTCTGGGTGTTATTTATTCATTGCTGACGATGCACTTTCCTTCAGTCCTGAGGTTAATATCGATGAGTGAGTTTGCGGTAGCCGTGTGCAGAATGATTTTCTGATGGAGGTCAACTGAAGTGTGAGTGGGTGGCATGTCAACACTGGTGCATGCACTGTGAGTAAATACTGTACAAGTAATTACAGACGTGTACTGGATGTATATGATCAGCAAAGAAGGTTTTCTCACCTCACGCCGAGCCCTGTGTGCTGAACGTGATATAAATTATATTTTGTATTTAACACACAGGGCTCAGCGTGAGGTGAGATGCAAGTGAAGGGGTAGGATTATTGATTATTTATGATAATACCACATTATTTTTGTGTATTTGTTTACGTAGAAGTGCCAACACTGAGGATATATTAGTCAGGTGACTGCACATGTGCAGTATGTTGTTTTTTTGTTACACATGAAGTGAAAATGGACGATTTTTAGTCTAAGTTTAGAACAAAAATGCATTTGACTGTATAACTGTTAGTGCGTTATATATGTACAAGACAGGTTGGATTTTCATACATCCAAAATATTGCAATTCTGAGTTGTGGATGTAAAAAAATTGTTATACAAGCCAGTGCCAAGTTTTCTTGGAGATGTAAGTGTAAGAATTTGGGATATGATTCAAAATGTTCATATCTTTCCAGGGATTTCTCCAATATTAGATTATTAAGTAATATTCCGCCCCCACATACACTGTAAACCCTAATGCTCAAAGTAATTAAACATATTGAGTACTGTTAACTTAAATAATTGCAAATAGTTCAAAATAATAGACCTTGATGAGTATTTAGAACTTTTTGGTATTTATGAGTTTGTAGAAATGACACTTTTCAAGTTAGCTGAACAAATGTGATATTTTAAGTATCTTTAAGTACTTAAGTAACAGAAACTGTCACCTTCCAGTTACATCAACTTAAAAACTTTCAGACTAGAGATTTTGTGTCTGATGTCATCAGTGTAATAGGGCACTGGTGGCTCAGAGGTAGGTGTTTCGCCTGCCATGTGAAAGGCCCGGGTTCGATTCCCAACAACTGGATGAAGTGTCTGTCCCAAGCTCGGATAAAATGGGAGAGTTGTGTCAGGAAGGGCATCTGGTGTAAAACCTGTGCCAAGCTTGTGTCCGGACTGGATTGTCTGTTGTAGTGACCCATTGCCGGGAGCAGCCGAAAGACCAACAACAATTTATTTGATTTGCAACAACTAGCAAAAAATTATAATTGCTATTAAATAGTATGAGTTAGGCTACTCCGTAATGCAAGTAAAGAACGATTAATAGGAATGAGTACAACAAACTCAAAAACTCATAGTTCCGTTTACTTAAAACTGGAAACATCATTACTTAAAAAAAATGATGTAAGTGATTACCTCAAATTTTTTGAGTTTTGCCAATTTATTTGGGTTTACAGTGTAGCTAATACTGCTCATCTAAATATAGAGTATTGGGGATCATTTGCCGGATCCCCATAAATGCTGATATACTAGACAGAGCTGTAGATGAAGATTTAAGAAGATAAATCAGCTAACTAGTTGGCAAGTTTAGATTTAGATTGTGATTAGGGCTGCACGATTTAATGAAAAAAAAAACCCACACCGTAATTATTATGACATGTCGTGATTGTGATTTAAACTGCGAAATGTAAGTATTAAATGTACCATTTAGTTTTTAAACATATTTGTATATGGATTTGTAAATAGGATCTCACTCACTTAGTCATCGTCTATACCACGTTATACTGTGTACAGGGTCATGGAGCCTATCCCCTGAGACTTACAGCACAAGGCATGGTACAGCCTAGACGGGGTGCCAATCCATCACAGGGCACACACATACACACACTCACACACACTATGGGCAAAGCCAATTTGGGAACGCCTAATATGCATATCTGTGGGAGGAGACCGGAGAACCCGGAGGAAACCCACCATGCACGAGGAGAAGATGCAAACTCCATGCACACAGACCCGAGGCGGGAATCGAACCCGGACCTTGGAGGTGCAAGGCGACAGCGCTAACTACTACATTACCGTTAAGAGGATGTTTGCCGGTATTTATTCATCACCTCTTACGAATTTTAAATTAATTATTGCAAACTCTACATAATTTACCTGTAATATATACAGTACAGAATGACCTGTAGCCTAATATATTGCACCTTTTTGTGATTAAGCAATTGCACAGGTCCATATTGTGACTTAGATGGTTTTAATGTGATTAATTGTGAAGCACTAATTGTTATGTATTCTCTAAAATCAGTTATGCATTTGCATTGGAGGAGGCTCAGCTCAGCTAAAAATAAAAAGGAATTAAACACTTTGGGCTGTTTTGTTATTAATAAATTCGTGTTGCTAACGACCCCAACACACCACTCACTGTGTGTGTTATAATTGTATGAGAAATAAGACAGACTGGTGTGATGGGGTGGTTACTTTAAGGGTAGTCGGTTTTAACTCTGCCTGGAAATGAGGCTTATATTATGTGAAGTGTCCCTAATGGACAGTTACCATAGTAACAATAATGTATTATCACAATGGTGTTAATATACAATCCTTTGAATTACAGCTCAGAGCTTCTGTTATAGAAAATGACCAATTAGATTCAAGAATACTGCGATATAATTAATTATATGGTAAGAGTTTCCAGTGTGTGGTTTGAGAGTGTGTGTGTGTGCGTGTTTGTGCCCCGCAGTGGATTGGCACCCTGTCCAGGGTGTACCCTGACTAGTCCACTGTGATAGACCGTACGTGTCCCGCAACCCTGTAGAGGACAAGTGGTATAGTGAGTGAGAGAGTGAATGTGAAACTTTCAGATACTGTATGTCTACGGAAATTTAACCACCATTTAAATTCCAACTTTATACCAAGCAAATCACTGTCTAATCCTGGAAATTATGGCTATCTTGTAGATGCTGCTCCATCCCAACACTGCAGAAGTAGGTCAGCACCCCATCGACATCCTTTCCCCCTAATCTATAACTCACAGAGTGGTTCTTAATTGCTCTTTAATCCTTACACGGCATAAGCAGCAGAGGAGAGAGGTCGAGAAGGTTCGTCAAGGAACATGAGCTGCATTAGCATAAGAAGTAAATCAAGGAGAAGGCAAAGAACGTGAGCTGAATCAGCACGAGAAGGAAATCCGTTAAAATAAACAGCAGAGATTGATTAAATATAATCAGTTTAGAGACTAGTGGAGAGCTGAAGAACTGGAAAATATGTTTGTGGGAGTTTTTCATAGTTATCTGGTGGGGATTCAATTCGTTGTAAACAAGTTCTAGTTGGAATGTTTTGTAGGAGGAAAACCCGGCATTGATTTCTCAAAGGCTTTAAGGTTCCACTAAAGCTGATGTGGAACACTGTAAGAAAATAGCTCATTTATATATAGCTAAATTTTTTTTTCTTCTTGGGTTTGTTCTATTTGTCAGGGTTGACACATCAGACCATTTGATCTGCACATGTTTTTTCCCTTTCTGCTGCAACCCACCTATTTCCCCAGGCTTGGGACTGGCAGTGAGGATGCCCTGCATTTTCAGTGGCTGGGTATTTTGCATGGCCATAGAGGTAAGGGCCTTGCCCAAGGGCCCAACAATGGAACCTGGTGATCAGCAACCCAGAGACTTAACCACCTGAAACACCAGTGCCCTGAGAAATTAGCTCAATCAATTACACTAAATGGGAGGTGACACAGTGGCTTAGTGGTTAGCATTGTCGCCCTGCACCTCCAGGGTCTGGGTTCGATTCCCGGCCAGGTTTGGTTCCCGCCTCTGTGTGCATAGAGTTTGCATGTTCTCCCTGTGTTTGGTGGGTTTCCTCCCACAGTCCAAGGTTAGGCTAATTGGCATTCCCAAATTGCCTGTAGTGTGTGTGCTCTAATTGATTGTCACCCTGTCCAGGGTCTGTTCCTTAAGTCTCCTGCGATAGCCGTAACCCTGTATTGCAGTATAGATGAACTCTTATGGCAATATACAAATTTGAAACCCTAAAAATTAAAGCTGGAAGTAACACAGAGTGAAAAATAACCTAACATCATTTCATATTCAAATTAAAATAAGAGAAAAGAGCAGATCAACAAATTGGGGAGAAAATGTGGGAAAAATTCAACTGACTGATGCATTAATCATGTTTAGTTCCTGTTTCTTTTCCTCCAACCTACCTGTATTTAACTAAGTTACATGGAACTGGGAAACAAATTTTTTTTTTTCTGCTTAAAATTTAATTCCATGCTTTTTCTCAGATCTTTGTGGGATTTTTCTCATGTGGGTGGTTTTAAAGTTTTTAACTTCCTCCAGGCAGTGTGACGAAACGAAACCAGGGAAGTCCCTTTTGGTCTTTAGTGAGTCCTCCTCCCTTTATCCAGGGTGTGAGTGCTGCAGTGTTCATATGACCACGTGCTGATGCAGGAGTTTTAGGATTGTTAATGTGTATGTTGAATAGTGAGTGGTGTGATTCTCTCTCTCTCTCTCTCTCTCTCTCTCTCTCTCTATTTTAGATCCCTTAATTCATCATTCAATCACTTCTTACTTTCCTTTCTAAAGCTATTCTGATGTTCCGAACTTCTGCCTTAGATAATGATATATACCTGAAAAGACCATGTGCAAAGTTAATCCAGTAAGACAGCATGTCTGGGACACACTGATTCATGATGATGACAGCACTAGTGGGTAATTACACATCTGAGGAGCTAAAGGTTTCAGTCTCCAGAGAAGCTCCAGATGACATGAAGCATCAGCTTATCCTGGTTGCAAGTAACAGCCATGTAACCACCTCAAACCTGAGCAGAATGAACAATCTTTTTCCACAGCTGTTAGATAGTAATAGTCAGGGCTTAGATCTTTCATGGGAGTTGTAAAAGGCTACAAGCATTGAAGAGAGAGAAAGGCATTAGTATTCAGTAGGCTAGGATACTTAAACATTAATACGCTCAGCAGTAGATGTGGATTAAAGGCATCCTGTACTCAGAAATTCGTACATTTTAAGCAATCTAGCATGACCAGAACAACCTCTATAAGGCCCTTTCAATCCAGTTCTAAAAGAACTCTGGAGTGGTCTGTTTGTGGTTATATCCTTGATCCGGACAAATTGACAGTGTAAGATGAGCAGCTCCAGGTGCATTATGCATTTTCACATGCTTATCAAACATGTTTTCGGTTTAACAAGTTGATTCATGCTCAATATTCATACCTTTGTTTTTTCTCAGTCATTTCCTGTGCAAAGAGTGAAGCAGTAATGTATTTGTATGTATGTTATATTATGAATGTAATATGAAGTTATCTCGATGTCCATTCAGCATTCTGTTGGCATGGTTTATGAAGAAATGGTAATTGTGCACTCCATGTTGCACAGCAAGTTTTCTTTTACTGTATATTAATATTTACCAGTACAAGGCATGGATCTACTTTTTTGGAACACTTACTTTATTCATTTTTTAATAAAACACCACATAGTGAATGATAAGTTTAAAAACGGTAACAGAAAGAGAGGAAGAAGAAATTAAAAGAGATGGAAAAAATAGATAACTAGAGATATACAATTTTAGAGAATCCTCTTTCGGAGCGACATCATGATAAATCAGTAAATAATAAGTTCTGTATAGTAAAGGCAGAATGGACAGATCGTCTTCCTAACCCTTTGCCAGACTCATTTGACCAATAAACAGCGATAATGTACTGTACTCATGTTACTGTATATGTAGTGCCGCATTTTAGTTCAGTGTGAAACAAAACTGAACAAAGTCAAAAATGGACTAAAGTTTACAAACTGGTCTGCTGATACGGACTAGTGAAATGAACTACCGCTTCAAAAATGACCTTAACCATGCTTTTTTTTTTTTTTTACCATGTTATTAAAATCATCTATTTTTACTATTTTATACTGTTTTTATATAGAGAGGACAATCTGTGACCTACTTACATATGTGAACAAATAGCCTTGTTGCTTGGAATAAACAAAAATGATAAAAAATGTAAAAATATACGGAGGTGGACAAAAAGTTAGCATGATGGGGAATCAAAGAAGGTGCTAAAATCTAGATACACCAGAAAAATATCGAATCTTTACAGAGGAAAAATAGTACATGCATGATGATAAGCATCCTGAGTTGCTAAATTATTGAACTAAAAGGAGGTGCAAGGCAGATGCTAGTTGCTGTGTGTGCAAGTTATTTTAGAGGTTTGGAGTGCAGGATTTTTTTAAACCACTTTATTAACATTAATAGTGGTTCCTTTTACAGTTTTTTTTTTCTGGCGAACACCCACACACAAGCACACACACACACACACACACACACACACGAACCACTTGAGCATAAAGAAATAATAAAAACCACTTCTGGGGAAATAAGACAAAAAGTAAAAACTGGATTACATGGAACTTCAATTACCCCACTTTACCACCCAGACAAGGACGACACACATTTGAACCACCTGCCCCTCTGAAGCAGTAAGTAGAGTTACTAAATCTATCCAGTAGAAAACTTTCCCAAATCTCACAGCCTCCCAACTGCATTGCTCCTGCCCGAAGAGAGAGCCAAGAGGGAGAATATGACTGTCGCTGTGAGTTAGGGCTCATTTACTAATGGGATGGTTCAGACTCTGGTAGTTGCAGAGGGAATAAATCAGGCAACGCACCTGATGCAGTGTGGCCTCGTTTCAAAAAGAAGAAAAGAACGAGCTTACACAAGATGCTTTGTAGAACAATTAAATAGCTCTATGTCTATAAAATTGCACGTGACTAATTTTTTTGGTGCTGTGTGAACTTGACCATAAAAAAATCCCCCAGCCATTTTTAGTTCCTGTTTTTCTGCTTTCTCGTTCTTTCCCTAAAGAGATTTCCCAGCAGGTGATCGCTCGGTGATGTGTTAAAGCCTGGTACCCAGCACCCCACCATATGAAACCATATGGAAGATCTTCATGGCACAATATGGAACTCATCTCATGCTGTCTTTATTGAAAACACGGAAAGCAGTATGATGGCTCTGTGCAGAATTTTTGGCCAACTGTGCTACAGTTCGTACTTTTTGTACAGTTTGTACAATTCTGTCTATTCTAAAGCGTACAAGGGCAGTTTTTAGTTGTGTGTTTGTTAATTAGAGTCTGGCAGCCAGTGGAACAGCAGGCCACCTGCACATGAGAAGCTGTGGCACACCTTTCTCAATTAAGTCACTCCCTAACCAAGCCCTGTTGAAACACCGGGATGTCAGCGTAAGGTCTGATTGCAGATCGAGATTCCATCTGGCAGTAAGACATTTCATTGATGCTTCTTTAACTTGGTGGTTCTTGTAAATATTGCGGAGAATGTACAGTATAACCTACACCTACTTTATCTCATTTTAATGGTTCAAACATTTCAAAGAAGACGTTTCCTGCTGAGGTGGCTCAGAGTCCACTAGAGTGGCTCCCATGAACATTTAGTAAGTGGCACGCCTTTTCCTTGAAGAGCACCAGATAACTTGTCACCAACTTGCAGAAGAGACATTTCTGTTTGTGGGAACTGCACACACAATCTTTCACAAACACCACTTGCACTTTAAAGGAGTTATTGCCACATCCCCTGTACTGTCCTGACCTTGCTCTAAGCCGTTTCCACATGTTTGGGCCGGTAAAGAAGGGCAGCATTACAGATATGAAGCAGGCTCCGGTATACCAAGAAAGCTTTCAACTTTGTTGCCATTTAATCACTTGCAAAATGCTGGGATAAGTAAATAAGTGTAGCAGGAGATTATATAGAAAGTAAAGGAAGTGTTTACTCTCATAACTGTCTTCTGTTATTCTGCACAATCAAAAGTCCTGGTTTGACTTGAACACCACTTGTGTTTGGCAATCAAAGGACCAGACAAAAATATCTCAGAGGTATATGAAATAGATTTTGAAGCACGATGCCAAAATGGTTATGTAATATCCAGGCGGGGAAAAAACACCTTGCTTTATAGGCACTAATTGCCTTTTCTATTACTCATTCACTTAGGTTTCTATTATTAATACACTTAGGTTTAAAACTGTAATTACTCATTGCTTTTTGTATTATGCAATTAAGTTTAAAATTCTGCTTTTTTATAAAAGCTGAAAAACTCTTAACACATGCACAAATAAGCATTTAACTTTTGTCCTTGTGCTTTGCCTTTACAGGTTTGCTAGATGATTTGTACCACTATGTTTTCAACTGATTGTTCATTTGTACTGTACATTGCTTTAGACAAAGTATATGATACATTTCTAAATGTATTTTAAAAAATTCAATCCGTAAATAAAATAGCAAAATAACAGCAGAGAATATTTCCTTTGGGTCTGCACTGTTTATTAAAAAGTCACGAATGAAAGGATAATCCGTAAAGCTGTAACCCATGAGACAGATTATGCCAGCAGACCATCTCTGCTCATCTGTGTGTCATGATGATGGGATTCTGAAAGGTCATGGTACACACAAACACACATGATGGATCTGAATCTGGTGATAAGGTGTTCAATGAATAGGGAATTGAACTGACAGTAGTTCAGCCCACTCATCTAAATATGAAAATGTTCTCTAAATTACATCTTCCGTACAGTCTAACATATAAAAACAGTCACATTTACTGTATGTTCACAGTAAAAACAAAAAAGGGACTTGATGTAAAAGCTCAACAGTCATGTTTTTTCTGGACACATTTTATCTATGCATATGTGATTCTGAGCCCGCATTGGATTAGTGCACAATTACAAACAATTTGTGTAATGAAGAAGATTATTCTTTTTTGACTGATTATTTTTGTATTACTGCTCAATATATTTACTTTACTCTTGCACCATGATCAGCGTCAAAGGCTTGAAACCCATGTGATGATCTAGAGGAGTGCTATATTATTAGAGTATTCTTTTAAAATAAAATAAAATAAATTATCATGACCTGCCTAATATTTTCTGATGCTCTGCTTTTGCTTGGAAAATCACATTAATCACGTTCGGTATTTATATTAATTGATATTCGTTCTTCACTGGTGTTGATCTAGAATATGGTTTCAGTTTGGTTAAAAGTTTCCTACATGCACTCACAATGTTGTTGTACCACAATGGCATCAGTACAGATTATCTTCCGCTTAATCTCTAATGCAACTTTCTCTCTTTCTGCCCAATCAGATCAGAACTTCAGCTTTGTCTCAGTAATTGTGTCTCAGTTTCATAACTCAGTGCAACTGTGTCATATACCTGTCATGGAGCCTCATGTACTTATAAGCTGGATTTCTTGTTAGTATAGCATTGAGAATTAGTGAGCAAGAAAAGATGCTACTGCCTGTTTTTTTTTTTTTTTTGCATTTGCAATGTTAAATGGAAGAAGTCAAAATATATTTAGAAGAAATTATATATTTTTTTGTAAAATAACACAAATCTTTTGAGATATCTCACAGAACTTTTAAAAGATCTCAGAGGAATGAAAAAGACTCATATACGTCTGGCTCATTTTGCACAGATGTCTTTTAACTGCTGAACCACCTTAATAATTTTGCCCAAGTATGGAGTTTGCATGTTATCATCGTGCTTGGTGGGTTTCCTCTGGTTTCTCCACTTTCCTCCCACAGTCCAAAGCCATGCAGATTAGGCTAATTGCTGTCTTTGAATTGTCCATAAATAGTCCTCTGGAGAAGGAAATGGCAACCCACTCCAGTATCCTTGCCAAGAAAAAACATCATGGACAACATCTAGGAAGGCCTGGCGTACTATGGTCCATGAAGTCACGAAGAGTCGGACACGACTGAAGGACTAACAAAAATGTGGTAAGACATGATTGTTAAATTTGACTTGTATACCAAGTAAAGCTAAAGTTTCAGTAATTTAAGCATATACTCTCACCCTGCTGGTCGAAAGGTCAAGTTTTGCATAATATTGCGAGTGTTTTCCTTTATTGGACAAAAGTTTTGAATTATATAATGAAAAAAAGTCATTTTTTCTTCTATATACTTTTATGCCTCCATTTTATGCAAACATGAGTGAGACAGACAACTGCTAAGTTCTTACAGAAATAACCAAACAAGAACTTTATTAATAGTATCACTAAGTATAGCATAAATATTTTTATATAATCACTTAATGTGTGTGTAAAGTAAAGTTTTCCCAGACAACTTAGATCCAGTTACGATGTTACGATGGCAGCACTTCCATCATATAACAATGAATTTACAGGTGTTCAGCTAATATTTTACCTCAAAGAATCACAAGAAATGATAACCATTTAATTATATTTAAATTAATATAAAATAAAAATAAACACATTAATATGAAAAAAATTTTCAGGAACTTTTTAAACGTTTGCAAATGTCATGTGATTAAGGATACATTATAATATTCAAGGATGAAACAAGATTGATAAAGAGCTGGGGGAAAAAAGAGACACAAACAAATAGTAACATATTATGTTGAGAAAATATGCAAAGTGGCACCAAACACATTTTAACCAAAGTAACTTAGAATTCATGTTGGACAGCAGTTTGAAATGAGCAAATACACACTTTTTATGCAATTTTCATAAATTTGCTCAGATCAGTCTTTGGTAATACTTTGGTTTCATGCAAATCTCAAAACCAGAATGTAATTTTTACTCGTTTGCATCATATTTTTTCATACCTCTACAGTCCAAAACTACTCCAAAAATAAAACAATTTATGTGTTTTATTTTATGTACAGGCAAAAATCTTAGTTAAAAAAAAAAGATAGATTTGTGGCATTGACTGTAGATTGTAGCCCTTAAAACCCAGAGCATTTAAGCAATTTTTTTGTTTAGCTGTTTTTTTATTTAAACATATATAGGGCTCGGATTGTGCAGTATACAGTATAGTATCCTTTTTTTCAGCACCACCTAGGCAATATGATGAACTAAAGTTTATTTAATTTTAACCAACTATGACTATGACCAACATTTTCAGTTATCTCTATGATAAAAAAAAAAATCTCATTTTGAGAGTTCTACATTTTTGTGACATCATTCCCACATTCCGGTAGTGATTAAAAAGTAATGATAACTTTCTTTCTACCTGACATATCACAAAACCCAAATACACAGATTGATGTCTGAAGCCTGCCAGTTAATACACACCAGCAAGGCTTCCATATAAGCACATTGCCCTATGATGTGTTGCCGGCACGGATCTGCCGCTTGAGTTGTAAGCGTAATATTGTTACAACCCACAATAAGATAAATGTGATAACGCAAAGAAGCTCAAAAAACTGTTACTGTTATACTGTTTATCTCTGATAGTGGCACAATAGCATACTGGTTAACACTATCACCTGGAGCAGCGGTAGCTCGGTGGTTAAGGTGTGGTCTACTGGCCGGAAGGTCCAAGGTTCAAGCCCCACCAAGTTGACACTGTTGGCCCCTGAGCAAAGCTCTTAACTTTCAAATGCTCAGATGAATAATGAGGAAATGTTATACATGGTTAAGCGCTGTAAATGTAAATGTTCCCTTGCACCACCAAGGTCGAGGGTTCGTTTCAAAGGTGTACACAGAGTTTTCATGTTCCCCTTTGTGGGTTTCCTCCGGGTACTCCAGTTTTCTTCCACAGTCCAAAGACTGTGTGTTTGAGGGTGTGGTGTGCCCGTAGTTTCCTGGAATGGGCTCCAGGCTATAATGTATGAGCAGTGTAGAGGATGAATAAATAAATTAATGTTTATGTCTGTGTTATTTTTCCCCCCAGATATATCGAATGGTTATGACTATAACCATTAGTTCCCTTTCAGTCGATTCACTCGGTACCACACATAATGTATGGGACATATAATCACACCCCGCCGAACATCTACCAAAGTTAGGAACAAGAACCTTGATAGCTACTCTACTACATAATGGACCCCACAGAGAGGACACAATGGGCCACTGAGGGGGCCGTTATGTCAAGACGGTAGAACCGAACAAAAGTGTGCGGTGAAGACCAACTGGCTGCTGCACAAATATCACCCACGGACATGCCCTTAAACAGCACCCAAGATGTTGCCATAGCACTTGTTGAATGTGCCTTCACACCCTGAGGCAATGGGACACCTTTGCTGCTATAAGCTAATGAAATAGCTTCCACAATCCA
>JAQMYJ010000014.1:15493817-15514199 GCA_030014305.1 Clarias laeviceps | reverse complement strand
CCTGAGGCAATGGGACACCTTTGCTGCTATAAGCTAATGAAATAGCTTCCACAATCCAGTGGGAAAGCCATTGTTTAGACAATGCCTTACCCTTAACTGGACTGGCAAAGCAGACAAACAACTGATCACATAAGCGCATATTCACTCTACGGTCCATGTAGACCTGTAGTGCATGTACCGGGCACAAATTATGCAATTTTCCCTGCTCCTCAGAAGCAAAAGAAGGGGGGCAGAAGCTAGGGTCTAAGGTCGAAGACCATAGAGCTATAATCAGTGATTTTAATCAGTACCTTTTGAGTACTGTATATATAAAAAGAAACGGAAAATAAATATGTTTCGTTTTATTTGTGTTTGATTAAATGGAATGATGTACATGGACACGAACGAGGAGCTTTTCAGAACTTAGAAATACAGTACAATCAGAACTGTTAGAAATAGGCTAATAATTTTGCAATGAAACAAAATAATAATAAATGTTGATTTCTCAAGTGGTCAAACAGAAAAGCTTATTTCCCAATAAATAAAATAAGTTCCGCCTGTAAATAGTTTTTATTTTAATTTAGTCGTTCTTGTTGCTTTTGTGCAGTAGATAAATGATATAGTATTTGTTTTCAATAAATTAATTTTAAGATAATTCCATTTTGCGGGAGTCCCGCGATTAATTTTATTCTCCCGCAACCCGCACATACATGAGGACCTTACCGCCCGCACCCGCATTCACCCATCAAATCTTGTCCCGCGCCGCACTTCGTGCGCTGGGTCCCGCGGGTCACAGTTGGCACAGTTGGTAGCAGACTCTTAAAATCCATACAGCCAGCAGATGAGCCCCCAGTGACACTCCATAAAAACCAATATGACAGGCTGAGGTAGCCGCCAAGTATACTTTAATAGTAGAGAAGGAAAGGCCTTTTTCTAACAGTTCATGTAGGAAAGACAAAACCTCCACCATGGAGCACTGAAATGGAAGAACATTACGTTCTTGACACCATTGCTCAAAAGCTCACCACTTGTAAGCATATAAACCTCTAGTAGACGAGGCCCGAGCACTTTGAATTGTCTCAATCGGAGGAAGCCCTTTAGCTATCAAATTGGACCTTTCAACAGGTAAGCATGCAAGTTCCACAATTCAGGACACAGGTGAACTACCTACCCCCCTGCCTGAGACAGAAGATCCGTGAGGAGAGGAAATTTCCATGGTTCTGCTGCTAGCAGGCTGACTATGTCTGCATACTATGACTTCGCCGGCCAACAAAGGGGCCACCAGGATTAGGGACAGGCCCTGCTGGCACACCCTCTCTGTGACAGGCAGAATCAGTTCTATTGGAGGAAAAGCATACAATAGAGCTGAGTGTGCCAGTGCATCGATCCCCAGAGGGGCATTGCGATCTGTTATGGAGAAGAATAGTGGTCAGTGAGCATTTTCTTTGGATGCAAAGAGATCCACTACTGCCCTGCCAAAGCGTTCCCAGATCTGAGCTACCACCCATGGGTGTAACCTCCATTCCCTCACAAGCAGGCCTCCCCTGGAGAGAAGGTCCGCCCCCAGATTCAAGTGCCCAGGAATGTGAGTGGCCCTGAGTGACAGAAGAGGAACACTGGACCATAGCAATAGAGATTGATATAGTTTCAGCAGGGGGAGTGAGCGAGTCCCCCCTTGTCTGTTTATATACGACACCACTGTCCTGATCAGAACATGATGGCCTGTCAGAGTCAGACGAAAATGTCTCAGGGCTGAAAACACCGCCAACAGCTCCAAATAGTTGTGCAACAGTCTGCGTTGTTCCTGTGACCACGCCCCCCTCACCGCGGAGCAGGCGCACAGAGCGCCCCACCCGCTGAGAGAGGCATCTGTTGACACCACTTTGCAAAACGCCACCCTGCTTATTGGAGAGCCCTGGCATAGCAGCCTGGGTTCCCTCCAGGGCAGAAGAGCTGACATGCATGACAGAGTCACTGTCAGCCTTCTGTTGAGGTGGCGCGCTGCACATAGGCGGTGAGAGCGCACCCAGCGCTGAAACGCACGCATGTTCAACAGCCCGAGAGGCACGACAGAGATCATAGACGCCATCATTCCCATTAACAGTAAAAACACTCGGAAACGAAGTTTGTGTTGCAACTGAAATAGAGCAAGGCAGTGCTGGAACGCGGCTATTCTGTGCTCTGACAGATGTGCTCGGCTGGTAACGGAGTATATCTCCAGACCCAGGAATGAAAACTTGGAGACAGTGAGCTTTTCTGCATGTTTACTGAGAATCCTAGAGTCTGAATGTGAGACAGAATAGCGTTGTCTGTTTCTCCGCCTGCTCGCTTGAGCTCGCTATTAGTGCCCAGTCATTTAAATAGGCCAGTATGCGAATGCCTCTGATGCACTAGAACGTTTGGGGAGCTAGCGACAGGCCGAACGGCAGCACTAGGTACTCGTAGGCCACGTCCTCTAATGCAAACCTCGCTATATGACAGTAAGCATCCATGAGATTGATCATAGTGAACCAATCCCCTGGGTCTATTGCATTTAGCAATTGCCTCAGTGTAAGTATTTTAAACTTGCACGTGTTCAATGTTCTCAGATCCAAAACAGGACGCAGTCCTCCCCCTCTCTTCGGAATGACAAAATAATGGCTGTATCAACCTGTGTTTGCCTCTGAAGGAGGAACCACTTGAATCGGCCCTTTGTTCAGAAGAGAATTTATCTCCTCCCGGAGCACCGCTGCGGTGTTGTCCGACACCACGGTGTTTACTACGGAAGAGAAGTGGCTTTAAGCGAAACTGTAGTCGACATCCCATAGCGACTGTATTTTGCACCCATGTGAGACTGCGCATGTGAGCCACTCGAGAAATTGGGAAGCCAACCAGCTCACATTGAGCACCGCCAGAGTGCAGCCTCATAGCACTGGGCTTTTTGTTTTGCAACATTGTAAACAGGAAAACTCTTTATTGGTTTTAATAATGGAACATTCACACAGTTTACAAAAGGCACCATTTCTGGGGCAATCGAACTGTAAACATCGAGGGCACTTGCTGTAAGTCCCTGAGAATTTATTAACACGCCCCAACTGGGATTCATAACTTGAAAAGATACCTGTGTGTGAGGGGGGGAATTGTGCTTGGGAGACTGTGTTAGGGAAGTGCAACGCCATTTGGGACTGATTCCCTGACCAAGAAACAGTGTCTCCCTGCTGCCAGAGCGCCTCTCCCATTGAAATCTGAGCTAGGAGAAGTGAAGATTCTTCCTCCTAGTCGCTGAATCCTCCTGGAGGCCCGGTGGGGGGCCCATACTGCAGGCCGACTGCCGTGGGTTTTGCCTGGGAGGTTGTTATTTCACCGGGCTAGAGCCCGAGCTAGCTGGCGGTGGTCTTTTGTGAGGGGGGGCCGTGGAGTCGTCACTTTTCGAGCCTGTTTGGGCTTCATCTCTCGTCGCGGAATGATGTCTCGCCTGTTTTTTCTTGAAGTCAAACTTTGCCTGAATGGCATCAAGTGACTGGCCGAACAAACACTCAGCAGACAGCAGTTCATCCAAGTAGACGGCCCTGTCTCTATCTGGGATGTCTGAGAGCGTGAGCCATAAATGCCTCTGTGTTAGCCGAGCTCTGCCAAAAACATTGCCTGATACGTCTGAAGCAGCGTAACGGAATTGAACGCATGAGCGGTGCCCGCTAGAGCGCGTTAGATCTTCTCCAGCTGGGCAGAGGAGAATCTACAGTGTTTGGACGGAAGGACAGTAGGGCCAGACACACCATGATTATGCGAGGGTGCCAAATAAGCGGCCAAAGACGGCTCCATTGACGTTGGGCTAACCAGTCCTGCTTTCTCAGCTCCGTCCAATTCCAAATACTGTCCGTAACCGGGCACTGATACGCGGGTCGACAGTGGCTTGCTCCATGACAACATTAACTCACTGATAAAGTCGGGAAACATGGGCAAGCAGTTTTTAATGGTTGTTGGTTCAGGAGGAAGAAAAAATCCCGCAAACCAGATGGCAAAATTTCATGCTCGTCCTCCGACAAGCCGTGCATTTCCAGACCGATGTCGAGCACGTCATCATCTTCGAAAGCACGCTGCTCAGAGCTTGGCTGCTGGCCAGCGCTGTAGGAGAGCTCACGGTCCTCCGACCCCTCGAAATACTTCATTTGGTCTGCCCAGCTAAGAGCGGGGACTTCTGCCGAAAACTCCTCGTCAGCAGACACAGGCGAAGCTGGAACTGCTAATTCGGAAAGGAGGGGGTTCTGCTTAGAGACTGTATTTTTTCCTAGGATTCTCTCCACGAACCTCACACGTCTTTCCAGCGTCGAATACTGGAGCTGGCGACAAAAAGCGCACATGACTCGGGCTCAGCTAGCGCTCTCCTAGCATGGAGAATTCCCAGACAGATGGGGCACGCTTCGTGCTGGTCCTTCTCGTGCAAAGAGAAGCCGCAATCCTGAGGACAGGGGCGAACAGCAGACTTCTTCTTTGCCACATTAGCTTCCATGCTCATACTAGCTAGCACCGTTAGCACGGCTAAACAGAAGCCAACCAAACTGAGATGTCGCTAAATGCTTTGACTTACAGTGAACTTAAAGTCAGCGTTCCGCGGGTAGACGACTCACCAAATGTGGCTGTTGTCGCTAACACCAACAGGAACAGTTAAGCTGATTTTAAGCTCAGTCTTATAATGTAAAATGTAGAGTTGACTAGCAGCACCTAGAAAACTATACGGAAAAGGTGTTCACAGCGAGGTGAGGAGCGTAAGAACTGAGAGTCAAACGTGGTGACGATGGCTTATAGATAAAGGCGGGGCTACACCTAAGTCACCACAGGTTTGACTGCCTTTACGGCATGAATATAGGTGGCTTCAGCCAGGACACGAGAGGGCGTGATATCCCATACGTTATGTGTTGTACCGAGTAAATCAACTGAAAGGGAACTCTAGCTTTCTTATAGTCTCTGGCCACGCCCCCTCCTCACGCGCACACGCGCGCGCACAGAGGGCTGCACGCGCTCAACGGTTCATTCAAAAAAGCAGCTTTTGTCCGCGAGCGTGTTTAGCCTAACGGATCTCTTGACAAAGACAAACGGATTTCATCATGTTTCCCGTCGCTACAGTGTGAATATATATATTTGATAAAATAATTTTGATCTATTTAAAATTTATTTTACATGAGGAGGGGAATTCTGCTGATGCTGAACACATTTGGTGTACAAAGAAATCTTCAGAGAAACTACAGACAACCGGCAGAGAAACCAACGTGTCAGCTTCAGGACGCAGAGAATTAACACACACACACACACACACACACACACACTCTTTTATGGCCAAGTTTCTCGCAGAACTGCTGGCGTGTACTCTGCCAGAAAAGGGCACCTCACCTGTGTTTGAGGTAAGAACATATAAAACTGTAGTTTCACTCATTCTTAACTTTTAAATCAGATGTAACAAGCTTATTGTAGTTCAGTGTTATAATTAAATGCTCACAGTAAGTACACATCACTGAAGGATTAAGAAGCCAGTTAGTATTTGGGTTTGTGTGTCACCTCACCTGCCCTGAGCACTCTGCTCTTTTGTCCCGAGAACCAGGAATTTGTTTCCTAGGATCATTTGCAGAGAAACTAGCTGTCATCCATCCATCCATCCATCAAACCATCCATAGCCTACCCATGGAACACTAGGCGTGAGACAGAAATACACCTTGGATATTAGTTATGGGAATCACCAGTCACCTCCCGATACGATATGATCACGATACCTAGGTGCCGATTCGATTAAAATTTTGTTCCAATTTTAAATCTTAAAAAAAAGTTTAGTGATTAATTAAATGTATCCAGTTCCTTATAACATTAGTTTTCTCACTTAACCAAGTGCATGTTAGTAAATGTGCCCAGGTAACTTCTAATGTGGGCACTCTTAGCGGTCGTGGTGTTTTGAGACTGGTGTAAGTGTGTGTAATGAGTGGGTTTGAGACTAATTCGCTCAAAGTTTGGAGTAAAGGCAGATTGTTGGCTTTTAATGCATGTTATTTTTTTTTTCGATAATGCGCGGTCATAAAATGCGTTTTTGTTGTGTCATGGTCAATCAAAATGAAAACCAGCCAATTCTGATCACTGGCAATCAACTGGTTCATTTCTATTATAAATGTGTTTTTTTTAAATCGATTTTGGTATCTGTGTGATGATACATGAATCGCCACAAAAGATTTTCCCCATCTCTATTGGATAGGATGACAATGCACACACATTCACATATATGGACATTTCATAGACAATTCACTTATGTTTTCTGGGAGGTTATAAGAAACCTGTGAACCCTCAGGAAACCCTCCGCAACCACAGGGAGAACATGTGAAACACTACACAGTCAGTAACCTGAGTTTAGGATTAAAGCGGAAACTCTGCCACTTTGAGGAGGAAAAGCCAAAAAAATATTCAGGAATGCAGTTTTATATAGTCTGGAATATATCAATCCCATCTTCTCATTTTTGGTACAATATCAGTATTATATCTCTGAGCACCAGTTGAAGATCTAGCTTGTGTCATCAAATTAAGTGAAACAACAGAGATCACTTGGAGTCTTTCTGTTGTGTGTGTGAAATAGATCAGGGGTCATATCGTCATGAATAGCTTTCTGACCAGCATTTTAGCCTACATACAGATACTCGCTATCTGATTGATGTGTATTTTATTTAATTTAACTTATTTTGGTATAGCACACAGAAGCCAAGTTCTTTTTTTTATAAAATTTTCTATTACTGATGTACCGATTTATCAGCTGTACATTGGTATTGGCCATAATTCATCTTCTTGAAGTATTGTGGTGAAAGTTGTTAATCTGTTGTGTTTAGATGTTGTTTTGGTTGCTTGGAGTCTGACTCGGATAACAGTAGTTTAGCCAGCTACAGTTTCAGGAAAGTTTGAAAAGAATACCTTCCACATATGACTTGGGCATACGGTATATGGTTTGTTAAAGAAAATGTTGACGATTTGGGAGTATCTTACTGTTTTGGAGAAAGATCAGTGATATGCAATTTGTAAGATAGAAGAGGTACTAAAGGGAAGAATTTCATCACATCTTTATCTTCTATACCTCTTGTCCCCTACATTCAGGAATTGAATCCAGACCCTGGAAGTGCGAGGCCACAGTATTAACCACTACGTCACCATGCCACCAATTTTGTTTTACCACTTTTATATTTAGTTTCATTTACACTATAGCTTTACTTTATAATTTTTTTTTTAAACATTTATTTATTTTTAACACAAATTCTACAAGACATTTTGAGAATCTTGATGAACACAAGTCTAATAAAAAAAAAAAAAAAAAAACAAGTATGCCATCCTTTTCAAGTTCAACCTAGATTTTCTTCAGAAGAACATTTACAATGTTGGCCTACATCACAAATAACAGTTTTCCCTACACTCCAAAAAATCAAATTGTGAGGAATATTCTTCATTCCATCTCAGCTGTGAGATTGATTGTTTTCATGTACTCTCCTCGTTGGGTGTCCACTTTTGGTTCTGACCCTGGACTACTCGGTTTTCCCCCATAATCCCCTGGACGAAACAACAAGAGATGTAGCTGCCAGTATTAAATAATTTCCATGTGATGCTGATGGTCCTAATCCATCCCTAACCAGAAGTAAAGTATGTAAAAAATAGCTGGACATTTTGCTGAAAGATTAGGATGTTGTACAAACAAAAACTTAAAGTGGAGCTTTTTATAACTTTTATAAATATTTCTGGCTTTGAAATGCTGCACATATTTCCCTTTATATTTCCGTCCCCCCCCCCCACTCTGTGACAGTTAATTCTAACCTGATTAATGAATCTGATGTCTTTACACAGGGTGTCATTAACCTTTACTGTTGAGAGGTTTTCAGCTGTTCTTGCCATGTTTCATGTCCCCATTACTCTTTTAACTACTTCATCAAACCCAAAATAGGGTACCGAGAAAATTAATTTCTGTTTAATCTGCTGATCACAATAAATCACTTGTCAAACCTCCTGACCTAATAATGTTGCACGTGCCTTATCACATCAGCTGTGGCTTGGACACCGCTGATAGATGGATGCAGGGCAGAACAGCAGGACCGTGTAGAGTTTGGATATGGCTTTGGCTCTTGTTCTGTCCTCATTAACACCCTGCAGGTTTTCGTTTGGCACCCACCGGGGGTCTGTTCTGTATCATCCACACACACACACACACACACACACACACACACACACACACACACACACACGCACATAAAGAGCAATTTTTTCTCCTGTTTACAATTTAGTTCTTTATTCGTATGTTCTTTTCATTTGTTTCCCGCTAATGCATGCACATAATACATATAAACAAGTTCTGTTATTGGATTGTGGGTTGAAATGGCACGATACCATCTTTTCTCATCAAATACTTCTTCTAAAATGTTAAAATGACAGTATTTATTTCTGTCTATTTACAAACACACAAGTCTACATATATCTCCAAATCTCAAACCACTTGCCTGAAACCTTGCCTTAACTTTGCTTAATTTCTTATTTCTAGTAATATTATGCATAATACTAAATTGTTTATGCTTTTGAAGAAAAAGCTTTAAGTTCCTTTACTGCTCTGTTTTTTTTTTTTTTTTTTCATGTGTCTGACTAGCTTAAATTGAAACCATTGTGTAGGCAAACTAAATTGATATTCTGTTGCTTAGAACAATAAGCTAGTTGCATGTGTGAGAAGCACCACTCTCATACAGACATTTGCTCCTGGAACCTTCTCACAGAGATCTATCTAGATTGCCTCTAACTGATGACATAGAACCCTTGGGGTACATAAGTTATTTTATCACTCTTAATGATGGTGGTATGATTTAATAATAATAATAATAATAAAAATAACATTGTGATTATTTTAATATATTGCGATTTAAACTGTGACATTTAAGTATTAAGTGTACATTTTTGCATTCAGGCGTATTTATCTAGGCTAACACTAAATAATGGAACAAATAAACTCATTAATAGTTTGTTTGTCTATATTTATTTACTGTATCCAAAAAACCTCCAAATTATATAAAAAAAAAAAAAAGCTAATACTTAAATTGTTTGACCAACTGTGTAGAAATTCCTGAGTATGTGTATATTACCTGTAATAAAGTGCAGCCTCATTGTGATTAAATAATTGTACAGGTTCATGTTGAGATTTTGATCTTTGAGATTAACTGTGTAATACTACTCGTAAAAAATAGGGCTAGTAAAGATCACATAAATAACACATGCCATGTCACAAGAAACTGATCTTGTGCTATGCATCAGGCATATAGTGTTCCCACTATTTGTGATGAATTGATCACTAGCAACAAAAAGTTTTAGGGACCAGTAATTGGTATCTTAATTGGCACACTCATGTAAGAAGAGGCATACATATATACATACATATATACATACATACATATTTAAGGCATACTGTACATTTAAGGTATATATACACACACACAGAGCCTTTCCAGTATAGAATGTATTGAGTTTTCTTTTTGTAGTCATGAATTATGAATTTTTACACTAACCAGAAATCTCCAGAGAGTAAAAGCACCTCACTGAATATGGAAATGCTTTGCTGGCACACGATTGATTTAGACTGACCTTTAATATATTAAGTGTAAGACTGTTAAGGTCCACAGTATTACAGTCTGTAATTGAATTTTGGGTGATTACATTATTACGTGATCAGATGACTGACTCCTAAACTCTTATACTTAATCAAACTATGCAAATATATATATATATATATATATATAACTTTTTGGTCCTGTACAGCATTTTCTCACAAAAAGGTTTATTCTTTGTTTATACAACTCTCAACAGTTTTAAGTTAAAGTAAGTACATGGCTCAAACAGCTGGGTTCAGTAATTTGGATATAATTGTTAAGGGTAACTTTAAATAATTTAATGGGGATCATAATCTGGCAGCATACACAGAATACTCCCTCAGATAAAAGTTTGTAGAACGTAAATAGGAACACTTAAACACCTGGGGCAGCACAAAACATAAAACAATAACAACAAGGGGATAGATGATAAAGATTATGAAAGGACCAGTGACACAGGGACAAGACCACAGGATATCTTCAGCGGTCTAGTTTAGGTGAGTCTGTGTCCTCTGTAGTCTCAGAGCTGGTCTTCCCTTGTTGCAGCCCATCTACCTTAAGATCCAGCATGTTGTGCATTCTCAGTTGAATCTCTGCTCACTGTGAATGTCAAAAGTGGTTATTTGCATTACCAGAAGCTTCCTGTCAGCTTGAATCTGTCTGTCTTTCTCTGATGTCTCCCATCCACAAGTCATTTCTGCTTGGAAGTTTTTTTTCCTCACATCATTCATTATGAACTCTAGAGACTGTTCTGCATGAAAATCCCAGGAGCTCAATAGTTCCTGGAAGAGTCAGACCAGCTCACAGTCAAATTCAAATGTTTAATGTGAACATTAACTGAAGCTTTCGACCTGTTTTTCATGGTATGTCCTGCTGTAGTGTTAGGGTTATGAATGTGGTACAGGTGTTCCTACGAAAGTGGGCAGTGAATACAGCACTATCATGCCTATCTTATGTGCTATGCAGCTATTTTCAAGTGCATTCTGTTGGATATTTCATGCAGCGCTCAGCAGTCTGGCTGTCACTGAATTTCTTTAGATGAAAGGCCTTTGAAACTCGTATCTCATTTTGCCCATGTTTAAAGCTGTTAATTGACTTTCAGTATCTTATCTTAAGCAATTTTCGTGTTACTGGCAGATATGTGACTTCAGGGGAATATGTTAGTAATATTGAATATCTTTTGGTAATTGAGCAAGTCTGAAAAGTAATGGTAGAAAATTGAAGAATAACTAAATATTCTATAGAGTCGGTTCTAAAATTATTGCAGTCTTTCATAGTGATGGGTAAAAAGGAAATAAAGTTTTTTTTTTTTTTTTTTAAAGCTCTGGTTTGTCTGCACAGTGTAAGTGTAATCCTGACATACTCCTCTTCTTAATGTCAGCTGTCAGTCTCCTTTACATCTCATTTTTTCAGGAATGAAAACCCAGGCCAGAGTCGCCCGTGTTTGAAAATGGTTAATCATGAGGCTCTAGGTGTCAGAATAGCAAATTCTCTCTCACAGCAAACTAATCAGAGAGGATCTCAGCAGGGTGGAGAGGAAAGTGACAGGATTTGTACTATAAAAAGGAAGTTGCCAAAAAGATTGAATTTAGCATCCCTCTTGTGATTTCTTTCTCTCCATCACACACTACCATTTTCTTTTAGCTTATGGAACGTATCCTTTTGGTGTAATACACTGCGGTTTTGTATGAATGGCAAACTTGTGACTTTTAAATAAACTCAATCAGCCACAAGGGGGCTGTCTCTTATCCAGATTTGTTTTCTATTTACAAAGCACAGCAGGCATGCATAGGTGTACACAAATATTTATTTATCTTTCCATGCCAGTGTGTTTCTTTAGTGTATCATAGGATAAAGATAAGGCTTACAAGTCAGCTTGTCAAGACATCTATTAAAAGTTTATTGGTCTAAGTCAAAGGTTTGTAAAATTTTGCTGGCAGGGTCTCTTTTATTAGTAAAATAATTATCATACATGCCTTAAAGAAAGTTATAACTTCAAAAAAGAATATATTTTATATTTTTTGTTGTTGTTAATTCAGTCCCTTGCCTTAATTAGTTGCCACAATGGACCTGATTGGATAGTAGGGCTGTGCGATATGGACAAAAGAAACCTATCACGATTTTCTTGAACAGTATCGCGATTTTGATTTTAATCACGATTTTGACACACACAGACGTTTTACAGTGTGAATATGAAACATTTTTCCAAAGGAAAACAATTAGATCTTTATCAGACCTGTAACATGTCTCTAAAACAGACATAAGGCAAAAAAAAAAAATCACCTAGTAAAGGTGTAACAAAATGTCTCTAGAACAGACCTATGGCAAAAAGTAAATGTGTGTGTGTGTGTGTCCCTGTTTCTGCAGCCTATTTGTTGTTAAGCTCAGTTTCCTGTTCTCACGCTCTGTTTAGGCGCGCTGCGTTGTGATTGGTTCAAATAGCATTCTGCGGGAAAAGTCAGGAGCGCGCAAAAAATCGTGCTGTAAGGCAATTTAGAAATCGCGAATATTCACATTGAGATTTCGATACGATTTCAATTAATCGTACAGCCCTATTGGACAGTGCATTGTTGTTGTTATTATTATTATTATTACTATTTTAACATCGTTCTTGACATTGGACTGACTATTCTGCCTGACTCATTAACAATGACTGTGGCTAGAGCTGCAACATCATTTGAATACTCTCTCTCTTACTATAAAAAGCACCCATCTGCCCCCACCCCCCTCCTCTTTATCGCATACTACAAAGTGCTTCTGCTTGCGTCTTGTCACACTATGACACGGTGAAGCTTTCACAGGAGAGCAGAGCAGAGGTGAACACACTGCCAGGTCATCAGGTCCTAGCACGACATATCTCATCTCCCTGACACCTCTGCACTCTTGTCATTTTCTAGTCTAGGAAATTGCTTCTGGAGCTTTCTGTTTGACCATGATGGAAGTGCATGCAGGGGTGAACCATGAGTGATGCAAGTCAAGCCCAGCAAGTTTACTTCCATGAATAAAAATGAGTGTGTTTTTAGTGTGTTTTAGTGTGTGTGTTTTTTTAGCTTTTGTGTATGTGCAGTAATCACTTGCATCCTAACGTCTCTGTGCTTTTTGTAATCATGGGTATATCAGAAATAGGAGCCAGAGGCACTAGGGTAAATAGAAAGAAAAACTAATTTGTTAGTAGACTAAAGATTTGTGAGCAAGGTGAAAGAGTGGTGACTGTGATACTGGTTCATACATGACGATTTGACTCTGTGTCCTTGTCATTTATGTGATTCTTTTTTTTTTTTTTGATTGGACTTAAATCACACTAATCTGTTTCTGTCATGACTTGGACTGAGGTTGACATTATGGGGTCACCGATTTTTATGGCCTATCTTCACATTTAGTAATCGCTCAGAGAATATACCAGATGTTTAATGTAAATGTCCCCATTTGAGTTAGAAATGAATGAGGAATTACTGTATGTCAAGTTAACAAAATAAAAAGTAAATAAATTTGAGAACATTAGAATTGGTTTTACCTTTTTTTTTTCATTTTTAATTTTTGAAAAAAATGGAGAAAAATAAAACTGTTTTATAAATGAATCATTCAATATACAATAATAATCTTCTTCTTTGTCTTTCGGCTGTTCCCTTTCAGGGGTCGCCACAGCGAATCATCTCCCTCCATCTAACCCTATCCTCAGGCTACACTCTCCCCTACCAACACTTTGCAGTCACTAATCTCTTTCAGATTACAACGTCGACACAAGATGTAGTCTACCTGAGTGCTTCTGCCTCCACTCTTATGTCACCCTATGTTCCTGCCTCTTCTGGAAGAAAGTATTTACTACTGCCATTTCCATCCTCTTTGCAAAATAATAATAATAATAATAATAATAATTTAGTAGTAGTAGTATTAGTAATCAGTCTCTTACAGCAACCCTGTTTGGGTCACACTAACGCACAACAAATTGTTGAGCATGTGAACTCATTCCCAATCTGACAAGACTGCACTGTATAAATCATCCTTACCCCCGTCTCGCCCGTTCTTCCTCACTAATCATGTGCAGCCTCCATCTCGCTTGGGCATGAAACAGTCTGCAGTTTATTTTCAGTCCAGTGCAACTATGATGATTATAGTCCTGTAGTATATAATCATCCGACCATTACATATTTCTGTTTATCATACATTAAAGGACATCGTTACCAATTGTATCTGTTTGTTTGAAATAATTCCCTTCAGCACAAAGGAAAATGTTCTTTGTTTAGGCAAAAATTAGGGCCCAAGCACCAAAGGTTTTATTGTAATTGTAATGTTTTCGTCTATTATTATGTGATTTCAACATGGATATGGCAGCTTTGAGAATGCTACGCACACTTTTTGGAAAACTTAGCTCAGTGATAGAGATCAGTCACAGGTCTGTCATATCACTAGTTTGCCACCAACTGCTGTGTTGTTGGCAATTCTACGTTTCTCCAGTTTTTTGTATCATTGTGACTGGTCTTAATTTTTATAATATTAAACAAATTTGTCATCAAAGGTTCCAAACGCAGTGAAGGCATATTACTACAACAGTGTTGTACCAAAAATCAGCAAAAATGTGAGGACCAGGACATAAGGGACTTTTGAAAGGATTTCAAAATTACATACAATATAACGATTAATCATGGTTATATATCATGGGTCTTAATTCAGTTCCATCTTCCTCCATCGTTAAGAGCAGAAGACCTAAACTCCTGCTTTTGTCTATATTTATTTGTTTTCTTTGTATAATAGTGAACTAATGTATAGGGCTAAATGTTGTATCGTGACCAGTTGTATATTTGATTGATTTGTCTAAAATATGCTAAAATAGTTAACAATTTTTAGGCAAATCTTAAAAAAAAAAGAAATTTAAGATGATTATTTATTCTGATTCCGGGTTTTGCACAATCCCTGCATTTGTTCTTCATGATGAATGGAACGTCACTGTAACAAAAATAAAGAAGGAATCAGAAAGAAGCTGACAAAAAGAGGAACTAGGCTTCACTGTGTGGATGTACTTGGTATTTCGAGACACATCAAACCAAAGCGGGTGATTTGTCAACACTATTTTGCATCTGTTGCCACAACTGAAAGCACCATAGCAGCAAATCGCAAATTTAATCAGAAATGGCACATGTGGAACATTTTGTGAGCACAGTAGATGGCAGAGTCTCAGAACAGAGCCTTGTATAAAATTTATTGTGCGCTTCATTATTCAGTCTGGCTTAAACGTTTCTTCTTTCAAACAGTTTTTTTTTTTTTTTTTTTGAAGGATTAGGAGAAAACCATGAGAAAGTGTTAGCTGCTCAGGGTGGAGATGATGAAAAGCATCAAGTTTGTAGAACAACACATGATGAGTCAACACGATTAAGATATTTTTAGCAGAGGAGCCGCAGCAGCAAGTGACAGCCTTTTGATCATCCATACAGTGGAAGCAGTTTCACTCTTGTCTGATGTTCACCTTCCACATGAGAAATAATTGCTAATAAGCGTTCAAATTCGGAGCAAACGAGCAAGTATACGAATTGTGTAAACCTGCTACAGTCTCAGTAAGGGATGCTTTTTGGTATGTTAATTGCTAAGCTTTGTGTCTAAAGCTTTCAGGAGGCTAAATAATCACAGAACCGTTAAGATTCTGACTGAATTATTTGTCACATTTACGTAGCAGCACAATTAATTATTATTTTTTTTTATACATATCCCAGTTAGGAAGCTGGGGTCAGAGAGCATGGTCAGCCAGGATACAGTACGCCTGGAAGGTTAAGGGCTCAGCAGCGGCAACCTGGCGGTGCTGGGGCTCAAACCCCCAGCCTCCCAATTAGAAACACAGTAACCTAGAGCCTTAACTGTACAAAGACCGTATGTTTCATTTATACGAGGATGTACGGAAAATGGTCTGATTACTTTTCAAGATTTGATGGACACAAGTTATAACTCTTTTAAGAAACACAATGATAACAATTTATGTGAAAAGTGCAAAAAAGTTTTTGTAATTATTAAAGTATATACAGTAGCAGTCAGATCTATTTGAAGTACAGTGTATTGGTAATATACTGATTTTAAGGATATCAGATTTTAAGGATATTGATTTTACCGCAATTTTTTCCCCCCTCTATTGTGTATCCCTACTTGGGTGGGCGCTGCAAGGCTTTATGTGGCTGTGATAGTTTTGATACCTGGCGTCACATTTCAAGCTTAGTGTGAGAAAACAAACAGCTTCGCTTTGTCTCCCACCAAGAGCTAATAAAGTGAGAATTAACAGTGTGGAGACGGGTGTGTTACTGCTTAGAGCCCTACTGCCCAGCAGCTGCATAAACACACACGCTCCTAAAGCCAATTTAGCACACTTAACACCAGAAACTCTCAGACACGCCCAAGTCCTTCACGTCATATATAGAGAGCGGAACACTCCAGTGTAATTACTGCATCTCTCCTCCGCTCATTGTCAGTCGTTCTTTGTCTCTCCATGTCGCATGCGTTTACCTCAGTCTACCATCTAATTTATTTATTTATTTATTTTTTTTTGTACACACTCAACCCTGCTTCAGAAGGGGTCATGGTCACAACTCCTGAACCACATGAAACGTAGATGAGGTGATTTATCTTGACGTGCAGTCTCTAGAAATTAGAACATGATACAGAAAGTCCCAGTGTCGATATTTGTAAGCTGAAGGAGCATTTCTGACTCCCTGTGAAAATTCAGGCATGGTAATACAAAGCTGAAGTAGTGTTGCATACAGAGTTATCTTTCTAAAAGGCTTGCCTGGTTGCTTGGTTACAGCGTGCAGCTTCGGATATGTGTGTATGGAGGATCTGTCACCCTCTAGTCTTACAGGCAGCCTTCATGTATTCTGTGCATGTGTGTATGTGTGAGCTTTTAAAAAGGCTTATGACTTGATCCTGTGAAAGTAAAAGCATTCCTCAGGTAATGGACCATTGACGTATGTCCTGTATGTGTGTGTGCAGCAGTGAGTGGGTTGCCAGAGAGGGTTATGACTCAAGTTTCACTAGCTGGAAGTCTAGCCTGGAGAAGCAACAACAATGTGATGTGACAGAATATTTGGTTTTGTTGCATTGTAAGCTGTTAATATAGTTGAAAACCAATGCAAAGAAGATAAGAAAAAGCCTGCGTTGCACCATTTATACCAGGAGTCTGGTAATATAATTTATGAATTATATTATTTATACACAACTGTTTAATTTATACACAGTCTTTCCGTTTTTACAGGCTCAAAAATAATTAGACAAATCAATCAGTTAGGTCAGTTGTGGCCAGTTTTTTGGACATTTTCACGTTAGGGCCCGGGACTGTTTCCGAGAACACTTGACCTTAAAGACTGGTTCATTTTGCTCAGTGAGAACACAATTGTTCCGCCCTCAGGAACCGTGCCTGAGTCTGCTGAAAAAGGATAATTTGAGAATAAAATGGCATGCTCTGGCCCAGATTGAACCAGATATGAAAGCCAGTCGTTCTTGAGAACAGAAGTAGATTGCTATTTAGACACAGCCATCAGGCCATCTGTCTTCTCTGAAATCTCTGTGGGCTTGCAGCACGCGCCAGTCTCCTCCTCTGACCTACGCAGCCATAGCTGATAAAGTAGGAAGGCACACGAGAGCATTCTCTCAACTTTTTCCTGAAATATCAATAATGTTAGTATCAATAATTATACTAAATAATGTTCAATGTTCAATAATGTTAGTATCAATAATTATTAGTGGCTCACAAATGAAGTAGATGCATCCTGCCACCTGCTGTATCGGAGAGTGTAAATAGCCAAGGGTATCCGAGAACGGAGAGAAAAAACAATGTGAATGCTGGCCAGCGGAGGAGTGGGCAGAGGGGGAGCAATTGTTTCTGGGCACACTACAAATCATTTGTGCCTAATGGCTTTTTAGCCCTTAGAAATTTTATAACAAATTCAGAATGTAAAAGGACTGAAGTTAATTCCAAAATTTAGGAGTGGCCAAACTAACAATTTGGTAGATTATTGAAAAGAACAATGCACTGGTGATATCAGCAACACATTAAATGGCCTTGAAGACCATTATAGACAACAAAAGTAAAAGATTGGCAATAATACATCAAGAGTTGTTCTTGACTAAGTCTACAGATAAATTAAATAAATCAAGAAATCATAAACATTAAGCCTCAAGAACAGAATGGACAGTTTAGACTGCCAGGTTCTGGAAGAAGATTAACTTGTAGAATGATGGGAAGAAAGGTCGGGCCTCATGTTCAAAGGCATGCATACCCGATCATCTTTCAAACATGCTAGAGGCAGTGTTATGGGATGAGCATCTATTTCTGCCAATGCAAGTGGGCCACTGGAGTTTACTGATAATCTGACTGCTGATAGAAGAATCAGGATGAATTCACACCTGTAAAAACCTATACATTCTGCTCATAAATGCTGCAAAACTGATAGGAAGACGCTTCACATATGGATAACTGCTCAATACGTGAAATCAAGCCAAGGCAAAGAAATTGAATCTCTGAGATTTTGCGAATCTGTGTTAAGACCAAATTGTTGTATGTCTGTATAATTTGTATGGAATAATCATTATAACTGGGAGATGAATTCTTCAAGGACACAGCAAGGTAAAATGTCTGAAATAGTTTTTCATCAATAGCTTTCTTCTTGTTTGAAATATTATGATAATAGACTTTGTTGGTAGTGAAGGCATTGAGTTCTCTGTGACTGTAGTGAAGAACCTGTATAAAACAAAGCACAATCACTTCAAACTGTCTTTCCAGAGCCATAAATAATTTTTTAATGATGCATGCATTGAAAGCTAAAAGCAGTTTTAAAGGTTCCATTTACACACCATTTCTTTAACATCTTTTTAAACATAGGTCTCAGAGTTCGTCTAACATGTTTTTTTTTTTTATACTCCAGCTGAAATTACCCTTGGATAATATATTTTTTCATCTCTCTTTCAAGTGCAATGTTTCAGTGTCTATGTAAATATGCTACTACTGGGCCAGTCGCCACCAGCTATCAGCAGAGGGAGATGGGGGAGGGTTTCCCTTTTATGAGGTCACAAAAGGAGACCAATCTGAATTGTTTTTTTAAGCCTTACACACTACAAAAATGGGAAAAGACAAATAGCAAGGAATTTTTTTCTCCGTTTGTACACGCACACTGGAGACCCATCTGAATGAATAAAAAATGAATGTTAATGAAAGTGAATGAAAAAGCATTATTGTTATTACAGTTAAATCTGATAATATTGTGAGAAAATGATTCAGAAGCTTTGAGCACTTAGTCAAATATTAAAAGTATTACAGGATTCCAAATTATATAGATAGATATAAAAATCTCAGTATAATGGTTGTGAGAAAAATTATTTATGGAGTATAGAACAAGCCAAAGAATAACAAAAATAATGTAATGATGCAAATCAAGCTTCAGATACCGACACTGTGGATAATGGATAATGTCTGTCTCTAATAAACTAATATACTTGCCCACAACTCATTGACTAATTGCTAATTGTGCTTTTTTTCCTACAGTTTTATAGGGCACCGTGTGTGCTGGAATGGAAATAAGGATGTTTCATATTTGCTCATTTTTTCATATTTATAGACTCTTGCATTTTTTGTAAAGGTGTAGAGGTATTATTAGGCCACACTTTAGTATTTTATTGGGCATTACAGCATATTAGAGCATTTTATAAGTTAACATAGATCAGTTTTATTAGTTTTAAATGATGAAACCTCAGTAAAAAATGCCAGCTGTAGTCCATTGCATTAACACTCAATTTTATAACTGCAGTATAATGATATAGAAACTGTAAGTAACTAGGATATTTATGCGAACAAGCACTAGTGTTTGCTTCTCTTGTTTATTAAAATATAATGATGCTATAGTGCAAATATGACTTGTAGAACTATTTTTGCTGCCTTACTCTGTTCAAGCCTTACTGTTCATATATCTATTTATTGTCCATTGTTATTAATCACTTTTACTAACCTCATTCTATGAAGTGACTTGCTGAAAGCTGAATAGCACAATGACAATGGTTTGGGATTAAACCCATGACCTCAGAGAGAAGAGTAATTTCACAACTACGCTGACACCACACACACACAGTATGTGCTTACACATGTCCATTAGTGCACCATGTAGGAATCTGTTGCCTACTCCTTCCACCGCTCCTCCATTAGAGAGAGCAAAAATAAAGGCAAGTGCAATAATCTGTGTCTTCTGTTCTCCACAGTACCGAAGTCAACCCCATATCAGATTGAGGCATGTCTCCAAACAATGGGTAGGTAACGCTTCTGTGATTTTTGGGTCAGTCTGAAAGTCGAACGTCTCCTTAAGGCAGCGAAGATTGCTGCTCCCCCCAAACCCCCCTCCCTCCCTTTCCCCCTCGGCTATCACTGAATTATACAGCATGTTTTAATAATCATGCTCATATGCGCTTATGAACACAATCATAATGTATTATCTTGTTAACTGACATGCATTAAAAACCCAAAACCAACTACAGCTGTATATGATTCATCAGTGGTGCATAAGTGAGTAATTTACAATAATTGCCTGCTAAATTGGTTAATTATGCAAATGAGACAGTCAAGTGAATTGTAATGAAAAAAAAAATCCCTCCGAATGCTTGGTGGTGGCAAAACTGAAGTCTGTAAAGGAGCAGAAACATACTCTTGATCAGAGGGTGTATCTCAGCTCTGTCCCTATTGAAACAAATTATCTATACATACCAGTGGCGGCTACTGGTCTGTCAAATAGGGGAAGCTCATTTTCGGCCTCACTTTCACGGCTCATTTTCA
>JAQMYJ010000014.1:15482804-15493717 GCA_030014305.1 Clarias laeviceps | reverse complement strand
TAATACAATAGTACATAATTTGACCATTAATTTTGTGACATTATAGGGGAAGCTGAGCTTCCCTTGCAGTCTTAAAGGAATCGCCACTGATACATACATATAGATACATATCTATCCATCTATCCATCCATCTATCTATCTATCTATCTATCTATCTGTATGTCTGTCTGTCTGTATGCGCGTGTATGTGTAAGGGTGCATGCCACTCAAGTAGTCAAGCTCTGGAGGCTTGGCTTTGATCCTTATGTGAGTGAGAGAGAGAAAGCATGTTTCAGGATGGTTCAGTGCATGCTTTCATCTCGCTGCATTCAGGTTCTTGTTGTGACAGAACACCTTTTTTGCCTTTTAGAGACTGGGCACTGAATAAAACTGAGTTTCAGGGTTAATCACAGTCACAGCCTACCCCGATGCCTTTTTTGGGGCTGGGTGATGTACATCTGATTGAATGTAGGCTATTTTACATTCCCTTTGTTTTTAAGACCTGCGGAACTGACTTGTACGTGTGGGTTTTTTGTTGTATATTTTGTGATCTGGTTATGTATATTATGTATCGTTTATATAAATGTTACGATTTGATTTCATGTGGTTTCATGAATAATACCATCAGCTTTCAAGAGACTTTGAAGGAGTGTCGTTTGTACAGTGAGTGTGTAATATTTCACTTTATGCACATTGTTAACTGAAGGCTAAGAAGGTTGAGTGTTTTTTTTTTTTTTTTTAAAGGTGAGCTCAGCTCGATGTTCTTTTAGTTAAACCCCTAGTAAAAGCCAGGCAGAATGTGCAGGACGACTTCCTTATAATAAAGAAATCTTTATTTTTGAAGATATACAGTGATTTCATCATAAAACAAATTGTAGTTAAATGTTCAAATGTTTTTGTTTTTTGTTTTTTGTGTAACATAATATATTATAGAGTCATTCCTTACTGAATGATGATTTCAAACCATCTATTTCCTTTTATTTGATGATCTCTGTCTTGGATTTATGGACCCGGATTATAACAATAAAAGATAGATTAAAACATTCAGGAACTGGTTATTGTGGAGCTTTAGTGGCTGTGGGCACCACTTCTTCCCCCTCCCATGTGCCCCTGCTCTTAAGACTCTATTCTTTTGTTCCTCTTCCCATTTAACAAGAGACAGAATGTGGATTCTTGAGTGAGTCAGAGAAATGCCTTTGAAAAGCTTGCTAGAAAAGGCTCATCAAATATAGGGAATGTTTAAGAGACTGATCTACTGAATTTGTATTGCTTGTTAATGTTGAAAAGTTCACAAGAATCTAGCGCTGTGATTTATCTGCCTTTTTTGTGCCATGCTAAAACAATAACAACGAAATAACCTGGACAGAGATTTTGATGCCTGTCCTAAACTACCACACTGTCTTTAGTATCAGTTCATGATAAGTTCCTGCTGAGATCATGTCATGCTACGTCTTGTGATCTTTATATATATATATATATATATATGATATTAAATGCTGGTGCTTCATGTGTTTCTAAAGGTAGTAACCATATTAATTGTTTATTTTTGTCATCATGTTATTGCATCGCACAATTTTCTATATATTTTTTTTTAAACTTCAAAATTGATAGTTTTTTACATGCAATTAATTCAAACTCGGACTTGTGCATCAGTTTTACACATTCATTCATGAGAAATTTTATCACATTTACAGCCTTCAAGCACAGTACGGTGATGAGACGCTAAGCTGCGGTGAAACGTGAATGGTGCAAACCTTTTTATAAAGAAGGTTGTACATCCGTGAATGATGACCACAGATTAGGTGGCTTTGAACCTGCTGCAACACGTGCGTGATCCTTGAAAATTTGATAAATAACTTGTCGCCAGCTTGTGGAAGAGACTCATCTATCTGTGGGAACCGTACACACGATCATTCACCGACACCACTTGCACATTACAAGAACTTGGCTTGGAGTTTTTGCCACATCCCTGTGTATATCCCTGTATAGTCCTGACCTCACTCCTAGACATTTCCACATGTTTGGTCTCTTAAAGGAATTCCTGGGAGGTCAGCATTTTAAATGTGAAGATGGCAGTCTGATCATGGCACCTACACACAGAGAAATCTTTCTACTTTGATGGTATACAAGCGCTAGTGAAACATTAATTATACCTTGCAACACTAATGCAGTTATATCAAAGAGATGAAAAGAGTTTTATTCTCATAACTTCTGTTATAAGCAAAAGTCCTGGTGTGACTTGAACCCAGCAGGTGAACAAGATGTAAAATCCATTTTTTTAATCTTCTAGAAATAATCAATATTAGACAAATGCAACAAATTGTATCTAGTTTGATGTCCCAACTGATTTTCCCTGACTTTCCAAGGGTCAAAATCAGGTCAGGTTACACCCAAACAATATCATGATTGTATTTTCTAAAACTGCAGCTGACTTTGCCAATTTAATTATTCTTTCGTCTTTTACTGTGTAAGAGTGACAGTGATGTGGTTTAATATGGTGCCATAAAACAAAGACTTCTTTGTATAACACACTAGTATTAAAGACAACCTTCCATTTGTGTACAAGTTTATTTGTTCATTTGTTAAGGCTATTAATTTATGACACAAATATAATTCAGCATTCTCAAAACAAGCTCTAAAAAAATCAGTGCCTTAGGTTTCTTCTAAAAGCACCTTAACTGGGTCCAGAGGGATTTAACGGATAAAATGAAATGCTGTCTACCTCTAGGATCTAATTGATTGAGTGACGGGACTTTAGAGACCTAATAAATATGGGTCAATATTGGGAATCGCAATGTTTGTAATTAATTAAGAGGAGCATGTTAGCAACCTTCAGCAACTGGTTTGAGTAATTAATTGACCATAATGACATATTAGAAAAGAAAGTACAAATCAAGATAATTTTTTAAAACATGAAAGCCAAATTAATTGATGATGGATTTATCTATAGACATAAAGAATATATGTGTAACAACCACATAAGCTCATGTTAATAAGTTTGATGGGGTTGGAAATCCCAGTACACAATACGTTCATTAATCAAACCCACACACACACACATTGATTTTCCCCTTTTCATGTCACAAAGCGGCCATCATTACACAAGAGCATGCAATGCTGTGCCTTCACTCAAGCATCTGCCAACACTCTACTCTAAATGATTAGAAAGAGGAGGGCTGACTTGCTGAGACTTGCTTCTGGTTATTGTCTGTCACTAACAGCAGAGCTAAGATTAGCTTTAGCGACCTAAGTCTGGCTACATAAAGCGGCAAAAGTGGTTTCAGAAGTGAAAGATGGAAAGATGCTTTAGATATTGTGAATGAAATAAATAAAAGTTACAGATATAAATTAAGTAAATGCAAGCCCCAGATACAGTATGATCTATAATACATCCATTTGATCAAAATATCATGTTCGGAAATGAAATGCAGAACTATTCTATTGGATTAGTTAGTACTTCCCCAGTTTTGTAAAAATGCTTAGGTCTGGTGCTTTCCAGCACAAATTAGGCCATTAGCCAATATGCAAATGACTAAATGGTTACTTAAAGAACAACGATTTGGTTTGACTTGGTGGCATTGAATTGAAAAGCGTTACGACTGTTTTTAAGGTAAGAAACTGATCCTTTTCTTGGTAAAGCACATCAGAAATGCACACATTTTAAACCCTGTAACAGACGAGCTCAGCAGGTGGAGAGTTTGTTCTCACTTGTCACATGTCAAGAAGACTACATCACTGTGCATCTATTACACTAGCATGCACTTCCTTTCCTGTTCCTTTTCTCTACATTGCTGGATTTTGTGTGTGCTATCACTGACTACATTTCATACTGTATTTCACACTCAGAAGCCCAGACTTGACCAGTAAACTGTTCAAAAATGTTTCAGGAAGGTCTGCTTCAGGATAAAGCACTCTGCCTTTATATTTAACAGTATTTACCTGGGTTATCAGTATAGTACTATAAAATGTGTAGAAAACTTTTAAATATATTAATGGTACAGTGTTTAACAATCTAGTACATTTGCTTATTTGGTTGATGCTTAAAAACAAGTTAACTCACACTTAATGATTTGAATGAATCAGTGCAAGCTAGTTGAATTAGTTGTGGTCACTCAGATCAGTTGCAGATAAGAAGGTTATGTGTTTACATCCCAGCACAGCCAAACTGCCATGATTTGTGTCCTTTAGCTTGGTTGTATCTTGTATCTGTTGCAAGTTGCTTTTTGAAAAGCATCAGCCAAGTGATTATGCTATTACATGTTCTGGATAATTATGGATTGTGTTATTTTACACTATGTATCACTACTTAATACTAGCAGTACTTTTTTGTAAATGTTTTTTTTCTGTCTGAATCATAGCCATTCAGTTCTTGTATTGCGAACAGAATTGCAATTCTTTCTTAACATCCTGTAATCCTGCAAACATTACTTGAGGTTACATGCATGCTGATTAGCTTTAGGACTTAACTGAGATGGTTTGGGTACAGATAGGTCAGAGCTTAAAATATACAATGTCAGTATGATGGCTGTATTAGGTAAAAAAAATAATAGTAAAGGTAATACTTTCTGGTAAAGATGCTAACAGCAAACAGTTTTGCTTTGCTGGACACTGAGAAATGTTCATGCACAGTACCTAGAGCAACTTGATTTTTTTTTTCTTTGATTTTAGAGCCAGCAAGCCCACATTATTTATACCATTTTTGTCAGAGAACAGATTTTGAATGCTTGTTTGAAAGGTCATCGATCCATTTCAGGTTAATGGGTTGCTCCTTATTGAAGTGAGTTGCATGACTGAAAATGTCTGTCTGGGAGCATCGCCAAGATTACTGCCGTGTCAGCGAGACTCACTTTACTGTCAGGACTTCGGTATTGTATGGAAAAATCCAGCAAGTCTTGATATCAAGGCAGCGAATTTGATCTTTTGCAGTTTTATAAAAAACTTGAATTAGCTTTAATTACTTGATCAGCAGTGTAATTATACACAAAGTTCCAATTTGACACAATGGGATAAAATAGTGTCTTAATATGATGTAATTCTGACACAGCAAGAATAAGCACTGCATGTTTTTATAGCGTAAAACATTTAATATATCACGTCTAAATACAATAATTGAAACTTGATGTGAGATCTATTTAGACTCGAGCAGGGTATAATGAAACAGAAGCTGCGTATTCAAATGGAACAGAATGAAACATGGCTAATTAAACATTAGCTCCCTGGCCACTGGTCTGCAGGTTTGCCAGGTCTCAGCAACATATCCACTTCAGTGATGTTTCTAGCAAAAAGACCTACATTTTCCCAAGAGTTTGGCATTAGAAAAAATGAGCCTTCTTTTTATATGTATTTGCATTGGAAACAAGTTCACTGTAGTTCACACACATTTCTGATTTGTTGTTTCAAACCTATTGGCATGTATAAAAAAACAGTATATAACACCTCATATAAGTGTCTCTCTCAAAGACCTTGTTTTGTGCCAGGCCACTGTATTTCTCAGTATTGTTAGTGCCAGGTCGTTTGCTAAAGAGTCAGCTTGAGGAAACCACTGTGCTCAGAATGTGGTCTAGATAAGTGATTATTGCTCCTCACGTCATATAGATTATATTTTAGATCAAATCGAGCCCCTTTATATCGAACAATATGATGGTTACAGCTCTGGTATTACCTACATGTATTTTTATTGCCGCTTCTCTTTCAGAATATAGGAGCAGATGATATGACTGCTTTTTCATTAATTGTTTTAAACCACATGCTGCTGGATTCGCAGGTTCATGCACTTAGTATTCATATGCTGTGTTGGCCGTTCCTTTATTTAAGGCCCGGACTTTAATTAGCTAAATGAGCCCTGCTCTTCTGCATCGACATTAAAACGAGCGATGATGGTCATTCATTTCTGCGAAGACATCTGCTTACAGCGTAATGAATTCAATTGTTTTATTAGCATCATTTTTCTTGTAGCTTGGTCATTAAACGTTGCGTTTTTAAGGTCTCCAGTGATATGTAGTCGTGGGTATGATGTGCTTGAGTGGGGTGCTTTAAGTAATTATTGATGAACGCTATTTCCCCCCTTCTTTCCAGTCCTTTCATTTAATCACTAAGCAGATGTTAGGCTGGAACAAAGTTAAATGTATTTACTTTATGCGTTTATGGTTTTAAACACTGAAAATAAATCATGGAGCTAAATGTTGACAAGAAGCACAGCGGGAAAGATTTCACTCTCATCCTCGCTAATGCGCAAAGGCTAATATTGACATGAAGATTTAAAGAAAAAAAAAGTCATACTGTCAGTTTTGTTTTTGCCAGGGTATTACCTACACCGATCAGCAATAACATTATGCCCAGTATTGTGTATTATACATATTCATTCTCTCTCTCTCTCTCTCTCTCACACACACTCACACACAAACAAATAGAAAACAATCTAGTCTTGGTCCAGATATGGAAGGTGAAAATTATGCCTAGATTAAACAGGATTTTAAAGACTATCGAGCTGCCTTAAATAAATTGAATTGATTTAAATTAAGAAAATACAAATATAATTTTTGTTTTTCTGTCAACAAGCTTTCATATCTTCTCATTAAAAAAGTTTTTAGGCTGAGTTGCGAGCTACAAATGCACTGCTGTCTTCAGTTCTTCATCAAAAGTGAATCTTCATTCTTTTAGGGCTGCTATCATGGGAAGTCAGTGAAGCAATGTCAGGACTATAGGGAGACTGCTTTAACACCTCAAAACAAAGTTTTTGCGGAGTGTCGACAATGCGGGCAGAAGTCTGTGGAGGTGCATTGCCATGCAAGATCACCACACCCTTGAATAGCAGTCCTGTGTTTAATCCAAAGCTCTTCAGTTAGCATCTCAATGCAATAAGCACTGTTGATTGTTGAGCCTTTTTTCCTGATAATGTTCCAATACTGTCCCTGGAGGAAACTTTCACCTTCCTTAGAGTACCGATCCTATATCCAGATAGCCGAACGCTTCTGTGAGGTGTTTCGGCACCAGGTACACCCTCAGACCACAAAAAAAAAAATAATAATAATAAATCAGTGCATGCTGATCTTCTTTTGTGTAAATCACAATAGGGCATCTATTTTTTTTTTTCTCACACTGCAGTTACAAATGAACTGATGTAATACGTTCACACCTGCACAGCAGTGACTGGGGAGATGGAAAGCCCAAATAAAACAGTGCAGATAAGAAAGTTTTAATATACCCGCATAAATTTTGACCCATCCTCATACAGGGACAATCTGATCATTTTGATTCATACACATTCACATTTCATACAAACTTCTATAATTCTTATGATTGTGTAGAGCTGCTTTGCGACAATGACAATTGTTAAAAGTGCTATACAAATTAAATTTAATTGAATTAAATTCAGTTACATTTAAAGATAAAACACACAAGATTTTACATCTTTATTCTTGTTAAGCCTCTTCATTCTTCCTGTAGGACCTTCTTTTGTCATATGATTTTGTCTTGTAAATAGGAATGTAAGCATGCCAGTGATTCAGATGTCAAGAGCAAAGACAAATGTTTTTCTCACTGTTAAACCATATTACTTGCATTGTGGAGTGATTTTGAGAATCATTTAGTGACATGGGACTAATGTCCCGAAGAGATGCTGACCTACCTCAGTCAGAGTTTGACTAATGCAAATGTCAGTGGTTGGCATCCCAGCAACTTAATTATCATCAGCAAAGGACATAATGAAGCGTCCCTGCTCTTGGCAAGTTAAGCACGTTAAATGAAGACAAAGTTGGTTCAGGGTCCGAGAGAAACATTAAAACGCTGCCAAGTGGCAAAACGATTTGCTCGGTTACTGAAACAGAAGGACTCTTGCACAGCTCACTTATTCATTTTTGTAAATGCTCCAGCAGGTTATACTGTATGGTCTAAAATGTCGCTCATCTTAGAGGCAGTTTGACATTAAGCTTTGTTTTGAGTTGTCAGCAGTTTGTCATTCTAGTGATGGTAGAAACCAGACATGCAGTTAGCACAGACCTGTTGTACAGTTTATTCCAGATTTAACTTTTTTTTTTTTTTTTTACACTTTTCATGCGCTTGGGAAATCAATTGCATTAAAAAGCCTCAAAGTTTGGAATTTAAAGCAGCTTGTAATAAATTTGTTCTTTCTTTTGAGTCCATGCTCATACCAAAATGGAAGTAGTCACCGGACAAGAATGCTAGAAGATAGGTGCTAATTAAAAAGTGCTAGTGAAATTGAAGTGTGGTTCTATCACTTATTCAGTAGCATGTCCTATCCCGCTACCGCACTGGAGAGCCACTTTTTCCTCAACCTAATGTAACCTCAGAGGAATGGACAGGTTTTGAGACGTGTTAAGACAGAGGCGGCTCTGTGTCTGATATTATGTTAATCTATTCCTGTGGAATAATAGCTCATTTGCAGGACCGCACACCAGAGGAAGTCAATGCAAAAGATTAGCGCAGAAGGCTAAAGGCCAGTGAGAAGAGCTTAAAGGATTAATACTAATAACACCAAAAGCCAAACTGATTTTCTTTAGCAAGGTGCTTTTTTTTATTTTTTATATCTGTTACAGGTTGTGAAGACAAGCAATGTGTATGATGTTTCACTTAAAAAATATTAAATGTCATACAGTATAGTATCCACATATTTCAAATTATTATCAAGTAATGAGAGGAAATGCTTAAAATTATGATATTGCACAAAAAAAACACATACTAAAACATATTTGAAGCAGACGTCTTGTTCAGTTCCAGATGTTTTGACATACAACTATCAGCCAACACAGGACCACCTGCTGCTGTTAAATGACTTGATTTTCAGTCTAAATTAAATATTTCATCATCCGAGACTGTTATCGTCATTGACAGTTCCCCTTTCTTCCAAATACATAAACGATTTCATCTTGTTAAAAAAAAAAAAAAAAAAGCATCAAACCACAAGAGCTGCAACATGTTAATCAGCCATGATGGACAATTTGTCTGGCATTAGTGTATCATGATTTGATTGTTGACTGACCAGCTGCCTGAGGTTATTAGGCATGACTGGTATCCAATAGCAACCAAGTAGCCGTGCAAGCTGGGAGGGCGGGATGGTGGAATTTTAATGAGTGCTTGTTGGCTTGGGAGGGAATGATTTCTCATCTTTAGCCACCAGCTTAAGACAGACCTAATAATCAAACCCACTGGCCTTCTGTCATCTGCATGACAGTCTGGATCGTGATGAAATATATTCGGCATTCTTATTAGTAATATAGACTGAAGAATAGCATTAATATCTTCCACAGCATTGATGTATTCTCTAACCAGATTGGTCAGAAAGGGTTTGCATATCATTTATAACAGCAGCTCTGGCAATAGTTCCAGCTGTTAATTCAAATTAAAGCTTTATGTTAATGTTCTCCTTTTAATATGTTTTTATTTCTTTAGTAACATCTCGGTTACAGAGATGTGTACGATATGTAATCTAAAGCTAACAGAAATGGATTTCAAATGTGCTGTTATTTCAAAGTGGAAAGAATGAAAAAGAAAAAAATAAATGTTGCGGTAGAGCAATGATCTCAAAAAAGTTTCTTACCTTTAATAAGATAAAAAAAAGCTGTAAGCAGTAATTAATGAAACAAAGTCTATAATTGGTGACCCTTTGCTTAAAATATAATCTCAGGTACTATTTGTGCAGTTTTAATAAGGAAATTAGCTGCTTAGTTTTACTGAACATCTTTCAGAACCAGCCACAGTCCTTCTGTCGCACCTGCTTCTTTTATCATGCATGCAAAACCCTGAAGCTTCCTTTTTTTTTAAATCTGAAATATAAAGAAAGGATATATTTTACAGTATATTTCTCGATGTGGGGAGTTTACTTGTTGAAGGAATTTAGTTTTACAGTTATGGCAGGAGTCTTTAGCATGCTGTAGTTTTCCACAATGGAAAATCTTTTTTTTTTTTTTTTAAGAGACTTAAAAGAGTAAGAAAAATGAGGCTAGTAAAGAAATGCCTGTTATCTGACAGTCAAAGTTGTCTTACAGATGCTCCACAACATTAAATGTAACTATAAAAGATTAAAAAGCATGACATGTAATTCATTAATAAATGAAAAATTGTGAACATTCACAAATTGCTACGATATAAAAGGTATAAATCACTGTTATTGGAAAATACTCCACTTTGGCATCAACACCATCCTTTCATGGATTATTTTCCTAAATTACTGCTTTTAAAATGACTGTGATGGTTTTGTAGTCTAAGCTTCAATGATTAAACCACAACAGAGATAGTATTTATACACTGTGTGGCAGTGCAATAGGAAGTCCCTATTCGTTTTAATTCTCCGGTGGCACGCATATTGATTCCCAGCATCTGTTGCTGGATTTTTGTTTCCCCTTGAGTGCTCACCAATCAGTGCAGGTTTTTCTAGGTCAGCAGTCACTATCCATCACACTCGTTCACTTGATGTAATGTAACAGACTGGATTGCCATGGCAAAAAAATAAAAAAATTATGCCAGTTTGCCTTTCCTTATAGTTTTCCTCAAAGGGACTCTGATGTAACGCGCAGGGATTTGTGTAGCACTGGGATGATTTAGGCTCAGTGGTGCATAGTCATGTAAAAAATCATATAAAATACAATACTGAAGAGATTGACAAGTCTGTTTCATCTGGATGCACTGTGAAAAAAGGGAGGTAGCAATGAAAAATATCCTGAATATAGACAACTTCAACTATTTTGAAAGGGTTTATATTTTAGAAAGAAAAAAGCAGAATTAGCCAATGGAATAAGACTGTAATCATTAGTAAATATGTCTATAAATATACTTACTGTAAAGGTCTTCAATTTGTTAGACAATCATCTCCTAATGAGAAATCTAAGGCTACGTTTACATTGCAGGTCTCGATGCCCAATTCTGATTTGTTGCCTATATCTGATTTTTTTTTGACCGTCTGTTTACACGTTCTTTCA
>JAQMYJ010000014.1:15428136-15452596 GCA_030014305.1 Clarias laeviceps | reverse complement strand
CATTTTCATTTTACAGCTGAAGATCCCATATGCTTTGTGCCACCATCGCTGCTAATGTTGCATCATCCTATGCATTTGCAACAGGATTATTTTAATGTTTCCAGTCATCATTCTTATCTCTGCAGGCCATATCCTCTTATATTTTACTGGTTCATCATTATTCTGTAATGGCCAGCACTAAAAAGTAGCTTTGTTGTAAATCTTGGTGCGAGCTCAGCTCTAAGTTTGCCCTCTCTTGATTGGTGTCTCTAGGTCTACAGGAAAGCAGTGCAGCAGATGACACAAACCCTGATCCGTAAACTCACTACACAAAGTCAGTACGAAGAAAACTTGTCCAGGATCAACTCCACAGTGCCAGACAGACTAACGGTTTTGAAAACCAAGCCTCAGTCTATCCAGAGAGACATCCTGACCATCTGTAGTGACACATTCACTCTGGCTCAACAGCTAACACATATCGAGCTGGTGAGCATTCATGCGATATCCTATTGCCTGGTCTAATAATATTACCTACATTATGTACACGTGACTTCATTAACTTCATCTTCCATTTACTCTTCCAGGAGCGACTGAGTTACATAGGACCAGAAGAATTTGTCCGGGCGTTTATTCAGAAAGACACACTCGACAATGAACAGGTAACATCACCGTTCAAGCAGTTTGTATGGGAAATTTTTTTTTTTTTGGGGGGGGGATTTCTCCCCAGAGTCCCAGAAAACAAATACCAAACTCGAACAAATCAATGCGGCTAATATTTGCACAACCCTGAGGCGATACTGTGACTTTTCACTCACAGTAAAGTGAGAACTTTCACCATCCATTTACTTTGCCTGTTTTTTTTTTCCTGACATATCCTAGTCTCTCATGAAACTCCTATCGCAAGGTCAGCTCAGACCCACCATGTTGTCAGAAAATTCTTGCAGTCAGCTGCTAAGCAACAGGCAGTGGAATGACGCATTGGCGCGCTTTTGCTTCCATGGAGTTAGCCGTCTCTTTCAAGTGTTCGAGTCTCAGACATGCCTCCATGAGACTGTCTATCGAAAAGAGACGGCAGGCTTGGCCGCCCTTTGTGTTGGGAATAGCATGGTCAATGCAGAGGAATGCAAGGAATGAGCATGAGAAAAGAAAGTAGAAAAACTCACACCCAAGAAAATGCAACACAAGCGTTTAGCCTGTGTGACTGCGAGAGTCATGGACCACAGAGGATGGCAAGTTATTTTCTCTTTAATGGAGTGCTCCAGTGTTATATGCCATTAGGTATCTTTTGTAAGTCTCTCTTCAAACAGGTGTTTTACGCAGTTCTTTATCAATAACCTGCACTGCAATGGCTGTTTATATCTGCTTTAATGTAAATTTTGAGGCAGAAGTGGATCACATCACACTTTTTTCTGGGTTCATTTACCAGAACAACCCACTGTTGTGTTTTATTTCTTGCATATTCCACTGTTATTAAGATATCGTAATTATATAAGCCTGTCTGCGTGTCTGAATCTAGCTTATCTAAGGTTGTGAAAAATCTCTTTCGCAGAATCGTTTTACTGATCGCAAGAAGGCAAGCAACCTGGAGGCGTATGTGGAGTGGTTCAACAGGCTGAGCTACCTGGTAGCCACCGAGATCTGCATGGTGAGTTCATTCCATCAGGTCGCGTTCTCTCCATGCCCTTCAATTACTTACGCAAATTAACCCACGAGGCCTTTCATAATGAGAGATAATTACAAAGTACAACAACGTCAAAGTGGCTATATGATTTACAGTTATAATTTTTTTTCCCTAACCCCAGGGAAGGGTTGTCCTTTGTTGGCGTGCCTTGTTATTAGTAAACAAGACATACTCCTGGTTTTCTGTGGTGATGTTGCGTCCTTGCATGTACAACTTGCATGATAAATATTGCTTTCCTTTGTTTACCGTGCAGCCTGTGAAGAAAAAGCACCGAGCTCGTGTCATCGAGTTCTTCATCGACGTGGCACGGGAATGCTTCAATATCGGCAACTTCAACTCTCTCATGGCCATCATTTGTGAGTGCTTTCAATTGTGTTTTTTTGCTCAGCTATTTTAGAAAACCTTGTGTTGCTTCCAGCTCTAGTTAAGTTTTTGTTCAGCTCAGTCATTTACTTTCTAATCTTTAATACTACCTATGATTAAAATGTAAGAATGTTAAATGTATGGGGGGAAAAAAAAAACAAGCAATCATTTTTTTTTTATAATTATGAAATTACTGTCATTCTGCATGAACATTATTGCTTTTCTTGGCATAATGAAATGTTGCAAGGAGAAATTACACTGGTGAGTCAGCATAAAGAAGGCCTCTCTTTCCAGCCGTTCTACTGTAGCAGCGATAAAACGCACTATTGCTAGGTCAGTGACAGATTAGTGTTTGGGATAAAAACGCAGCTGCTGAGTTGGAGCCAGGGATCTGCACGCAGATGGTCAGCACTGACCATCTCCATAGATGAGAGAGGGAAAGATAGGAGGAGGAGTGAAACCAGCTGTCCTTTTCTAGGACTTTCCCTAGAGGCAAACCAATAGGCCAGTAGTCTTGCACAAGTGTTCTCCCTAGAGAGAAAGAGAGATAGAGAGAGATCACATATTAGCGTCGGCAGCCGAGAACAAAACAGTCATGAGAAAGGTTTACTGCGTGGAGGGTAAACTATTGTCCTGGGTGAATGGGCCATGAGCACGCGTCTTGGCATGAGGCTAGAACATTATTCTCACCATTTTCAAAGATAGTAGACAGAGGAGGGAGATGAAAGAGATCTGTACCCATCACCTGTCAGCAGTATAAATGGACTTCTTTTGTAACTTCGGTGTAGATGGTATCAGATTTTTGTTTGAAGTGATGGCAGTGTCTTTCTTGACTTAAAAAAAAAACCGGTTGCTTTAAAAATATTTCTAATGAGATAATCAGTACTCTGAGAATAAAAATGTTTTTTTTTTCCAGATACAGACCTGAAATAGTAAATGTAATTCTTTTGTGCTACTTTTCCTGCCTGTTCAAAATCTAGAACCAAACCATAACACCATCTGCTCCCAGAGTCACTCAGTCATCAGATAAAGACTGCTGAATGACTTTTGCTTTTGTCATGACTAGACGGATCAGTGTAGTACAGATCGAACAGATAGTCTCACTAGTGCAATGACCTCATCGCTCTAGTCTTGCAGATCTCTCCCAGTTATAGCTTGTCTCAGTAATAAATACTAAACCAGACTTTTAGGGGGAAGTGATGCACCCACTAATGCTATTGTTCCTGTGGATTAAAAGCTGCAAAATTGCAGCTGTGTCAGGAAATGGGACTTGGGTGTTGTCTCGTTCTGACCTGGTGTGTGTGTGTGTGTGTATTTCTGTCTCCTCTACAGCTGGCATGAATATGACTCCAGTATCGCGACTTAAAAAGACCTGGGCCAAAGTGAAAACAGCCAAGTTTGACATTTTGGAGGTTAGTATATAATTTCTTTCTCATATTAAGATTTTTATGTATGATCGATGTATGAGTCATTATAGGCGTGAGATGAATGTGTAGGAGCATGAGTGGGAATAACAACACTGTTGAATTACTACACTTTCTAACACAGCAATCCAAACACACATTATCAATGCTGTCCAAGTGACTCATTCATGCGTGGTGCTCAGTCTACGACAATATGTAGACCCTTTCATCCCAAGTAAATATCCTTTCCGCTCAAAGGTTAGCCTTTAATTGAGCTTGAAAATGTTTTTAAAACAATGGAACAATTGATTCTTCCTGCATGCAGCTAATTTAACTTCAACAAATGATTATCAGGATTTGCTTTACCTTTACGGTCAATGAGCTGAATAATTGACTTTTATAAAGTAAACATACACCCATTCCCCTTTTTTAAACCTCCACAGTCACACGGTTCTTCCCAGATTTCAGGGCTTTGGCATTTCAGTGTGTAAATACAGTTTTGTAAGAAGTCTTCAGAGGGTTTTCTGTCTACGTACTCTCGGTGCTCCATCACTCCATGATATATTTTCCCCTCTAGCAGACAGCAGCAAGTAAAGCAATGTTCTCTTTTTCCTCACACACTCAGGAGATCTGAGAGTTTGAAGATTAAAGGGTTTAAGGTGGCTCTTTGTCTTCCCTGTCAAAACCTAGAATGTTAAACCTGCAGGCATCGTCCTTAAGTGGACGTTTGAAAAAATCCAGCCATGTTGGACAGGGATTGTTTTGGTTTCACACTCATCATTTCTATACCACTTAGACATTTTGGGAAAATGTTAACTTTATACAAGATGGCACTGATAACCATGTTCCTCTGGAAGAACGCTCCTCCATCACTTATTTTCTCAGTGAAAGGAAATTAGTAATAACATTTGTTGGGATGGTTTCAGAAAGAAGTTCCTGAGGTCATTGCTGCAGAAACACAATCCTAATGTTTACTTTCTTTCCGTAGCACCAGATGGACCCATCCAGCAACTTTTACAACTACAGAACAGCGCTACGTGGTGCCACACAAAGATCTATAACTGCACATACCAGCAGAGAAAAGGTAAGCCTGCTGTCAGTCAAGAATATTCTTGCTGCACAAGTATTTCTTGTTACCTAAACCTGACTCTTCACTTTTGTTCTTCTGGGCCTTGCCATGCAAATAGTTAGACGTCTTGTTTTGCATGTGTTTTTCAAACTGTTTTTGACATGTCCGATATCTTGAGCACAGTCAGTAAACAGCAACGTGTTTGTGGTACTAAGAGAAAATTACACTGTTTATAATGACATGGATGAAGATCATATCATAAAATCGTAGACAAAAATGAGGACCACATTGGCAAAGTTGTGAACTGAGGTCATTTTCTTTCACTGGGCATTGCATTATCGCTTCTATCAAGCGCTCCCAGTGTTCTCGCCAAACTGCGTGTGCTCTTAGCTTTGCCCAAAAACATTATGTAACAAAGCTTCCTCAAAGGGCACAGGGTGGAAGGACTGAGCCATAAATGGGTCAGAATTTTCTGGGTGAGACGTCACAGTGGACGTGCTGCCTTTTCTTTAAAACATTCTGTTCTCTGGAACAACGTGGAAGCCAGCCAGTTCCAAGAGCGATGTTGACCCGGGACGACTTGCTCCAGACTGCCCTCGGCTATGTACCGTTCAGCGGACGTGCTGCGTTTCATCATTTAGACACAAACACTGACTGTCTTTGTCACATTTTTTACTCATTCTCTGATGAGACACATCATTTTGATGATGATGGCCCTTTGTGAATATGGTGTGGGAAGGAGCTGTATTTTCTGTGTTCATGAGACAGAATGTTCCCAAGAAGCCGTGGAATGTTCAGCTCTCCTACTCTCTTCATTGGGTGGGGGTGTTTGTTGACAGACTTTCCTCCTCACACTGGTGGCAACTCTGCAACCTTGTTTTGCCCGAATCGGATCTGTTTTGTATTTGGAGACGCACAGGAACCTAAGCAAATTGTGTTGTGTCTCCTATTAAAAGGCTGCAGATTATAAACAATTTATAGAAGTGTTAAATCTGCATTTAAGCACATGGAATAAATGTAGATACACAGCTTGCCCTACTCGATTTTGCATGTACTGTAGTTCAGTGACTTTTTGTCCTTCTGTTTATTTCTTTCAATTAAGAAGACCCAGTGGGCCAAAATCATCTGGGTCTAGTGGTAATATTTACTAAGTCTTCAGCTTATTTTAAGTTTGAGTTATCTTAAATACTTAAGATAAGATTAACTCTGACGTTGCTCGGGTTTATAGTGATGACGTAAATATTCTCTAAAACCCTTTATTCCAAGTCAGTTATTATCGCTCCCTAACGTATAGCCTCACCATAATGAACATTTTATAAGGGCTTACTTGACTTGTCAATACTTTTAAATACAAAATTCTGCTTTAACATTTCTGTTTTGCAGGATAGTGGTGGCTGTTCTTGTTTTCCTTTATGTACGAGCTTTTAAACACAACTGCATTATGCATTTTGCTGCAAGGGATTTTAGCTCAGGTGTTGCGTGACAGCTGAGCTCGTGTTTCCTTTACAAGTTCTCTGCCGTCTTCTATGAGTCACTGTAATTGCACGTTAGAGTGGTAGAAACAGGTGTACTTTGATACACTGCTTTAGAGATAACTAAACTAAAAGACGGTGGACTTATTCACCTGCATCTCGTATTCGAAGACCAAACATTACCTTGTATGTTCATGCATCTGACTGATCTCTAGTAACTACAACAACAATCTTTTAATCTGTTTTTTCGTGACATGATTGTATTATTCCCCTTTTTCAGATTGTCATTCCATTCTTCAGCCTCTTGATTAAGGACATCATCATCCTCAATGAAGGATGTGCAAACCGGCTCCCAAATGGACACGTCAATTTTGAGGTAAGCTTTTTAAACAGTCTTTTTTTTAATGAAAGGAAGTGGAAACTGCTATTGTGCCTTTTAATAGTTTCATAACTGTTGAGGAAACTGTTGGCTAAGCATAGCAACGGCCACATCCAAACACAGGCCGTTGCTGCACACACACACACACACACACACACACACACACACACACACACAATGAGGAAATTTTCAGCATAAAGCATTCTTGCTGTGGTTGTCTGCTGAATGCTGTGACATGAAGCCGGGCTTTAACATGCATTCTCTTGTTTCGTTGGGCAGAAATTCTGGGAGCTGACCAAGCAGGTGAACGAGTTCATGACCTGGAAGAAAGTGGAGTGCCCGTTTGAGAAGGACCGCAAGATTCTGCAGTACCTCCTCACCGCTCCCATCTTCAGCGAGGATGGTAAAGCAGATATTTTCATGCAGGAAACACACATTTCTCAACCGCCAGGCGAATACGTTACCAATCAATAGTCAATTAATGATAACCAGACACACACACACACACACACACACACACCTTTCCCGCTTTTTTATGTAAACTGTTTTTGCGGCACAATTCAGTGTTTCCCATACACCGATTTATTTCTGGTGGCCCACTACAATATCAGCATTGATCTATTTTTTTTTTTACTCATTTAAAATGGTTAAAATCTTATTTAAATTCACACAGAGCATTGACCTGCTCAGTCTCTCTCTCTCTCTCTCACACACACACACACACACACACACACACACACACACACGAACCCAAATTCAGTTTTATTTATATAGTGATTTTAACAATAGTCATTGTCGCAAAGCAGCTTTACAGAATCAAACCCACTGATGTGTCTTTGAATAACCCCCATACGCAAGATGTAGCAAGGATGTAAAGATAGCGAAGAAAAGGTTAGCACACAGGTTGGCTGTCAAGGTTAGCATTCTTAACATAGCAGCTGCTTGTGCAAGTAGATAAGGTTAACGTTAATTCTTTAACGCTGATTGTTTGCTCAACCAAACCTTATCAGCTAATCCGTTTTTAATCGATTAAATTCTTAGTGGCAATTCATTGATCAATGATTAATCATTAACAGACTTGGGTACGGGTGTGGCAAGTGCATCCCAAGCGGACTAGAATATACACCACCTTCTTGTAGATTTTTTGGGTTCTAGCCTATGAATGCAAATAACTCCTTTAAGGCCATTTCTATGCAGAGCTTAACACACGTGCACGCACGCACGCACGCACACAGCCCTCTTCTGCATACATAAGCTTAGAAACCCACGATTGGCTAGAAACGCTTTCACTGACAGGGAAGAGAGACAGATAACACCCTCCCACCCAGAGAGCACGGCCAATCTGCTGAATAAATACACATAGGTTTGTAATCTATTTAGTAACAACACATAATTTACACAGAAACTCCCATTGCTGTCTCATACCTATCGTCATGTCAAGTCTGATACTGTAGGTGTTGAGTAATCAGACAGCAGTGTGTCTTGCACACGTCACGTACGCTGATTAACTCAAGTGTGAAGTATTCCCTCCCTTGAGAAAACACAGGAGATAGAAATGAGTCAAAAACAAGGCCTTTGATGAAGTGACGCATCATACTCTCTCTTATCTGTTGACAGCGTTGTATCTGGCATCCTACGAGAGCGAGGGACCGGAGAACAACATGGAGAAAGACAGATGGAAAGCTCTGAGGTATGTGACTGTAAGCATTCAATCATCATAGCTAAACAATTGGTCATGACAGCCTTTGGGCTTTTGTGTTTAGGCCAGACTGGAGTACTACATTGTTGATATCCATATCTGCATTAATGCATTAATCACTCAGTGTCATGACAATTCACACTATTCATGTACAATTGAGAAAGTTAACACCTGGCAGCAAGCTGTTATGGGAAAATTGTTCACCTTGAGGCTATGAGATCAGAATGATGAATAAAATGATTCCTAAAAAACCTTTTTAAATAAAACATGCAGATCTAGTATCAGTAGAGAGAATAAAATTTCCATTAATCCGCCAAGTGGAAATCACTGTTAGAGCACCATATTGAAAAGCACAGCATGGAACACTGGTAATGGTAGCAAAAGATGACTAAACGCAACCCCTCCCCAGTGTCTGGCGAGGGAGAGTCCACTTGGCTCTGTATGCAGTCACGTTTCCTAACACCCATCCAAAGCATAGAGGGAGGGGGTGTACGAGGGAGAGTGATGGATAGAGAGAGGCGTTTTCCCCACTGCGACAGGATCTGTCACATTACAGGATTCTGTGTGGATCAGCAGAACGTGCTCAGGCCCGGGCGAGAGCACAACTGTCAGTGCTTTAGTGCAAAGAAATTAACTCTGTAGCAGACAGGGAAGAGGAGATGAGAGACAAGAAGTTGGGCACATCAGCTGTATGTCGGGTAGATAAATGCGTTTGGTTTTAATGCAGTGTGATGAGTCAGATGAGCCAACATCATCAAGTCACATGTCAAGGGTGACTGTCACTGCGCTCTCGACATCAAAATCAGATTAAGAGTTTGAATATTATTCTCGTACATAGCCATATTATCCTGATTTATTTATCTGATCTTATTGCAGGTCCTCTCTGCTAACCAGGATGTAGTTGTACTGAAGAACCCAAGTGATGTTAAGCTTCTGGCAAGCCAGCTGTGACCCCCTTTTTTTGTCCCTTCAAGAAGTGAGAAGTAACCCTGATTTTTAAGGGAAACGACAATCACTACTTTGGACGTGATTTTTGTGTTTATGATGGAGACCTGGATGTTTTGGTTTTTCATCACTTTGTAAAGATCATCACTCACTATACCTTTTAAAAAGACATTTTTTATGGAAACAACATGCTGAGTTCTTGACATCACTCGGCTGAAACTCGTGATACATTTTCAGTGTTCATCACAGAGTTTGCTGCTGGTTGGTCAACTCTGGACAGATTATTTAAGAAAAACACACACAAAAAAATACAAAAGATGACTGCTTAAACCAGCATTGTGTGTATTTTGTACCAGTACTGTGTATTAACAGTATACAACATAAAATAAGTCTATTCTTAAATTAATTTCCTTATTTTCTTCTGCATTTGTTGATGTTTTTTTTATACCTGAGGTATTTGAAAGGTGTTTTTCCTCACGTGCGTGAGTGATTGCCAAGTGTGGCCGAGAGCGGCCCGTCATGGTCTGCTGAATGCACTGGGTGTGTTCGAGAATAAAAATGTCCTTTTTTGGTGATATTCTATAACATTAATAATATTTGTCCATATGGATTGATGAAGACGTACATTCCTTATTAACTGTGTAGCTAAAAATATATACTAATTTTTCACTTATTCAACATAGAAATAGATTGTATTCCGCTCAAATACATCCCTCACAAGTCCATCTACCTCCTTTTTACACAAGGTACTTCTGGTTTTATGCTATTATGTGGCCCCCTGGTGGTCATAACATTAATAAATAAAAAAGAAATACATAATACACTACACACTCATTAGGGCAGGATAGTTCAGGTGCTTAATGTCATTTTACATTAGTATTATTATCTTTTTTTTTAAAAACCTGTTCCTGTTTCCTTACTATATTGTGTCATGTTCTTTTTAAAAGTGTTTTTTTTTATGCATTTTGCTACATTTTGTCATGTGTTTGTTAGTATATTATTTTGTAGCTAAAAGATATTGCTCTAATATGTCATATTTATCAACTTGTTTTTAGGGCACTGGCATACAAAATGAAGTTAAAGACTTTAATACTGCCTGGTGTCTAGTTTACCATGTTCTTTTTTTTGCTCATGGGGAATTTATGTGAATAAATTTGTTTTTCTCCCCTGTGCACACTTATGTATTTTCACTGGTTTGATGGATAAAATCTGAAATAGCTGTATAGTAAAAAAAAAAAGGGTTTTAAATAAAAGATTCCTTATGTAAACCTCCATTTTAGAGCATCTTTTAAGAAATGCACATAAAATTTTGTGTAATATCTTTTATATGGATAAAAGTAGATGACTAGATCACATATAGTTGCAGCAAAAATTTTATATAACTCACTTTGAACATAACTGTCATGGCAATTTTGAATTTGTAATATTTCTTTAACTTGCCTCTAATGATTCTATGAAGAAGAGTGGTCAAATATGCAACCAGAATCCTCCCAGTAGTTTGTTGATCGAGACCAAAAGCATCTACTAAAGGTGAACCCTGCTATGGGACTAATAACTAAATATTAGATGTACTAGGTGTATATTTTTGCCCTAGTGATTATCAGAAACCCCAAAATAAATTAAACGTTGTTATCCATGTTCTTTGGGTTTACTTCTACTAAACACATGTTTTAAAATCATTTTGCCTCAGAAAAGTATCATCCATCCTATGAGCGGTTATGGGAGGCATCTAGCCTATCCCAGGAGACACATGCACTATAAATCTGTGGACTGTGGGTACAAGGAGGAAACCCACCATGGCGTACTTGCAAACTCCATACACAGGGACCTAAGGTGAGAATCAAACCATCGACCTTCATGACTTTCATTTGATGAGTGTATAGAACCATCCCACTGCAACTGTAGGCTATGAGCACCAGCTGGGCATTTATAGAAACACTGTCACATCTGTTCATTAATTCAATTATCCAATCAATTGGAAGTGAGCATGTGGCTGGGGCAAAATGCATAACATAATGAAGATACAGGTCAAAAGCTTCAGTTGATGTTCACACCCAACATCAAAAGAAGATAACATATGACTGTGGTATACAATAAGCATCTTATTATATAACATATCTATCTTATTCTAAATAATAATTTAACAAGCCACCGCAGATAGAGCACACACACACACTCACATGCTCATTCACACACTATGGGCAATATAGGAATGCCAATTAAAAGACAGTGGTAATATTTTAAAACTTTTTTCCTTGTTTCCAGTTTTGTGAACCTCAGACGTGCCTTCATGTTCTTTTTAGGGAGAAAACTCTTTTTCTCCTGGCAACCCTTCAAAACAAACCCTACTTGTTCAGTCTTCTTCTAATTGTGCTATGAACTTTAATATTTAATATGCTCAGTGAGGCCTGTAGGGTCTCAGATGTAGCTGTTTTTTTTTGCATTGCAAAAATGCATTGCACGGTCTGACATTGGGGTGAATGTGCCGGGGGTTTACTGCTGGGAAGTTTAGCAACTGTCGAACACTTTACACTTTTCCAACTCCTCACTGTAGAATGTTGAATTCCAAATTGTTTGGAAATTGTTTTATAACCCTTTCCAGAATGATGTGCAGCAACAACTGCTTTTCTAAGACCATTGATTATGTCTTTCTATCTTGGGATTGTGTTAACACACACCTTTCTCCTTTTTTTTTTTTTGCTGCACGGTGCCCCAGGAAACAGATACACAGAGTTAATGGTTTTATTAAAAGGGTGTAGTTTTTTTTCTTTTGGTTCCATTTGGTCAAATAAAATTCCCCCAACGCTCTGATATGACTGAAGACAAAGCAGTGAAGCTAATGGAACAAAAGCCAATAAAAAAAACTTAATAAAATCAGTAAAATAAAGTGCAGCAGTAGTTCCTTACTTTTAAGAAACCTACTTTCCGAAGTTTATTTATTTATTTATTTATTTATTTATTCAGCTTCACTGTTATATTTTCTGTTAACCGAAATCAGCTCATCACTACTACACCTGCAAGTTCTTAACCCGCCCATTAACAAATCTTAACCAATAAACAAAGGGTAAATTTGAATGACGCACAGCTAAACCAATCAAAACACCTATTGCACGTGCATGTGTTTATATAAAGTTTTTGTATTAGATTTATTGATAAACCAATCAAAACACCTATTATTTACACCTTATTTTGACAGTACACGGACTGTTTAATAATTTAGAATGATTGAATTTATCTAGTTAACTTAAATTATGAATTTGGAATCTTGTAAACATTTTTCAGAAATGTCAGTAGACCCAGTTACCATTAACTGAGAACAATCTGATGTGACCGTAGGCATAAAACAGTGAGGCTAATGGAACAAAAGCCAATAAAAAAAACTTTATAAAACCAGTAAAATAAAGTCCAGTAGTAGTTCCTTACCTTTAAGAAATCTACCTTCAAAGAAGTTTATTTATTTATTTATTTATTTATTTATTCAGATTCACTGTTATATTTTCTGTTATCCGAAATCAGCTAATCACTGCACCTACACAAGTTCATAACCCGCCCATTAACAAATCTAAACCAATCACCAAAGGGCAAATATGACGGACGCACAGCTAAACCAATCAAAACACGTATTCCACTTACTCGACGCAGTTGAAATATTTTTTATCATCATTATTTTTTAATGACAGGACAGAATACCAAAGACCAAAAGTTTTGATTAAATTGGAGGGGCCCTTTTACCCGAAACTCTAGGCTGCCGAATACATTCATAGGCAAATTATGACTAAATAAATAAATTGAATGAATTAAATTTTCGGGAGAAGCTAGTCTCTGCTATTCCACTAGGGGGCAAAATAGAGCAATAAACTCCGGCCTATAATACAGTAAGTCACTGAGGGTTTTCACTATGGTGTTGTGTCATTTGTCAGGCCTGCGTGAAATGATTGAATTCACATTCACAAATTCATGGTAAACCTTTCAACTATTTAAACTTTTCTCTATTCTTCTTCTTCTTCTTCTTCTTCTTTTTCTTAATAAATTCTCCATATTTGAACCACATTTCAACCATTCTACAGTATGTGGAGAAAATGGAGAGTACCATAAAAAGGATTTGTCTCCACCTACTGGTACGTTTGAAAAGTCACGTTTGAGTTCAATTTTATTTTCGGGGACAATATGTTGTAAAATATTTGGGATTTGGAGATTTTATATAAGGTAAACACAAGGATATTTCCAGGATAAAGGTTTAATTCTAGAACAAAAGAAACTAATTATATAACGACAGAAGAACCTCATCATCCTTTGGAATAAGTTGTGAAAAATTCACAAAGAAAATTAGCAAACATTACGAAAGAGCAACAATTTAAAAGTACTTACTGTGTGTGTTACTAAGATTCAACTGAGTTTGCAAATTAAAGCTGCAGAGATTTAAAGGTCAGGGTTTTTCCTGTAACATTTAAGTGCTGAATTATTGATTATTTCTGCAGACAGAAGCTGTAGCTGCTCTAATGTAACACCCTGGCTGTGATCCAGTTAAATGCACACAGATCAATCCAAATAGCTTCACCGATCACATAATACGGACAATGACTTGCAGAAGGGAAGAGTTCACAGCAACATTCATTTCCAAACAAATATCTCATCTGAATAAATAACTCATCAGAATGAATAAGAGTTGACTGATCAAATTTATCTATAAATATAGTTACATAATGCAATAAGTGACGCACACTGCTGTCTATATATTGAACATGTGATTATGTAATTCTTGTGAAAGAAAAGGTTAGTGGGGGATTTTTGAAGCTCGAGGATGTTTTTTTTGTACAATAAGAATCTAGGATGTAAAACCAATCAGTTTGCTTTAATTACAGCACATTACATACATGCAGCCATGTGTAAAAGTTAGTACCCCCTATTGTAATTTTATTGTTTTTTTTATGTGTGTGTGAAACATAATACAAAATCATCTAATCATAGCAGGTCTTAGTCGTAGGGAAATGAAACCATAGACAAACAAAAACACTTTTTTCACTGTGCTATTATTTCCCTAACAAAAATTAAGAAAAAAAATTTCCTGTATGACATTTATTCTTTTTAGAAGGAAGAGGCTTTAGTCTGGCAACCCTTCAAAACAAACTGTACTTGTTCAGTCTTCTTCTAATTGTGCTGTTGCAGACTTTTTGTGCTGTCGTGGACATTTAATGTGATCTATGTGGCCGACAGGGCCTGAGCTGTAGCTTTTGGTTCTTTTTTTGTGAGTTTCTCTGAGCGGTGCACAGTCTGACCTTTGGGTAAATGTGCTCGGACGTTCACTCCTCAGAAGATTAGCAACTGTCTTGAATGCTTTCCAGTTTAAAATGTTTTTTCACTGTAGAGCGTTGACCTCCAAATTGTTTGGAAATGGGTTTATAACCCTTTCCAGATGGATGTGCACCAACAATTGCTTCTCTAAGACCATTGCTCATGTTTTTCCCTCTTGGCATTGTGTTAACACTCACCTGAATGCTCCAGACCAGCAAACTGCCAAAACCTTTCCTTTAATAGACGTCTGCACACCTGCTGATGATCAATTAATCAAGGGCTAATCATTAGCAGCACCTGGCTGCAACTTCTCCCTTAAATCTTGTGGAAGTCGTAAGGGGGAACTTAATAATGCCCACATGCTTTTTTCCCTCTTAAACATAGAATTAAAAGAGGGAGTATTCATTTTTTATGTAGGTAGAATGTTAAAATCTTTTTGATTAATTTTGATCTGGACTCTAATTATTTATTATTCATTGCTTCATATTATGATTGACATTTTATGTTTAATTATAAAGGTAGTATAATCATAAAAGATATATGACATTTAACATACAGAAAATCTTACAAGGCCCCAAATCCTTAAATTTACAGAATTTATTATTTTTGGTAATTGGGTTTTTGAGATCTTTCATCTAGATCTGTTTTGTGTCTTTTAATAGTATTACAAAAATACCCCAAAATTTGGGATGATATTTTTGTTCAAGTACCAACTAAATATAGCAGCAAAACAATGATGAAACATGAGTTCATGTCAGCTACAGACTTGGCTCATTAACTGTACTGGGGCACACTGCATAGATTTGCATGTGTTTATGTAAAGTTTTGTATTAGATTTATCGATAAAATAGATTGACATTACTACATAAATTGTTTCATAATTTTTGAATTATTGAATTTTCTATAAATTTCCATAAATTGTTTTTCAGAAACGTCAGTAAAGTTAGCTGTACTTCAAAGCCACTGATTTGTAATTAAGACCCAATTACAGAGAACAATCACGGTATTGCCGCTTTCTATATGTCGCTAAACTTTTTTAAAATTACTTTATAACTGTTTACTTAGAAAACATGCTGAAATATTACTCACCCTTATTGTAGACATTATACTGTATGTGCCCCAGTAAGTTGTGCAATATAGAATATAGCATATAGAAGTTAAAATATTGTAATTATAATATATTGTAAATATATTTGCGGTATGTAGTTGTAGTAATAGCACTCATTTTAAATATCATCATCATTATCATCATCATCATAAATATCATTAACAAAGTCATCAAGGTCAGGGTTGGATTCGGGTCTGTGTGCATGGAGTTTGCATGTTCTCCACGTGCTTGCTGAGTTTCCTCCGCATACTCCGGTTTCATCCCACTGTCCAAAGACATGCAGATTATGTTAATCGGTGTTCCCAAATTGCCCAGAATTTGAATGAGTATGTGAATGTGTGCACTTGCTATGGATTGGCACCCGATCCAGGGTGTACCCAACAGGAAGTCTCCTGGGATAGGCTCCAAGCACTCTGTGACCCTGTTTACAGGATAAAGCGGTAGAGATGATGAGACAATGAGAAACGAAGCCCATCACTAATCGCCAAACACTTGAAACTACAGGTAGGGGAAGGTCTGTAAAAGGGGATTTTAATATTTAACAATTAATCCATTCACTGTTGAGAATGTAAAAATAAAAAAAATTCCTAACAGAGATGTTAGTTTTGCATAATGTTTCTTCATGCACATATTTATTAATTGTACACCACACCATCATCATTAACAATGACATCATCATCATTATGAGCAGCAGCAGCAATGTTATATTCATCATCATTATCATGTCATCATCATCATCATCAATATTAAAAATGCATTATTATTATCATCATCATCATCATCATCAAAGGCATAATCAGTATCAGTATATAATAATGTTAAATGTATGACAATATTCCTTGTGTTGACTGTATTCCTAACCATCATTATAATCCTTAGCATCATCATCATCATCAATATTAAAAATGTTATCATCACCACCACCACCACCATCATCATCATCATCAAAGGCATAATCAGTATCAGTATATAATAATGTTAAGTGGATGACAATATACCTTGTGCATGCCTACTTATCATCATTATAATCCTCCTCCTCCTCATCATCATATCATTGTAACACTCTTCCTCATCCATCTGCTTTTATGAGACCCTACAGGCTGTAGTGAGATCATATGGTAAACAGTGCAGCTCAGACAGAAAGGACAGACACGTGCACGAGCGCGCGCGCGCACGCGGAGCTTGATGTGAATGAACACAGCGCGAGAGTCTGACTGAGAGAAACATCACTCGGAGCGTCTCCAGGTTTTTTTCCTCTGCACTTTCGGATGAGACTTTAGGGTGGAGCTCGTAAGCACACACAGGTGAGCTGATGAATGTGTGTTGTGTTGAAGAACTGAAGATTGTGAACGGAAGTGTGATTAAAACGGGGTGAAAAAACAAATGAGTTATCACATTCTAAATGCTTTATTGCGAATATTAATACTACAAAATTATAGGTAGTATAGTAAAGTATTTCAACAGCAATTATAGTAAACATTATTGCTATAAACTATAAATCTTATGATTACTATACTACTTATATTTATTAACGAAAATATGTTCCCTAATCTAACAATGTGTTTAAACATCATGAAACGTTACATTGTAAAACGGAAACGTTTCATGTGTAATTATTTATTTACAAATACAGAAAGAGAATTCATTGATAATCTACAATTTTATAAACATTAAAAACAGGAATTTAATCTGTGCCTGTCTTAGTAAATGTTTCACCTTGTGTTCACTAAAATTCCTTAAAAGTCTCTAGTCTAGACTAGTCTAGAATTAGAATTAGTCTAGTCTAGTTAAGGATTCTTCCAGATTTTTAACCAATTTTAGGACTGGACATCAGTTGTTGTCTCATTTAATCTATTCTGATTTGACAACAATACAAATTGATTCAAATCTTTTTTTTTCTTTTTCTGAAAATCACAGTACAAACGTTATCAGTTATCATAAACAAGTTATAATTTTTGGGAACCAACCCACCCCCCATCAATTTACCACTTTTTTCACTGTAATTTTTTCTTTATTGTTTTAATATTTAACTAAACAACATAATACTAAAATTACTTCAAGCACACAAAGTTTCTCTGTTGTAAAATGGTTTAGTAGTCATTCAGTCAATTAATATGACCAGTTATGTAATTTAAACCGTGTAAACTGAGCCAACATACTTGAGACTATCCTCAAACAAAGCATATTTATATGATATTAATGGAGGAATTCAGTCTTAGTCATGCAGCAGGAATGTTATTTCAGTGTAGGAGTCCTTTGACTGAGACTAAACTGGACGTGTTCATGATGTAATTGTGTGTTGGTGGTTCTACGAGTCACATGTCTCTTATAGTAAACACTGTAGGCTCAATTATGCTTGAGACTTTGGGGCTGACAGTAGGAGTGTGCAGTGCATAATGTCTAGCATTGTTGTATACATGTTGTGTATATATTTTCCCTGTTCCACCCATGAATATCCCTCTGAAAATAAATAATAGTGTCATCATCATAAACGACAGCAACACTGTAAACACATGGTGCGTGAGGGCGCTGGTGAATAGCATTGTGCCCTCTGAATAATTGATCAGTAGGGCGAAGCACATTGGGGTCCAGGATTACATTTAAATCTCTCTGTTTCTCTCCCTCTCTCACACAGTACCACTTCATTAATAGATGAATAAACTTCCTCTTGTCCTTTGTCCCTTGTCCTTTACCATTAAACCTCTGTAGAATGCAAAGACTTTTATACCAAATCGTACATTTATAAAAGGAACATATCCATGCATTACTATACAACACCAAATGTCAGCCCTTGTCATGTAATACTCTGTACAGATTGCTAACGGTAACAGAAAATGGAATTTAAGGTAGAACACTGCAGGTGAATAGCAGTTTTGAGCACTTTTGTAAATAATGTTTTTTTTTTTTAATAATATGTATTTTTGCAAATTTTTGACTTCTGCTTTAATAAAAATATATAGTATTTGAATATTGAATTGAACACTTAATTTCACTATAAAACACTTTTTGATTCTAAATATAGAAAATCTTGTTATGAAAATATAATGTTTTATTTTTGTGTGTTTACACTATAAGAATTTAAAAAGACATATCCTAATGACACATAAACAGAATTTCACTATATTTCCCTGAACATCACATTTATAAGAGGTTCTTCCCCAGACTTGGCTACAAATTTGGATGGCCATAACTTCATAATATGCCTTAGGTCTTCCAACATGTTCCCGCATGACAATACCCTGGCCAAATTTCTGTGAAAAAACTCTTAGAAGATGTGTCCTGCACAGATCTCTAATATCAACCCCACTGAACACCTTTGAGTTGAACTGAAACAAACAAACAAACAAACAAATAAACAAAACCCAGATCTCCTGACCTGGGACCAGAACTAATGCTGAATTGACATAAAACCCAATAATTAACGATCCAAAATCTAGTGGAAAGCTTTCACAGAACAGGGGAGGTTATTATAACAGCAAGTGGGGACTAAAGTGGGGATGTTCATCGGAAGTGAATCTTCATTGTAGGGCTACTTTCAGGGGACCAAACAGGTGAAGGTCCAATGGAGCTAGAGCAGAACTACAGTATAGGGATAAAGTTTTTGCAGAGTGTCAACAGTGTGGGCAGAAGTGTGCGGATGCGCCCTTGGATAGCAATCCTCTGCATTTAATCCAAAGTTTAGGGTTCAGCTCTTAAATTAGCATCTCACTGTAAGAAGCACTGTTGATTGTTGAACATTTTTCCTGATAATGTTCCAATACTGGCCCTTGAGAATCATAGAAAACTGGAAGCATCAATTTGTCAGATGATGACTTTTTCTTGGTCAGCGTTTGAGGATGTTTTCGTTCCATCCACTGCAGTTTACTCTCAGGTTTGTAGTGATGAATTCATGTCTCGACACCAGTAATGATTCCCTTTAAGAAACTTTCACCTTCCTTAGTGTATCGGTCCGAATTTTGTTTGCAGATATCCAAATGCTTTTGTTTATGCTCTTCCGTGAGTTGTTTCAGCACCAGGTACACCTTCAGGTCACAAAAATGAAACACTGGACTTTGGTCTTTTTTTGTCCAAATCACAAATGGGCATAAATTTTTGCTTGCCACGCAGTTACAAATGAACTGATATAACACGTTCACACCAGCACAGCAGTGACTGGGAAGCCAGTTGCCTTGATGGATAAGGTCAACAGAAGTTTAAAAATAACTGGAATGCAGATAATTTATTAATAATTAATTAATTAATAATCAATTTTTGACTCACCCTAATATATAAAGTATTAGGAAACAAGATGTTCATGGATGCGTTTCAGGAATTTTTTCAGTCTATTTTTTATTTATTTTTTATTTTTTTAATTACTACAGGTGAAGAGAAAGAATGTTATAGATGCACTTTGTATTCATCTGTAGTGCCCTAACCTTTGCTTTATTTACAGCAGTACAAGAATGGGAAACAGCTCAGCCAAACTGAACCCCTTCATACACGTCAATGGCTCGGCCAAATCCAAGCTCAACACTGAGTCAAGCAGTGGTCCTCAGCGCCTCAAAATGAAGGTGGAGGAGTTGGAGGGCCAGCTGAAGAAGAAGGATGAAGAACTAAGTGCCCAGCAGCTACAGATCAAACAGCTGGAAGAGCAACTGGCCCAGAATAACCAAGTCATTACTGACATCTCAGATGCTTTAAGAGCCAAGTGTCTCCAGATCAGCAGTCTACAGGAGGCTCTGAAGAAACAGCGAGATTTAGAACTCATGAACTCACCCAGTGAGGCAAGTCAGAGACTCAGCAGCCTGTTGAGAGACACACTCAACAAGAGAAAAGGAGCCAAAGCTGGGGTTTCTGCAGAACCATCATCCAGGACGTATGACTCCAGTAGCCTGCCCAAGTTCTACTTTGAGGGTGCACGAGTGTGGAAAGAACCCAGGTCAGAAAGGAATGTTGATCTGTACCGCAGTATACTTTATACAGTCAGCTAGATGTTTCAGTTGCATAATGTTGTGAAAAATAATTATTATCTCATCTTTTATACATGACTAATTAGGATGTGCCATTCAGCTGGTAATCTCCATAGAGACCATGTTGTGATAGCTCTCATTATATTAAATCATACCCGTTTGGGGATTCATTAACTATTCTGCATGCTGGTATTGACAATTGAAGAACTGGTGCATTTGATAACTAAAAGAAAGGGTCTTAAGGGGTGTCTAATTACCTTGCCTTGAATAATTTAAAAAATAAAGCAAAAACATCTGTCAATTTAATTCATTAGTGTTAGTCATTGCTCATGAGTCCTCATTTACCCAAAGACCAAAGACCCATTTTGTACAGTATATTTAGTAAGATGTGCTGAGATGTCACCAGTCATAACAACCATGTATTTAATCACCATTGATCACAACTTTAATATCATGTTCAATGTCAGATTGAAAATAAATCCATTTTTCAGTAATACATGACACAAAATCTGAATTGATTATCTAATTATTTCATGCTTATTTTTCAGTGTGAAGAAGCTCCTAACAGATGCCTTGAATAAGAACCGATATCTGAAGAGGCTGGAAGGACAACAGCTTAAAGACATGGTAGAGTGCATGTATGAGAAAACATACCAACAAGGAGAGTATGTCATCAAACAAGGTGAGCCGGGGAATCACCTGTTTGTGCTTGCAGGTAAGAATCCACATGGAATACAACTACTGAGATGCACATTATCGATTCTTTATTTGGTTTAGTCCACATGAGAAACATGTTGCAGGTGATACTGACATAAGTCTTACATTACACTGTATAATAGTGGCATGTTTTCTCCATTATTATCAATATTATTATCAGCAATACCATAATAATGTTGATAATGACGATGTCCAACTTTATCAACATTATTATCAGCACCACAATAATATTTGATGTCATAATAGCTTATATAAACAGAATAAGACACAACGAGAACCTTACTATACAAATGATAATATATTGGAAGAAGTACTTTAACCTGTGATTAGATGTACAGCTGGTATAACAGCCAGAGCTGTTATAATAATAATAATAATAATAATAATAATAATAATAAACCTCTGACAAATCAGAATCAAGAATTCAGTGGTACTACTATATAAATGAAAAGTTAATCAGAATTCAGTATTTTCAACTGCCATGGTCCAAGATATATTATTATGGTTTTATGATAATGAAATATGTAATTCCATTTTTAACAAAACATTCTAAATATGGTAGAAGAGTATGGCGCACTGTATGCTTGTTGGGTGATATTCTTGTTTGTGCGTACAGATGGCAACCTGGACGTCTATCAGAACAATAAACTGCTCACATCGATCACAGTATGGACAACATTTGGTGAATTAGCTATTTTATATAACTGCACCCGGACTGCATCCGTTAAAGGTGAGGTATCGTTTTGAATTGGGATCACAATAAAAAAGAAAAATGTTTTAAAATAATAAATCATCCTTTTCATTTTATGAGTGTGAATACCCATGTTAGGAATTTACCATGATAATGGTGGATGATGTAAATAAACACGTGTTGAGGTTGGATAATAGATATAATTTGTCCTGGGCTTAGGTATGGGAGAATTTAATGGAATCAAAAAGGCCGAAAGTTTTCTCGTGTTTAGATTTGCAGTTCATGTGTGTGTTAACTAAACATGGTTACCTCAGACTTGGAGGATATTTAAAGTTTAGACATCGTTAAGCTCATCAAATAAGAAATCTTAACACTTTCCTTTGTAGCACAAAGCCTTTGGACATGAACACTGAATTTGTCTTGGCGCAAGGCACTTTCTCTAATGTACTGTAAAATGCATCATAAACTTTAAAGAAACACTGACCTCATGTGAACCTCCTGATTTCTCAACTGACATGTCAACCTCGAAAAATAGATGCATCATAACAATATTTGTTAGATAGCCTTGGCAAAACATTCTAACTACACATCGTAACTTTTAACCACTATTTCTAGTGTTTCCTTTGATTTGACAAGCTGCACTAAAATGTGAGCACTTCCTGACATCTTTGTAAGATGTAGATGTGTCTTGGTGACTGGTGACCACATGTTAATCTGGTCACTTCCCTCGCATTACCTGCTGTTTTGTTGTTCTTGCAGCGGCCAGTAATGTCAGAACCTGGGTTCTTGACCGGGAGGCCTTTCACAACATCATGCGAATGACCGCAGAGGCAAGACATGAGCAGCATCGCAACTTCCTTAGAAGGTGATATAACCAACATGTCACAGTGTCTCGACAATGACATTATATAAAATGTATACTGTATATCACAGCTTGGGTGACGTGGCATGGAGTAGTGGTTAGCTTGGTGGGTTTCCTCTGAGTACTCCGGTTTCCTCCCAAATTCCGAACACATGGCAGATTAGGTTAATTGGTGTTCCCAAATAATTCCTGTAGTGTGTGTGTGTGTGTCCTGAGATGGATCGGCACCATTGCCCAAGCTGTACCCCGCATGAATTAGCTCTCAAAGAAGTGAAGTATATGAAGCGATGCACCCATCATGCATAGTACAAGCCTCTGGTGGCAGTGTTATGATCTGGGGTTACTTCAGTTGGTCAGGTTTACGCTCAACTTCAGTCAGCTGATGACATGAATATAATGAATGACCAGGTTGGAGATGTTAAACTAAGTTTGAAACAATCTCTCTGACATTAAATACACAATTTAAATAGAAAACATGAGTGGATTTTGGTTTTAGTTTCCGTATAATCTAAAAAACAAACACAACTGTTCCTTATTATCCTTATTAGAACCATTAGCACATACCTTTTACAAGAAAGATCTGTATCCTGTTTGAAGTATGTTTAGTTCCTTTTCATTTATTTATTTATTTACTTTTTTTATTCCAGTGTTTCACTTTTGGCTAATCTTCCAGAAGACAAGCTGACTAAGATTGTTGATTGCCTGGAGGTGGTAAGTAAAGATCTCAATACTTGATATTGTCCTGAACACACAGAGACACACACACGCACACAAATAATCGCAAACACCCACCAATGACCTTTGTATTGGAGAGTGCAGGCATTACGTCTGTCATCTCCTGGGCCGGTAGATTGTTATCATAATTATTTGACATATTGTTGCCATAATTATTTAACTTGGGCCAAGTAAAGTGTTTCTGATTTGAAGTTTGAAGGTAGAAACGTAGTACAGTCTGTGCTTTGTTAAAGATCTGTTGGACAGCTGATCCGGACTGCTGACTGATTTATTTCAAAGCTCTCTGAGGGGGCTCGAAGCGAACGTTTCTAAAAGAGTGTGGGCTTTGTCAGTTTTGTGTCAAATAAACCCATTCACATTCCTCACCTTCTGAAAATACTTCAAGGACATTCCCCATGATCACACATCCTCAGATTCGAATAGGAGAATTTAGTTATTTAATCATTCTGATGGAGTTGATTATATTCCCTCCTGAGGGGATGGGAAGCAATGTAACTCAATAGTGGTGCAGATGTTTCATACTGTGAAATGCAGATAATATGGAGCTCTGTCATTAAACAGTGAGGAATGGAATGTGGTGAGAGAAAGTCTTGGATTGGACAAATGTTTTCAAGTTCTTGGTGTAAAGAGGGTCAGGGATCTCTTTAAAAACTTATTGGATGAAATGACTTTAGAGTCGGACCAGGAGAACACGTGGATATATCATGAATAAACTGATAGGAATCACACTCCTGAGAAGGACTAGAACTGGCTTTCTAACTTTCAAGACACTATAACTGGTCTCTAATGTTCACCCAAAAATATGCTTGCAATATTAATAATGTTTGGTGCTGACGTATAACTTGGAAGCTCTTCAGCTTCACCTCAGAGATATGCACCTCTGTATGAGACCAACATGAATTAGGCAATGATGATGTAAGGTAGAGTGAATGTGATCGTGTAAAGATGCATTTATTATTCCTGGAACATTTTGCTTTTGACAACTCACTGCCAAGCAGTGTGTACAAGTTTGTCTATAACAAAATGTAAAAACCACAAAATGACCACATTATACAGCAAAACTATATATATATATATATATATATATATATATATATATATATACACTCCCGCTCA
>JAQMYJ010000014.1:15407195-15428036 GCA_030014305.1 Clarias laeviceps | reverse complement strand
ATGGAGTTAGAAAGTGACCCCAAACTTTTGAACGGTAGTGTATATATATATATATATATATATATATATATATATATATATAGTTCTGCTGTATAATGTGGCTATTTTGTGTCATGGTTTGCCTTAAATGTGGAAGTTTATATTTATATACAGCAATACAGCAAATAGGTGTTATGAAAAGCCAATCACATAATCAGTGAATTGCTACCTGCTGGGAAAAACAGTAGCTGCTGTGAGTGAAATAAATATATTCAGAGGATTTTTGGAGACTGTTGAGGCCAAGAAAAAGGATGTTTACATCCTGTTATTGCCATTGCAGTCACCCCAGCATTAATGAACTACAGGTATATGTGGCTTAAAGTCCACGTTATCTTCTGTGGAATAGAACATTACGTTATTTAGACATTGTTTGAACACCATTTTATACACTTAACCAAGCTATGTAAAATGCTGTAGTACTGTAGTAATACTGTAGTATTCTATAGTCTGTCAGCACTGTACTGTAGCTACAACATTCAAGAGATGCACAGTTGATTTGTGTACAGAGACTTGAGGTTAATGTGTGGAAGTTGTTGTGTTTATGTCTCATTCTGTTTGCTTTGTCTCTTGCTCTCCTATGAGATTTGGTAACTATGTTATAACCTATGTTATAACGGACGTTTTGTTAGACAATGCATGATTGGACGTTATATGGTGCATACCTGTACTATAACAAGGAGGAGGAGGATGTATTGTAAACTAAAATAAACTGTAAATGTCAGTTTGCTTATAATATTTGAACTCCTGTTCAAATTTACTGGTTTTATGTATTTTATTTATATAAGGTATGTATTTTATCTCCCAAAATGATTTACTCCCCAAAATCTATCTTTGCCTATGTTTAGGTTGATTGGCATTTCCAAATTATCCGTAATGGATGAATGAGCCCCTTGTGAGTGTGCTTGTGCACTGCAATGGGTTGGCACCCTGTTCAGGGTGTACCCAGCCTTGTGCCCTAAGTTGTGCCTCCCCCTATTTTTTTTTAAACACAAAAACATGTTAAAAAGCGCAAATGCCAAAATTATGATGTCAATTGCTTTGGTCATATAAATGTGAACTTTATTATTTTTTCAAAATGCTATAAATCCACCTCCCTTATTTTTGTCACACTTGATAAATACTTTAAGCCTGCATTTGTGTTTGTTGCCATGTAAATATGCAATTTATTATCAATAATATGCTGGTTGAGTTTTAACAGACAATATAACTCATGCTTTGATTGTGTTTTTGAAGTGTCTCTGGCAGCAGATTGGAACAGGGGAAAAAGTTTTACATTACATTACAAAAGACTGATGAAGGAGTCACGAGAAACATTAAAAACAATCAAAAAGTTTTCATTTGTAATACATCATCGGCCTCCTCCTTTACTGTTTCAGTTTGACAGTAATTGATGGCAGCACCTTATCACAGTACAGGTGCTCATGCATTGCATAACATCTGCTTGTCCAACCACATATGTTTCATTCTTATCCAAATAAATAGAGCATACTGTATATAGTGTTTAGTAATCCTGATCGGGATGTATCCGAATGTAGAGAATGCAACTGCTTCTCACACACACAATGCATGCATCTCATGTCACTAATAAAAATAATAGCATGTCATGTGTTATGGCTTCCAAATGCAGCAAAACCAATCGGTTCAAAGAGAAGTACATATAGCGGTTTTCCCCAAGTTTTGTTACAGACAACCTTTGTCAGAATAAGAGAAAGTCCAAAAATGCTGTTTACAGTCTTGAGTCAATCATTTCTTTATATTTTGCTTATAATAGTCAGATTTTCTTGTATTTTAATGTAGTCTTGAGGAATAGTTCTCCAATAGTTCTCAAGAGTTCTCAAGAGTTTTTGGCACTTATTTTCAATCCAGTCCCTGTACCTGACCAGTTTCAGAGAAACGTTTTTTACCATCTAACTTAAAGCATGAGCCAGTGAGAACCTCGTGCAGATGATGAAAAATGCTCAGGCTGGTTATTAGTATACTAGTGATGCTGATTGTGGCTGGAACAAGTTGTTACAATAAATTTTTTAATGGAACCTTTAGGGACTTTACAGGCTATCACAGTAAAACATTTGTTTCCATTTCATTGATTAAATCTATATAATTTAATTGAATTTAATATGAAGAAATGAGGGGTGGCTTAAGACTTTTTGCACATTGCTGTACATATACACACATGTACAGTTGCAACCAGATGTGTACCTGCACTCATCATGATTATAAATGTCATGGCGATATTGGCCTTTCAGTGATTTTTGTACTGGACTGTACTGTGAATGATTGGTTGTCTATGATTGGTTGACTCCAGATGGTAGGATTTGTTTGATAGCACTCAGTACGATGTATGTAAATAGAGGTTTTAGGAGGTGTAGCAATTTTGGTAAGAAGAAGATCTAAGCTGTCACCCTCTCTTGAGGTGACAATTGATGGTTAGGAACAGGAGTCGCCAGGGCACAGGCCTGATATGTACTAGAAGCTATGGAACTAGAACATCAGTTTCATTGTTTACAGTCAAGTGAGTTTTGCATCGCCATGGATCTAACTAAAGATGGGAGCGCATGGACAAAGAAGTCTTCTGGTGGAAAATTTCTGGTTTTGACCAAAGTTATGTTTAGAGAAGTAAAGGTGAGGCATTCAACTCCAAGAGCACTGTAAAGCATGGTGGTGGTAGCATCACGCTTTAGGGCTTTTTTGCTGCTAGTGTAACTGCTACATTGCACAAAGTGGATGGAATAATAAAGAAAAGGAGGACTACTTCAGAATTCTTCAGCATAGCTTTAAATAATCATCTAGACAATTGGAACTTAGGCGAAATTCTACAGGATACCAAACACACAAAAAAGATGGTTGAGAAATGAATGAAACAGGCTTAATTTAAGCTGGAAGGAGAAGCTTGCTAAGGTATATCATGTGTGCTTTATGAATATTTGGACCTTGTAGAGGTCTAGATGAATGATGTACAGTCATTCTGTACCAGAAAATGCCCAGTTCAAAGAAATCATTGCAAGCCTAATATTGCCATGACATTCATGTACACATTAAGTGTTTGAAAACCTCTGACTGTAAATATAAACATATTTTAGTTTTCTACAAACCTATTTATATCAGAAATAACTTCATTGTGTATCTTTGAATGAACAATTGCATCCTTCCTGCATTCTCCTTTGAGAATATCTCTGCAGGAGCATGGCAGCACTGACTCACTGGGAAATCAATAGCTAAATAAGATCTTCTTTGTATTTCCTCATCAGGAGTATTATGACAAAGGTGACTATGTCATCCGGGAGGGAGAGGAAGGAAACACGTTCTACATCATTGCCAATGGAAAGGTAAGAGCATCACTGAACACATAGGATATTATTTGGGATTTGGGATGATATGAACGGATTGTGCATAATTTCCACCTAGTTGCTGTTTGGCCAATCCTGATATTTTGGTCCTTTAGCGGATCTGGTTTCTTTTCCCAAAATAGGACCTCAAAGCTGGGCTTCTTCTCTGGTCACTTTCCCTCAACACTACTATGTTGGGGCTATGGGGGAAATGTGTGTCCATTTCTGTGGGAGGTCGAACATGATGAGATAAATCAGTAACCTGACACTGCAGGGGTTAAGAGACAGAGGTCTCCTCTGGGAAGTAACAGGAACTGTTTATCATGAGCTACCCGGTCATGTATCCCCTGATGGGCCCCCACTATAGCTGCAACTCTGACTGCAATGGCGAAGACAGATGTTTTTTTTCTGAGAGCGATTTAAGTGCCGGAAATGATGCTTCTCGTCAGCCTGTCGCCACTCTGTCCAAGACGGCGTGTTGGGAATAAGCCCATTAGTGTTAGCCACCAAAAAGCTGCCTACTAGGTCAAGAGGGTCAGCTGTAGATCATTTTACAAGAGGAATTGTGGATCTAATGATGGATCGAGAGGAGAGACCCGGAAGAGAACAGTGACTTTGAAATAAATTTGATATCTGATGACAGAGACGTTGGTTAATAACTGTATGATCCTGGGTTTTGTGTTAGACATTGTTTTGAATGCTGGATTCAAAATGAAAAAAAAGAAAAAACCTTTCATCAAATGATGATCTACAGCTTTTTAGATGGTTCTCTCCTCACAGATGGTTGTGGTCACATACTGTAATGGAAGAACTGCATTCCACTGGGATTCATTAATTAGGATTAACGGGTCACGATTCATCACCAATGTTTGGTGAATCAGCATAAATGATGGAGTTAGCAATATGTTCTCCATATGTCATATTTGAATGCAATGTGATTCTGTCTTTGGGTTACAGATTAAAGTAACCCAAAGCACTAAGGATCACAAGGAGCCCCAGGTCATCAATACTTTAAAGAAAGGTGATTACTTTGGAGAAAAGGCCCTTATCAGGTAACCTTTTTCTCATTTTAATCTTATGTCTCGCATGACCTTAGCTGATATTAGTTGCTGATAGCAGTTTGCATTCATGATTAATGATTGATAAAAGTAATTCTTTCTTCTAGTGAAGCCAGAATGAGATTCCAAACTATCCACCTGGTCTTCTTAGAATTACAGCATGATGTAATTTCCTCCTTTTTACAGTGATGATGTCAGGTCAGCGAATATCATAGCAGATGAAGATGGTGTTGAATGCCTTGTTATTGACAGAGAGTAAGAACACCGCATTTTGTCTTTTTACTAATGCATAGGTTGACTTTGTTCACTAATTACTTTTTTTATTCTCTTCCCAGAACGTTCAGTCAAACTGTTGGCACCTTTGATGAACTTAAGAAGTATCTTCAAGGCTATGTTGAGACATTAGCCCGTGATGACAAGAAGAGAAATGCAAAGTAAGTGGTGCATAAGTAAGCATGTGTTTTAAATGCACAGCTGTTACAAAATACCAGACATTTGCATGAGGCAAAAGAGACATTTGCAAAAGATAAAAAAGCAGGTTTTGTCCAAAATTTTGTTTTGCTGTATATAGGACAACATCATACTACAACATCACAATCATAAATTAGCTTTAGCTTTTTTTAGCTCCTCCTTTAGCTTTTTATTCATGCATAGACTATTATGCAAGGATCATGATTGGCAAGGAATTAGTTTAACAAGCACTTCGGTACAAACATTCAGTCTTTTGATGTGACCTGAGTGTCGTTTCATCACACTGTGAATGGCACTTTTTCATATATATGGCTTAGTGGTTAGCACTTTTGCGAAGCACCTCCAGGGTGTGGGTTTGATTCCTACTTTGGGGTCTGTGTGCATAGAGTTTGCATGTTTCACCCGTGTTTGGTGGGATTCCTCCGGGTACTCCAGTTTCCTTGCATAATTCAAAGACATGCAGATTAGGCTAACTGGTGTTCCCAAATTCCCAATAATTACATTGATCACCAGTGGCCCCCATGGTCCCTAGTTGGACAGCAACGCTTTCTAGATGGATGGATGGATATATACAATTTATTTTCTGTGTGGGATTTTCCCCAGATGTCAAACCATAATTATGTATATAAATAAAATAATGAATAAAGAACAAACAGGCTTAGTGCATATTAGTGCAGATAAAGTATGGGCTGGGTATAGTGAAACGTCAAAATGCCCAAGCCATATTACTTATTGACACATTTTTCTGTTGCTCTGTTTCTGCAGACTGTCGGGAAGCAGTACTCCCAGCTCTCCGTTGTCCACTGATCAGGTGCAGCTCAAGGAGAAAGATTTTACTTCTTCTATTTCCTTCAGGAACCTTGAGATCATCGCTACACTAGGAGTAGGGGGATTTGGTAGGGTTGAATTGGTGAGCATTTGTGTTATATGTATTATTTTAGTCGATCATCTAAAACCAATTAACCCATGTCTCCAGGGATACTCCCACCTGATGCTCAGTCTTGCTGTGATTATATTCTTAATTTAGGTTCAGGCTTAAAATGGAGTTCCAAAAAAAATTATACAAACTTTAACATGAAAAATATATGCACAAAAAGGTAACAGTCACATGATAGCATCAAGAGATGGAAATGTGTGTGGAGTGACTACTTTAGAGGAAACATAATACTACATATCGCTCCCATTCAATTCAATTAGAATTTTAAAAAAGGGCATAGATAACAACTGTTGAAGTGTGTATGCATTTTTTTGGGCCCGTCTGTATAAAGTAATTTGAAACCATAATAGAAAGACGGTTCAGTGACATTTATTTGAATGTATCCCTTCCACAAGGTTAAAGTGAAGAACGATAATGTGACTTTCGCGCTGAAGTGTATTAAGAAGCGTCACATCGTGGAGAACAGACAGGAGGAACACATTCACTCAGAGAGGAGAATTCTCAGTGAGACCTGCTCGCCTTTTATTGTCAAGTATGTCAAAGTAGTCTGTACTTATAATTCATCATAGTTACTCATTCATTTCAACAGAATAAAGTCCTGAAAATGAGAGCTCTCAGCAGTTATGTGTGTTCAACAAAAATACAATGTACTAACTGTCAGCAATGTATTAGTGAATAATACAGTTTGCTCTAAGGAGTGGTTTAAATTAGGGTATAAGATTGTTTATATTTTGGGAAATAGTGGCAATTAAATTTGTTCGAAAATATATTGTGGGCAGATACAAACAAAAGAAAAAACTTTTTCTCACACACGAGTAATGAGATTAAGGAGAATTTAATTAATTGAATTTACTGATAGATGAATACTTGAATATAGTTGAATATTTTAACAATAAATAGTCAATTGTTTACATATAATTAATAGCAATAGGATGCACATTTCTAAAATCTAGATAGTTAAAGGAAAAAACATAAAAAAATAAAAATAGATTCAAGATTCAAGATTCAAAGAACTTTATTAATCCCAGAGGGAAATTACTTAATACTGCTCTTGTCTATGTTTTCGTTTAAAATGAGGCTGCTAAAAATACAATGTCCAATATTGTGCACTTCCTGAACTGCATTTGTGCCCTCTTGTGGTGAACAAGTTCTTAAATCTGTGCAAGGAGAAACATTATGCAAAACTAACATTATCTGTTAGTACATTTTTTATTTCTAAATTCTAAACAGCAATTAATGGATTAATGGTTAAATTATAACATCATTTTTAAAATACCTTTTCCCCCTGTTTTCCCATTGTTTAAGTGGAGCTTAAACTTATGGTTTAGGTATATGCCCTCTGGATTTAAATGTGAAAATAATTAGAGATTTGAACATTTAAAGCACTAAATACAGATACAGATAGTGGCATTGTGCTCTACCACTAATGTATAATATTCATACATGGACATTTATTCTGCCGGAACAGAACAACATGTAGGGACTGTTTGTCTAATATTCCAAATAATGTGTGCAAAAGGGATACATTGCATATACATATAGTATTCATGCTTCATCTTTGAGTGAATTATGTCCAAATATGAATAATATGTAATAATATAAACAATACATAAATAAACATTAGTAACTTTATTAGTAGTAAATTAGGTTGTTGCATTAAGCATTTGTTTGTAATAACTAAGGCTTTTATGTTCTCTAGCATCTTAGCGAGTAAATGTAAATTAATAAATATAGTCAAGTTTTCCTACTGTCCTCATAAGATTACAATAAATCAAAAGTAAGATTATTCAGCCTGTTTATAGATATATTTTGATATTTTGAAATATATATTTTTTTTAAATTAAATTAAATTAAATTAATTAAATTAAAATTTGCAGATGATTTTGCTAAGTTCAGTCATTTCATTTGTAGAAAGAAACAAAATGATCTTTGATAAATATAAAGCTTAAAAATATTAAAATGTGTCTAAAATAATCTAATCTTATATTTGGTTTTATTGTAATCTTATATTAAAAATGGTGAATAAATTGCACTAGATTTATGATATCTTTACTTGCTAAGACTTCTTGTTTTCATCGTGCTTGCCTTTTGGCAAGTACCAACACAAAAGCATGGATAACATGCTATTATGCTAATGTGATTATCGCGCTTGCATGTTTTTATATCCCAAAGCTTTTAGTTAATTGAGAGCACAGTCGTTTTCATGATTTAGAAGTGAGTATGTCTAACTGACGCTTTTCATATGTTTTCCTGTATCTTAATGCATCTATATAATGTGATTCAAATTTTTACGATATTTTTCTTCTAGAATGTACCGTACATTTAGAGACAGTAAGTTTGTGTACATGTTGCTGGAGGCGTGTCTGGGCGGAGAGGTCTGGAGTCTGCTGAGAGACAGGTTAGCTTGAATATAAGCAACCAATGTAAAGATCTTTTCCTCTTTCATTTTTACTGACTCTTCGTTTCACTGATATTTTCAGGGGAAGCTTTGACGAGAACACTGCCAAATTCTGTGTGGGTTGTGTGACTGAAGCGTTTGAATACCTCCACAAAAAAGGAATCATTTACAGGGACCTGAAGCCTGAGAACCTCATGTTGGACTCAGACGGATATGTAAAACTGGTAGGCAAAGTTAATGAGCAGCTAATGGTTTCGAGTTGATATGAGGCTAATTAGCATTATGGACACTGCAAAGTTTAATCTGGTCAATTTCCTCTGTAAGGTTGATTTTGGTTTTGCAAAGAAGATCAAGTGTGGCCAGAAGACATGGACGTTCTGTGGGACTCCTGAGTATGTCGCACCCGAGATCATTCTAAATAAAGGCCATGGGCTCAGTGTAGACTTTTGGTCTCTGGGAATCCTAATCTTTGAGCTTCTGACTGGAAGGTTTGTACCAACCAAATATGCCACTGGCTCATTTATTAATGACTGAAAATGAAATTATCTGCCTTGAGGAGCCACAAAATGTATTTGGATGTGATTAAGTTACCAAGTAACCGAGCCTCAAAATAAATGATTTTCCTGTCTATGAAAGAAAAACAGAATAATTTCAAATTGGAATTGTAAAAAAAAAAGAAAAAGAAAAAAACATATATCACAAACATTATATTGTCATATATCACACATAAATCATGCTTTTTGCTAAAATATAAATTCCATTGATGAACTGAGGGGGAAAAATTACACCACCAAATATATGATTTTGTGCTTGTCATAAAGATATATAACTTAAGGCGTGTTGTTATACAGTATGTATGTTATTCACCCATTTTAAAACAGATGTTTTAAGTATTTGCATTATATTCAATTCCTGACATTTAAATTTTTACATTGTAAACCTGATTTTATATTATATAAACTCGTATTATTTTGTTTACTGGAGGTCCTACCATTTCCAATGTAGAAATAAGCACAGTGGTTACCATTGGCCTTCACGGTCACTAGTTGGCTACATAGGGTCCTAGATGGATTGATTAATATGTTTGCACATTGTGATGGATGACAAAGGAATGTGTGGCACATAAAATGTATATAGAATATTTTGGATCTCTTGCAATACATTATGCATATATGTGAGTACTGAGGATGGTTCCACTTAGAAACTTTGAAGATGTCTTGGAATTGCATTTAATACAAATTCTTTCACTATGATGGCATATGATTTTTCTCAATGCTTCGTTCTCATGTCATTTGAGGAAGTTTTTATTTGCCATCATCAAATAATGGGTTGATAATTAGGGATACATTAATGAACTATAAATTTAATACATTTTAAGCTGACTGTAACTAAGGGTTAGGGTTTTCTTCTTCCTCCTCCTCCTCCTCCTACTACTAATAATAACATTAGTGAGTAAAATATAATAAACGTACAAGGGTACTATAATAATGTATATATTCATATAAAAAATTACATTAATAATGTTTTGGGCAAAAGCATTCCCAACCTGGTGCACCATGCATTTCTAAAGTAATCTCATTCTTTTGAAGAATAATTTTTTCTCTGTATCATTACAAAACACACAATGCATATGAACGAGACTGAACATGAATTTATATATTTTTTTATTCAATCTTTCCCAATTACAGCCCTCCCTTCACTGGCTCAGATCAGATGATCACATACACTTTTATTTTGAAAGGCATGGAGAAAATGGACTTCCCAAAGAAGATTACAAAAAGGCCTGGAGATCTCATTCGAAAGCTCTGCAAGTAAGATCTCAAAGTGTCAGGACGATATTTCTCACTCTATAATAACTACATATAGTAGCTGTGTATCCTATTGAATTGGAAGATTGTAAGTTTGAATCCAATGATGCCACAACCATCCAGTAATCCTAAAGAGCACTCCTCCGAGTGTGTTGATGGGAATTCATAAACAGATTTTTATTTACCTTTATTTTTTTTGCTTTATAGGCAGAATCCTTCTGAGCGTCTTGGGAATATGAAGAATGGAATAATAGATATCAAGAAGCACAGGTGAAGGAAAATGCACACACATACACACACAACCCCACTGACAGGTGTGTTTATTGTGGAGTTCTCTAAGAATGTGTGTTATTTCCTGACCTCTCCAGACAGACTTGATTTAGACAGTAATTAAAGAGTCTGGCGTTGAAGAGTAAGCTAGGATCTGCTGCTCATTTCTAGTGCTTGTGTTGGTCATGCTCAGTGTTCAACATAAAGATTAGAAATGTTAAGATAGATGTGAGTTGAGATTAATACAAGCTGCAATTTTTATTCTTTATGGTTGTCTTTTTATATTATACTCTGCAAAACTGTAAAATTATAAGAGAGAGAGCCAGTGTCTTTAGAAATCTAAAAATGATAACAAAGGAAACAAGCGTCCCCTTTGTCATGTCATTATTGTAAATTCAAGGTGCTTCACTGAGGATTTCTAATCCAATTGGTGCATAAAGCCAAGCAGATGGATCTTGATCTCAGAGGCAATCTGCGGCTTGATCTGATTTTCCGTACACAGCCCCAGGCGTAGCGGATGGTCCTCTAATAGTCAAGAAAAATATCTTCTCTTCCCCTCTCAGTTCAGACAGGATCCTGGACAGACGTACACATATTTCATTATGCATTGTTTGTTATTAGAAACACTAACTCTGCATGCAATCAGTGTTAAGGATGTAAAGTCATGCTGGGGACAGGTCGGGAAGTGTATGAGGTATTAATACAGTATATGCTGTGTTCGTTTGCTATGCAGGTGGTTTACTGGCTTTAGCTGGAGTGGGCTGAAAGAGAGGACTTTAACATCACCACTGAAAAGAGAGGTAAGAGAAGATAAGGCTTGCTGATTTGAGTGACACGGATGACTGTGCTGTTCAGATACTTACGGTCAGAAGAGCAATTAGCAAATAATATCTAAATGACTCCTCTTATAATTTCGTTAGATTTTACTGCATCTGATCATATTGAAATACCTTGCATCTTTTACCTTTGTCTTAATCTTTAATATAAAAATAAATAACATTAATACCACATAACATATTAACATTGATTATCAATAAAGTAAAGTGAACAGGTGACAGGATCATGCTCACCCAAAGCTCATTTATGCCTGTGGCAAGCAAAGGCCAACCCGTCTGGTCCGATCCTACAGAAAAGCCAAGAGCAAAACTTGCTGGGAAAAGGTCAATGCCGACACAGCCTCCAAACTCCCCAGATCCTAAACTGATTAAGCATTCATGAGACGAACCAGACAAACAAATACAATTCACAGAGGCCCCACCCTACAATCCACAGTACCCAAAGGACTTGATGCCAGCATCCTGGTGCCATAAACCACAACATACCCTCAGAGGTCTTGTGGAGACATGCCCTGAGGGGAACCTGTACAATATTGGGATTAATGTTTTGCATTGCAATGTTATGGCTGATTGGTGTATACAGTATACTGAATGTAAGTTTAGGGGCAATATATGAATTTGGAAATAGACATTGTATGCTCTCATGCTCCTGCTCACACGTGCATTTAAATCTGAGCCCAGGTAATGTGAGAGGGCGGTATTTTCCACTACTAACAATCTTTTTGTATTTGCTTTATATAAAATTATAATAACTTTGCATTACTGATCAGGAACAGTAATGTATGATGGGATTGTTTATTTTTTTTCTTATCACAGCCCAATAATTCCCCAGTGATTACTCACTCACTAGTTCTCTCATTCACTCATCGTCTATATCACTTAATCCTGTATTCAGGGTCGCAGGGGCCCTGGAGCCGATCCCAAGGGACTTAGGGCATGAGGCATGGTACACCCTGGACAGGGTGCCAATCCAGCTCAGGGCACAAACACACACAAACACATACTCACACACTCATTCATACACTACGGGCAATTTGGGAACACCAATTAGTTTAATTTGCATGTCTTTGGACTGTGGGAGGAAACCGGAGCACCTGGAGGAAAACCACCAAGCATGGGGAGAACATGCAAACTCCATGCACACAGACCCCGAGGCAGGAATCCAAACCCAGACCCTGGAGGTGCGAGGCGACAGTGCTAACCACTAAGCGACCTTGACCTACAACATTAACGTATTTAATCAATTTACAAATACAGTATATGCAATGTTGTGGTACATCCATACAGCAGGGTAGTTCCTGTTCTTGGTCCGTGATAGCAGCTATAAACAGTCTTTCCTATCCCAGCTCCCCTTTTCTTTATTTGTTACTGATATAATACAAAACCCATTGTCCTAAAGATTTTTTTAATAAACCCCTGACTGTTTCAAAGTGCTGACCCTGGACAGTTCCTCCAAAAAAAAAAAGTTAACTAAACATCTCCAGAAAGAAAACATCACAAATCGCCAAATCATGTGTTTAACCTGTTTACGTGGAGGGTCACCTGTGTTACTATAGAAATAATAATGTATCAGAATGAGTGCATTAATACAAAGAAGACAGCCAGAAAGATCTGCTTTTTATCAAACATGAATCAACACCATCTGACAAACAGAACTGAGCATTCAACAAGGGTATGATATAATATGATTAATAATGTTTCTTATGTAACATGACATTTTGACATGACCCGTTTTTTTCCAGCTGAAAGGACCGACAGACCACAGCTACTTTGACAACTATCCACCTGAAGACGAAATTCCCCCTGATGAACTTTCGGGATGGGACATGGACTTTTAACAACCTCGCCTTCCCCTCCTTTACATACCTCAGTGTGAACAAGGTCAAAACTCCTACATCATCCTTTTCCCCAACCACAAAGCCCACAGAAATCCAGCGTATGGCACAACATTTTCTGACAAAGCACAGCCTTGAGCACAGGCCATATTTGTGCTGGAGTAGGTAGGTGGCAGAGTGGAGGAGGAAGAACCAGCTGGGAATGTGGCATTTGAAAAGAACTAGGCCAGTGTTATTTGGATGATGATGTTAGTAACCCTGTTCTGTGTTATTCAGTAATTTTATCCTGTTTATCTACCCGATTATGGAGATGGATGGAACGTAACTGCTGGGTAAACTACACCACAGAGTTCTCCGAAGAACTTTGCCCAAGAAATTTTATTGTGCTTAAATTGCGGACTATGAACAGCAAAGAAAATGATGTGCAACCAGAAGAAATATTTACCTTTTCCTGACCTGGAGAACCGAGAAGGTGAGATGTGGCTGCTTTTGGAAGCAGAGATGAGCCAAGTGCCGAACTTGTGAACTCACAAACCGAATGTGGGTGTGAACGCCAGTGATGTGGCTTCAGTGTTGGACCACAGAAGATGAGCTCAGCTGCTGGGATTTTTTCTTTTTTTTTGTCATTTAATTGGACTTGTGTGAAATATTTATAACCACTGAGAACCTTTGTGTAGAGCCTGGAAGGTGCTATTTCAGTTTCACCTTGCCCCTGCACTTGAGCCAAACCCACAATCCAATAAGCTTTGTGCACATCTATAAATGTTCATAGATTCATGTATTCATTAATGTTAGGACATACTGTCATGCAGTGGTCTGTTTTGTATTTTATTTAAATATATAGTTCACTGTATTACTGATAAAAATTAATGATAAAGAAAAAACGATCAGTGAAACATACAACTTTATTGATGGTTTGTCCAAAAACAAAAGAAGAAAGCGATCTTACAGATGGGGAGAATGAACAGAATAAAACTTTCAGAAAGTAATTATTAACGCATTTAAATTATTTATGTGACGGCTCCAATCCAATCTCACTGAAGGCTTTCCCTGGCCGAAAAAGAAAAAAACTGACAAAATACGTAAAATGCAGAAAATAAATAAATGCCTTTAAAGCTCATTTCCATGTACAAATATAATTTCTTATGAAGCTTATTATACAAGCACAACTAAATCATTTACACAATAGATTATATAGTGTAGTATAATATAATATAATATAATATAATATAATATAATATAATATAATATAATATAGGAAGCCTTTCTGTAAAAATATATTATACAAATATTGAAGGAGTGCTCTTTTTTTTTTTTTTGCTATTTCTGTTATATATTAAGGTACTGTAATTGCTCCCTTTTTGCAATTTTAAATCTGTATCGGTTGCATGTGTAGAAAATGTCAATCCTGAAAAAAACCCCACATTTATTAACATGCATTGAAAAAAGCTAGGATGAATTCTGTGTAAATATAAAAAGTAAACAGATAGAACAAAACAATCAAACTAATGTTTTTGTCACATTTATAGACAAAACATGAACTAAAACATAATTTCAGACAAATGTAAAATACTTTTTAAAGGCACTTTTGAGAATCATATAATATGTACAAATATATAGGCCTGGATATATTTTTATATGCTTTATCATTTATATACTACTTCATCGGTAACTTGGCGTATTGAAGTTGTTTCCACATTTTCAAGGAAAACTTGGTGACCTTTTATTGACCGATGTGTAAATAAGGCCCTCCAAAAAATGCCCTAAAATGTGTCTTGGCAAGACAGACAGAGGTTTGCTTGTAAGCATTTTTCCTGAAACTTGGGGAATTTGCGGCGGCTTGATAAATTGGTAATGTAATCTCTTCCGAGCCAAAATAGTTGTTTAGTGGTATTTACAGAAAACAAGCATGATTACGTTATTGTTCAGATAGAATTACATAAAATGAAGTCAACAAGGGCACTTGGTCAGTAAGTACACTAGAGTTCAGGCTGAAAACAAACCTAAACGTGGCCACTGATTGTAATCTGTGCACAAAATATAGCATTTATATATTTCATTCATCACGCTAAATTATGTCTTTAAGGTACTTCGTTAAACAGTCTACAGCAAACTGTGCTCGTGAGTAGCGTACTAGATCACTGATGAATGCACCAACATACTGAGTTTAGAAATAACATTTCGGTAATGAAATAAATCTCATCTATATAGCAGCAATAGATAAAAACTGAATATGAGTATTGTAAATGTGACATAATAGTAACAGCTTGATAGTGAGAGAGAGAGAAAAACAAAAACAAACACTGTACAAATTCATATTATTGTTCGTCCCTACATCCTCGACACATGGAAATCTACTCATCCAAAGAGAACAGAAACATAAAAAGAAAGGAAGGAAGTCTCGTCAGAACTTCATAACAGCCATGTCATAGAATGACTCTGCGTTCAACTGGGTGGGCGATTTTGCAAAATAAGCGTTTTTCCTTCCAGACAGTTCATTCAAACTCAAAGCTTAACAATTAACAATTGTCTTTAGAAATAGAACAGAATCATCTTCGCGGTAGCTACAGGGATGTAGTCTCTCGTCCAGTGCAAAATGGGAATGGAATAAAAAGGAAGATTAGGCAGAGTCTGGTGTGTGAAAAAGATTTGAAATGAGACATTATCGGCAGGCGCAGGAATCCACTGTCATGTTCGGGTAGACCTTCAGGACCACGTTCCTGTCGTCGTCGAAGAAGAGGATACTGAGTGAGGACATCTTCTCAGGGACGCAGCAGGGCTCTGGAATGCCAGGGACAACCCCGACTGCTCGGACGATGCTCTGGATGGTGGCGTGGTTAGAAGGTTTCAGGGACTGTGGAATGAGGAGATATTTAGTTATGGATATCTTCAGGAATTCACCCGTCTGGGGCAAGTGTGAACAAGGTAGCATGTTCAGTCGGTATAATGCTATCCTCGCTGGGTTATGATTATTCATAACAGCAAGATATGTAAACTATATAAGAATCTTTGTACCTGGCCGGACTGAAGTAATACTCTTGCTCAGACTATTTGCTAACACTATTTCACAATAGATTTGTACTAGTTTGTACGAATAGGAAGTTTTATACATTTCAATGCAGATTTCCTAAAAGTTTTGAAGGGCACAGTTGAAATGTATTGCATATCTAAGAAAGTATTAAAAATTTAACACACCACCAGTATCGATAAAGTATTTTTCAATGTTAATGACCCTCTTCGATCCCTATTTTGCAATATCTGTAATGAACCTACATCACGGTGCTTAAACCAGCTTATACGTTAAACCAGCTTATACGCTTATACCAGCTTATAAGTTTTTTCTTAAGGCTTTACTTAAAAATTTAATGATTTACTTATAAACATTACCACATATACAAAGACCTATAATAACTCTGTGTAAGTCTTTTTTTTTTTTTTGCATTTATGTATCAGAGTGATGGAAATGACCCTATCCTACCACTGGATGGAGCTGAACATCCATTTCAACATATATATTTCCCTGCTTTGTGTAAACAAGTGTTACACATCAGGCCTAATTCCTAGTACATTGGTTGTTATGATCTCATAAGTTTTTTTTTTTTTTTAAATAACAACTGTTCACAACATTGATCCATCTTTCTCCCAACAAAAGAGAATAAAAAAACAAAACAGGAAAAAAAATGTATATATATATATGTGTGTACAAGATGATGTGATTCACATGTAAAGAAACATACCTTTGGCATTGGGAACTGACAGGAACCTGAGCAGTAATAGGCATCAAAAGACTTTGGAGAAATAATCCATTCACTCCAGCCAATGTCGGCGAAGTCCACCTTCAGATATCTGCGTGCACAGTTCTTTGGCTCGTTCCACTGCTTCTTCCGAGCTTTCTTTATGGTCTGCTCGTCAAACTGCAGAAGTGGGTTTTTGTCTCTTGGGTTCTTGCGAGGCTTCTTGCGAGACCGCTTTCCTGCCTTGTTCTCAACAGGGTCGTATGCGCTAGGCTCGTCCCAAGTATGGATCTCATAAGGGTACTCGGGTCCTGGGAGCTCGTTGTTCTGCAGCGGTAGAAGGATGTTGGCAGAACGCTTCGTCCTGTGTGGTAAAGTACTATTGTGGTTGTGCAGTCTGATTTTCTGAAGTCCAGACACTAAGCTCCCTTTGTGCCTCTGGAGAGTGGACACGACACTTTCAGGCTCGGAGATGGCCGAATCGTTGGCATAAACCAGAATGTACGGTGAATGGTCGGACAGAAGATTCTTCCATGGTTGCTGTCCTCGCGAATCGACTGAGATGCCGATGAGAAGCTCATCGTGATGCTTTGCTTTATTGACTATGTGAGTGATGTCCCTCCACTGCCAAGAGATAAATTCTCTGTACGTTGTGGAGACATTAACGAGGAAGTGTCCCAGGGTTCTGGTACTGTCGTTCACAGGGGCGAAGCTCCAGATGTTCAGGTGAACGTGACCGTGCCGCCTGAGGCCATGACGAGCACAGGTTTTGGACTTGAAGCATCTTTGGCTGCTGTTCTGGAGGTCTCCGATATAGTAGTGCAGCGTTGCTGAGAGGACATCCTCTGAGTTAGTTAGGGATGTTAGATTGAAGATTTGAAGCTGCTTATTATTGATGGTACCTGCAGGGAGAATGAAAGTTACTAAATCTGTTATCTATGATGTGCTTGGATCTAAAGATTATTGGCTGTATTGTCAAAAAAAAAAACATTCAGCTCCATATAACTTTTTTTTTTTTTTTTTTCTTCTACATTATAGACATCCTTATGGAATTATTGACGATATCAATATGGACAATCATAATCATAATCATGGCCAGATCCTCACCTCACAGTGTCCCTAGGTAATTTTTTCAGGTTTTTAAGGTTATTGCATAAGGAATGTGATGGAAAACATGATCTTGTCAAGCTACCCATCTAAATACTAGGTTATTATTAAATTCTAACTTTCTTAGTTGACTAGAAAGAGGTTTGAACTTGGATTGAACAGCTGGCACGTATTTCACACCCTTTAATTTGCAGAGACGCACAAGTGCATGCAGGGTATGACGTCAGATCAGGGAGATTACCACTACAATAAAACTTCCTCAGACTTTTTAAACAACATTTCATCTATTCATCATTAAGAGGAGTGATATATAAAAAAAAGTGTGCGCCGGTGATTCAGGAGACAGCAGGTGGATTTCCACTAACAGCGCGCGCGTAGGAGTGAATAAAGGGTGATTTTAAATTGAGTCGTATTCACATTGATTAGACTGTGTAATGCATAAATGTATATGTTAAATGAATATAACAAATAATTAAAAACTATATATTTGCATTAGACACATACCCGGGTGCGCTTTGAAGCTGCGCACCGTGTTTCCGTCCCGGAGCGGAAAGTTCGCGCTGGTGTATTTGCTGTAGAGCATCTGCATGTGTTCGGAGACCGTATCCTGCACGGACTTCTCCGACTCATACGTGTCCGCCTTGTGTCCGAAATCCTTCGTTAGTCTTGCGAAGTGATCTTTTAGCATGGCACAATATCCACAACACACGCAACTCCATCCCAGAAGCAGAACCAGCAGGCGATCCATGGCGCTCGATAAGGTTAACTCTCCTTGCAAGATATCATCACACGAGCGAGCCCAAAAGCTGCAGTATGTTTGATGCTGGGGATGTCGAGAGTGTGTTGATTGTGGTGCGTCTGGCGCGCGCTCTCGGGGTTTTGTGCGCGGACGCTGCGCTGCTGCAGTCACAGCCAATCGCATTCAGGCTCTGCTCTCATATGAGCGCCAAGCGGAATGGGCTGCAGATTTATAGGGCTTAGGGGAGAACCCTGAGGTACTTCACCTTAGATTCAGACACGGAAGAGCCATAGCGAAACAGAAAGAGGAGGGTAGGGAGAAAGAGAGAGAGAGACTGAAGTAAGTAAAGAAATAAAGTTGCAGACAGAGAAAAAGGTGAAAAGGAAAGAAGAAAAATAATCTCCCAGGTTTCTATGCCATATCAAAAGAAGGTAATAAACAGAAAAGTTGGTTCGAGTTTTTTTTTCTTTTCTTTTTTTTGAGTTAGAGCTACACAACATCTGTCAGCATCTGGGACCATAGACAAATGAGGTGGATTATGAAGGTCACTCACTCAATGCCCTCAATCTCATTTTGTGTTCAATGACATTGTGCACACATCCTGTAGCCTGGAGTCTGATCCATATGAGGAACTGCATCCCTTCCATAAACACCAGGCTCATGATTAAGGCTTCAGGACCAGTGGGGCAGGAAGTGATCATCTCTACATGACATATGAAGCCAGTGAGGTTATTATCCAAGGCATGTTTAAGGAGAAAAAAAAATGTAATTGACAAATTATGTCACAGATAAATACATAAAGTAAGATGAGATCTTAATAAAACCAACAAAACTGTGGGGAAATATATATATATTTATTTTCTTATACAGTAAGAAAAATAATCAGTTTCCAAAAAGCAGAAACGAAATGTTAGAGAATGTTGTGCCATTTAAAAATTAATAGTACATAATAGACAGTATTTCAGATAAAAGCGGCAACAAGGCTGTCAAGTGAGAGCAAAAAGTCTACAGAATTGTTTATTGCTACATATTTGTTTAGAATCAAAATCAGGATTTTTACTCAATAGCTCAATCAGCACTATAACAGGAACTGAAACAAGCTAACAGGCTAGGGACAGGCTAAAGTAAGAAAAAAAGTTGAAAAAGCCAAAAAATATAACTACTAAATACCCAATGACTAAATGTTTCTCCAGCCATCCATAATGTGGATTTTTGGAAAGATGGAGTAAGCAGTATCAGCACCACACACCACACACTATACAATGTCTAAGCAGCCAGTCCTGTAATTACAGAGTGTGTCAGACTGTACACTTGATATAATGGTCAAAGATAGCAACATGAAGATAGATGTCAGACTTAAGGGGCATTCTGGGAGAGTGTTCAGATGATGATTCCTGTAAAGAAAAATTAAGAAAATTTTTGTTTTTAGAACAATAATTTGAATTAATCATCTTCTGTAATACAATTAAAATTCACATTTATTTCCATAGTTTATTTAATAATAATAATAAAAAAATCTAAAACATTAGTATTCCTTGGTTAATGTAAATGGATAAAAATTGTGGTTGGTTAATATAAATTGTGCAATTTGAAACGATTCACTTGCAACATAAAGCTAAAGCTTTATGAAGACATATGTCTGCTGCATGTAAGCCAACACACTGTAGAGAGAAAGCAAACAAACAAGTAGTATGTTTGGTTTCACACTAGAGGACTAATAAATATATGTATATACTGTATAATTAGTCAAATGAGGAGCATGATCAGAAACCATTTCTACATCCCTTCCTACGGCATTTAGAACAAAATGGCAAAAAATACGAATAAAGCTAATTAGCGCTTCATGTACCATTTTGTCAATGGGAATGCGTCTATATGGGCAATGAGGTCATGACTAGTAGAAGCCTGGGCTGGGTTCAGGGCGCTTGGGTGGTTTTGGCGTCTGGGTTCTCAAGCCTTCCCTCCGTTTTTTAATAGCCGTCCTGGTCGGGGTGTGCTCGACCACAGGCACAATTTGCCTCTGCCATCTTGGCCTCAATGTGCGTTCAAAGCGGCCTGTCTGCAGCGCTGCGTCTTTACTAAAATAGCTCATCCTCGAAGTGCAGAGATGAAGAAACCAAAGTGGCACGGTTTTTCAGGCTGGAATTCACTGCACATTCTCTCATGTTTTATCAGCCCAAACCAGTGCAAAGACAGGAAGGAAGCACCTACAGTATCTAAAGATCTTTCTCAAGTACAATTATGTCTGGATTTTAATGTATGTGCAGGTTCATTTTTGAAACA
>JAQMYJ010000014.1:15374437-15398900 GCA_030014305.1 Clarias laeviceps | reverse complement strand
TATATATATCCATGTCTGTGGACTCCATGGGATAAGAAGGTTCACAGCCTTTGTTTTTTTTTTATTTTTATAAAAGACTGAAACCCTTCAAACACCCAACCCTCAGAAACTTTGAGCAGAGCCGTGGAAAATGACTAAACGACTTTTATCATGGAGTTGCACAAGTGCCTTTCTGTGAAGGGAATTTCCATAGACTCATTTTATCTCTAAGGTGAGAATCAGGACAGTAGAAAAAGCAGAGAAGAAGTGTTCTTGCAGAGCAAAATTAAAGCATCCTGATATATCCTGGTATCACCTTCTATCTCAGTACCTCAACAAGAACAATCATGCAGTGTCAGGAAGGCTTGTGCAGGTGTCTGAGGGTGTCAGCTGCTTTCTGTTTATTATTGGTGGGCTGTGCTTTAGGAGGAATCCCAGGCCATCACTAACAACTGTGTAAATTTGTTGGGGTAATGAAAACATGGCCTGGATGACAGGAATGTTTGAGCTCCTAGTCCTTTTTTGGCAGGCTTACTCCTTGTCCCCCTTTAGGTGTTCCTTTTGGAAAAGGTGCGGTGGGGGGGAGGGTGGTATTTAACTTGGAAGTGACTTCACACAGTAGGACTTGTGTAATAGATGCAGCAGTGGAAACCAGATGTGCTGAGGTGTGCTGCTTCTTCTGGGATTGAACAGAACTATACTTGCTTGGGATGTTAAATTGATACCCAACTTTATTAGAGAATTTCAGGGTTGGAATGATGATCAATGGAGAAAACCTTTTGTACACATTAGTACTTGTTGGTTAAATTTTATTGTTGGGTCCTATGGATTCTGCATTATAATGAGGCATTGTGTTAAAATTATCAGATGGACACTGTTAAAATTTCACAACTTTTTGTCAACTGCGAATTGACAGAATCTTCAGTCAGATACTTACTGCAACTGTTATCAAAGAAATAAAATACAAGAATAAATGAAAAAGTGTGGAGAAAAAAGATCCATGACATGTTTCCACTTTGCATTGCCATGAGTTACATCCGCAAAAGTTCTTGCCTTTGCCTTCTTAACGCACAACATATCCACCACCAAAAGCTCACTTAATTTGGAATTCCTCAGATGTCCTAAACTCATTCATTTTTATATGCTTGCCAAAATTACTTGTGGAAACACTTCTTTGAAAACATTAAAACATGAGTGAATTTCACACTTTCTCTGTTGAGACACTGTTACACAAAGCAATGTGAAGCAATGGATTAAAGCTGACAGTGATGGCAGGCAATGAACTAGCAGTGGACTCTCATGCAGAGCTTAATGCTGAAGACCTTGAATTAAATACATTGCTATTTCACAGTGAGGACTATATCATTTTTATTCTGCTTACAGGTTATTTCCTTTGTGTTTTATGCAACCGATGGGAGTCTCGCAATAGCATGATGTAGTACTTCTCGTGCAATAAATTTCTTCTGTATGCGTTTTAACACTTGCAGGATTGTAAAAACCCCATGTGATAATGAGATAAATGCAGTGCCTAGTTTTGCAGGTGCTTACATTTCTAACTCATGCTTCAGCTTTAGCTCTTCAATGCCACTGAATTTTTTTTATCAGTGTCTTTTTGCAGTTCTTATAATCTGTGTCAAATTAATCAAAGCTGCCAAATGTTTTCTATCTCATTTTAATGGCTTTGACAGACCTCGGCATGTGTGTGTAGTATGGAGGAAAATAATCAAAAGATGCTGCTTCCTTTCACTTATAATCATAGGGTGTGTCCCAAGGCAGATGTCTTGGCACAAGGTAAAAAAAGGAAAAAAAAAAAAAAAAGCTTCTTGAGCTGTACCAAGGAGCTGTTTGGATGGCTGAGCTGTTAGGTCTCTCAATCTGTATTTACTTTATTTTAGGTACTGCTTCGCTCTGTGTGATCAAACAACAATTAAGAAACAATGAAAGAAAGAAAATGCTAGAGAGTAAACAAAACAAAATCTATGATCTATGGAAATCGAATTTGAAACCGTGGTTGGTTCTCTTTGGGGAAAAACTGCAATTTTTTAGGGCTTGTGTTGTGCTATGTGGTGACCAGTAGCCCAGCATGTGTTCATAAGTTTTTATAAAATGGAAGAGAGAGAGAGAGAGAGAGAGAGGATTTTGAAGATTTGTTTACTCATGTGTTGAGCATCTCCATGGCTGAGGTGTTTGTGCAGGAAACCAAACAAGTCCAGGTGTCCCCTTATCCCTTGTCCAAATGCCAAATGTCCAATAACCAAATGTGAGATGTGACTGAACTAGCTTTAGCCGTAGATGAGTTGGTCAATCATCCTGGCATACAGCTCAGAGCAGGCTGTGTTGGGCCCATTTTTTTTTTTTTTTGCACAAGTCGCCAGCAGAGCTCAAACCACAAAATAAGTGGTTTTGCGAACCCACATACATCAAATTAAAAGGCACTGAAAATCAGAAATGTGCTTCAGTTTTTTGTTTCATTTTTCAAGATTTAGGGTTTAGACCAGAAACCTTCACAATTCTCTTCATACCTCTACTTTTTTTTTTCTTTTATGAAAGATTGCTTCCATGACAGCTCTGGGTAATGTCTCTTCCTTCTAGCTCAATCAGGAACGCATAAGGACAGCCCTGTAAAAACCTGTATGTAGTGAACAGATCTTTAAACCACAGCATATTGGGAGTAAAGGAAGGAGCAGCTCCACATTCTGCCATATGGAAATAATAGAAAAAAATGAAGTCACTTCAGATCTGCTACACCATAAAAGATAGGTGCAACCTTGTATTCCTATCCTATGCTAAGTGCACTCAGTGTGGGGTTCTCTGTAAATAACACTAGTTTAAGTGCATGCTGGTGATTGCTGACTACAAATGCCAATGGCTACTCATCCATTTGATCACTATCCCTGGGCAAGAAGCAATGAGTTTCATGAGGCCCCAAGAGGTGGTTGCCCAGTGGGATGGACAAGCTAATAAGCCATCTGCTGTTTTCTTAGCCCGTAATGAGAAGGAGGAAGGAAAAAAAGAGGAGGATGAGAGTACTTCCTGAGCAGAAGTACTTTTTCCATTTACCTAAAGCAAAGCTCCATATATTATTATTATTTTTATTATTATTATTATTATTTTAATAATTGGGATTTATCTTCAAACCTCAATAACAAATAAAGTCTGAATAGCTGGCCTAGTGTATGGCAAATAAATTTATTTGCTAAAGTATATTATTATCAATATATATATATATATATTTTATTATTAATCACTATTTACCATAAACATCAACTTCAACTGATAACAATTAAAATTGTTCATATATTAAACATGCGCATGCAGACTTTTTAACATGGAAAATCACTGCAATGCTATTGATTTTTTTCTTTTAACAAACATGATGTGAAATTTTGTTAGAAGATGTGAGTTAACATTGAACATTTTAAATTACAAGTCTATCATGATCCAAGTCTATCATGAGTGACAGTACTGGCCAAGCAACACCAGTTTACAAGTGACCAGGGGATAAAAAATGTAGGATTTATAACGTTTCCAAATAGCATATTCAAATAATCTGGTGTGCAGCTTGTCTTCTGCTCCCTTTTCTGTCGTACAATGACATCTTTTTTTCTAGAAATGCAAATTTAAGCTGTAGCTTACACCATCATTATTTAACATTAAACATCAAACACACTATCTTTTAAGAGTCTAATGAACCGGGAGTGGAAATTGTGCCAAGTCAGAGATACGTCTAGTGTATTTGGGTTTAATATATGCAAAAACATAATATTGTTTTTCTGAAAAATAAAAATATCTTCTGATGTAAGGAAAATAAAAGGTCTTGAAATACACATACGATTCCTTGAAAACATAGATTACTGAATTATATCAAGAATTATAGGGTCAAAAACTTTGGCACCGATGACAAAAACACAAATCAGTCAAACCAAGATTTCTTTAACTGATTCAACCAAACTTAGACATGGCTGTGCTTTATCCCCATACTTTTGGCTTGCAAATTACTTATGGGAAAGCAATTTTTAAGTTTAGCTCAGACATGTGCAGAGCACCTCAGCTCATGGGAGACAAAGGGACGTCCATATCTGTGAATTTGCTAGAGACTTCCAAAAAATGACATACAACAATTCCATGCTCATCCTTTTTACTGGACCTTTTTTTCCAAGTCATAACTTTTTTATGCTTCTGAGTCACTGTAGATTTCTACACAACACTATAAAGACAAATCAAGCAGTAGTGAGGAAAGATGGGCTTGCCACATACAGTATAGAACATACATTACAACAGTGAGGCGCTGTGTCTTTATGTCTTTTATGTTTTGCCAGGCAGGGTATGCTCAATTGTGTATCTTCACCACTTGTGTTGAAGTTCAAAAAATGACTCGAAATCCTTTCCTGGCCACAATGTTTAACTTTGCACACCCTGCTATGACATGGCATCCCAACTTTCCGGAATTGAGTTAGGCTTCCTGATGTGAACTTAGACTTTTGTGCAAACGAATGAAGGATTTTGGGTTAGAGAAGGAAATGACATTGTCATTATTAGAAGAGCTCACTGTCTGCACAGGAGAGTAATGCAAAGCAAAGCAAAGCTGAGGTTAACCAGGCCTGAATAAAACATGCAGAACTGCTCCTTGTCAAAACTTGCAAAAAACTTCAACTCATCATCAACCTGAGTGTGTAAAGGGGAAGGTCACTGGGAATCATTGATACTTTAGACAGTAATTTAAACCAGATATTTCTGTAAGTGTAATGAGTTCATTTATCCATTAAAGAGCTTATTAATAAGCATGAATGGAAACTTAATGCAGAGCTTCTTAATTCTTTATCCTCCTTTAACAAATTTGAGCTCACAAATATCAATTGATTCAAACAATGTTCACTTCTGGTTGCAGTTGTTAACTTAAAAAAGATATTTCACAGCAGATTTATCAGATTTAAGGGGCACACTCTGTTTGTTCCCATCTAGGAAATTAACAGAAGCCCGAAAGCCTACACGTACTACACCCTTGCTTCTGCAGGTGCACTTGAGCGGCACCTGAGGACTGGGATTTGTCAAAAGCATTTTATCAAGATGGGAAGGCTTGTGAAGGCGAGTCTGTGTCTTATACATTACTTTTATTCATTATTGCCTGCCTTGATTTTGCGTAGGTTGATTCGGATCATCGAGTACTCTCACTGATTTACGGCCAAGAAATCCCACCGGAGTTTGGATTTATAGTAAACTACAATTTCTTTTTGTGTAATAAAATAAAGTCAGTGTTTAAGAATGACACTTCAGGACTTCCTTATTGTTTTTTGTCTGGAACATCTGTTGAGTTATTGCAACATTTTTTAAAAATAAAATGAAGAGTTGAAAATGAAGTTCCTACAACATTTAAATCCAGCATCGCTGTTATCCGGTGACAAGTGAATCACTTGCTACTAAAACATAACATCCTATGGTTACAACCACCCACAACAACCAGCCTGAATGAATGAGGAAAGTTTATGTGAAAATCAACCTTCTCAAATTCCTTGGTCAGACATAAAAGGTCTGCCACATCCAACTTTATTTTGCAGTGTACTCCCTTCCTGTTATTTAAGAGGGATGTTTTAAATTGAGTAAGGGGCAAATAAATGTGGCACATAGGTATTCATTGGGAGTAATAAAAAAAAAAAGGTCTCAAAGAATGGGTGCCTCTCTATCTTAAAAAGTGCAGCTTGGGGTTTGCTGCAGCTGGACGGCACATCGGGTGACTCCCTTTGACATTCTTTTCATTATTTTCTACCACAGACAGAGAGAGAGAGAGAGAGAGTGAGAGAGAGAGAGAATGCGAAAAGAATGAGCGGTGCAACTAAGAACAAGTTTTCTACCAGTAGCAATAAACAGAGGCAGTTTAATTTATTTTAGTCAGTCCAAAGAGATATGGTAGAAATTTCTGCATAGTTCGCACCATTTCTTATTGCTTAAAATTGTTCTTGCTACGCTTAAGCTGTCAGAACATATGTGAGCCGTGAAAGCTGTGAAATGATTATTATAGCCAAACCTTTAACAAAACATGGTTGTATAAATCTAAAATAAAACCTGATATGTCGGATAATTACTCTGGCTATGGTCATTAGAACGGCATGAATTTTCAAATATATACTTTGTATGTCCATGTCCTGATAAAAAAGCAGTCTAATATATCCTAATGCATTGCAATCACAATAATTACATAGTGCCTCTGGCCTGAACAGACCGAGCCTCCTGTAATTAGAAGGGACAGTCCCAAATGTGCTGTGATAACATTCCTGCCCCTGTGAACATCGGAATTTTGGGATAGTCTTCTCTTTTCTTCTGCCCTACTGATTCGGGCTTTGAGTTCTATTCTTCATTTATTTGCTTGGAATGGCACTAAAGGCTTTAGCACAGCAACCAATGGAATTAGCCAGGACGACTCAGGCTGCGTAATTAGCTCTGCTTTTTATCTGAAGCTGAGCTGAGTTTAAACATGCTCATTGGTTCACATTGAGAGCCAGCACTTCCAGGTGGTCCAGTACATCAGAGAGAGAGAAGAAAGAAAGAAAGAGAGAGAGAGAGAAGGAAGGAGAGAAAGAAAATGAACAGATCTTAAGCACCCTTGTATGTTTACACAGCATGGATTCCATGGCCACTTCATCCATCTTGCGTAACCGTGGTCGGATCATTGTTCTCAGAGATGCTGACAAGGTGCAGGAAAAACAAAACAAAACACCAAAGTCTATCTTGTGAGATCTAATATCTCTGCTAAAGACGATTCATTTCCACTTTGATCAAAAGGAGTGTGATTGTGAAGTGTCATGAGAGACGTCAAAAGAAAGCTGCACAGGTGCATGCTGCATTCATAATAGGGGGTGCGGTGCTGGTGGCAGAGGGTGTTGTGTTTCTGCTATATTTCTGTAAGAACACCATTCAAAAACCAAAAACCCTAAAAAAGCAATTATGTTCTATCCCACATTTTTGCTATGAGGCTGGAAGCTTTTGCGAAATATTGCTCTAATGAGATTTACCTAATTCCATGATTTCCCCAACATGAATCTGGCTGCATGGCTACTTAAACCAGCAGTGTGTGTGAACAAACACTTTTTACCATTCTTTATATTTAAATTCATAAAAAAAAAAATACAGTACCCAACCTCACTTTATACCACATGGTATAAATATAAAAACCCATGCCAGTTCAAGCTTTGCGTTTCAGCCCATCTTTGATATTCTCCTCTGTAAAGTATACAACTGTGATGACATTGGTCTCAAAATTGTGTTGTTTACTGTAGTCAAAGAATGCTTTTCATCTGCCCACACAGATTCATTTTAGGGAAAGCTGGTCTTGTAACCATGTGGACCAGTGGTCAGGTACAGTAAATTTGCCTATAAGCCTAGTTTATTACAAACCTTTTTGGTCCTATATAATTATAGTAATCACAGACTAATGTATGAGCATTATTTAAATGAAATCACGTTTATAGCCTTGCACTGGAAAATGCATTTGGAATGTAAGGGCTTTACAGAATCCGAGCAAAAATGTAGAGTGCCATTCCATTAATCATTAAACATAAATAAAATGTATGAAACTATTTAGATACCAACCATTTAATCGGTAAAAAACCCAAAACAAAACAAAAACGGACTCTTTTAAATATTCACGGCACTTGCTATAATCATCATGTTAAAAAAAAAAAAACAGGAAAGAGGGGGAGGATGCATGTCTTCAAAGCACTGGGTGGAGGGTAATTTCCACCCTTGGATGTTTACACCATTGTGATCTTAACAAGTTGACCAAAACGCTACTAGGGGACATAAAAGAAAACATACAGTACATTTCATGCTTTCATGTCAAGCGTCAGCAGATATCACAGTTCTAACCCTGCTTTAATGCCATACATGTTCAGATTTTGCACCAACAAGATTATAATATAATTACACAAGTCTATTTTTCTCATAAGAGCTCATATTGTGAGCTCATAAGAGCTCATAAGAGCTCATATTACAATTTCACGAATAAGCTATTCACATATACTCTGGGTGACATGGCAAGTTGAAAAGCAGATTGATGGTTTGCAGAGCAGCGCCCAGTGACTAATATGTTATCGACTTCTGTGACACAATGTACATATTGTGTAGATATGTAGATATGTACAGCCCAGTTCCTGATATGCCACTGTGTATTGAACAATAGTGTTTAAATAAGATATCTTTAACCACTCAAACTCCCAGGACCTGTTGGCCAGTCCAGGCTGAAATTCCTCTGCCTCATAACTACAATGATTTTTGTTTTCCACGAGATTCACAGTACTTACATGTAAATTTATAACAGTTAGTGATTAATGCTTTGATGGATAACTAAAGAATATGGTGGAGGTTAAAGGGTTAACTGATAAGGGAAATGCTAATAACAGAGAATGAAAAGAACTTTCTTATTTCTCACTGCACCGATAGAAACCATGATTGACTGCAGTAAATTGTTCTCTCTCTCTCTCTCTCTCTCTCTCTCTCTCTCACACACACACACACACACACACACATACACACTTACTTTATGAATAAGTGCCAAACATATTTAAGCACTAATAGTACCACACCCCAAACCCACCAGATTATAGATGTGTTGTAATGAATGTTTATACTAGCTAACCTTCCATATTATAAAGTATGCACAACATAATTGAGGGTCAATATTTGCAGCTGGCTTCCAACCACACAAAGACAGATTTTTTTATGTGCAACAAAAGCTAAACTGATAATCCTCTTATTATGAGTCCAAAAAGCACAAAGTTCTGAGGGCATGTAAGTTTTATTAGGATTATGCCACTTGTTTGTCCATAATAAGTGGAAACCCCACATTTGGCAGGAAGATGCAGAACTCCACCCTTGCTTCCCCCATTGGACTGATGTTGGCACTATAGTACGGTATCACAAGTTTTGATTCATGTGACCTTAACTATGTTTACAACATTCCAATATTTTTCCCCTCACAAATCCCTTGGTCTCATCAAAACAAGAAGCTTTAAGAATAATTAATTAAATTACAATTCCTACCTACGTAGAGCTAGAATACATGACAAAAATGTATTCAATACAAATCAATACAAAAATTTATTGAAATTAATTTGATTGACAGTGAAAGTGTTTTCAGCGGCATGGTGTATTATTGGTTAGCACTGTTGCCTCCAGGGTCGAGGGTTTGATTCCAATCTTGAAGTTTGCATGTTCTACCCGTGTTTGGTGGGTTTCTCCTGGTGTGCCAGTTTCCTCCCACACATGCAGTTCAAACACGTGCAGATTAGGCTAATTGCCATTGTGAATGCACATGTGAGTATGTGTGTGTGTGCCCTGCAATAGATTGGCACCCCATCTAGGGCGTCATTCCCTAAGACTCCTAAGATCACGCCCATGACCATGTACAAGGTATGTCGATGAGTGAGGAAGTGAATAAGAAAAGCGTTTTCACTATTTTCAGGTGATCTCAAGTTTGAATTCTTATGAAACCACACCGAGCTATCTGTGGGGAGTCCAAGAGTCCAATAAAACTAGCCCTGCTCTCTGTTTGGATGGATGACATTATTCATTCCACGGTCAATCATAGCAATACTGGCCAATCAGGTGTACTTGTGAGTTGATGTATTTTATGTAAGTTTTACTTTTGTGAAGCTGCTTTGAAACAATGATCAATGTTAAAAGCGCTATATAAATAAAATTTATTTGAATTAAATTGAATTGAACAGTTATTACATTTGTCAGCATGTGATGTCACACAAAAAGCAATTTAAAACCATTGACATTTATGGCATTTGGCAGATGTTCTTATCGAAAGTAAGCCTTTAACATCTTTGGTATTTGTTGAGCAATGGGGAGGGATAGCTAGTGAGCAGGAATTAACCAATGACCAAATTAAGAAGAAATGAAGTTTAAAATATTAGAAAAAGATAAATAAAAAAGGACATTTAAAAAAAATCTGGATGCTAATAACCAATTAAATTATGGTCATATTAATTTACTTCTCATAAGACTTCAAGAAATTAGCATACTGATAGCAATATGGCAAAGAAGCCTTCTTGCCAATTTGGGCTTCTGTCACTTAGACCTTCTAGCACCACCATCAGGCCAAAATTGATGATACTAAAGTTCACATATTCTTGGTGGCGCTATACATAGATAGAAAGGTAGATAGACAGATAGATAGATAGATAGATAGATAGATAGATAGATAGACAGATAGACAGATAGATAGACAGATATAGATAGATATAGATAGATAGATAGATAGATAGATAGATAGATAGATAGATAATGTATTGATCCTGAAGGAAATTTCAGATTCCAATAATTATAAATTCGACTAAAAATTATTAATAGCCAGCAAACAGTATGAACAACAGCCAAATAAAACAAAATTCAGAACACAACTAACAATAATCATGAAAACTAAACCTATACTTTCTGAAAACTAAATGTATACTTTAGTGGTTAAGGTGTTGGATTGATAGGGAGGTCACCGATTCGTGCCCTGATGCCACCGGGCTGCTATTGTCGGACTCTTGAGCAAGGTCTTTCACCCCCATGTGCTCAGATACATTTGGGCGTTGAGGTGGCACCAGGACCACATAAGTAACTGTCACAGATATATCTCCAGGGTGGGGAGTATTGGTTGCCTGATGAACCAGGTGCCACATGGACAGACCCTACCCCCTTTACAGATAAAAGAAACAGGGAATATAACAACAATATGGCATTTTATTAACAAAGTAATAATGTCGTGTAATTAGTTCTTTCAAAGAAAAAGGGAAAAAAAAAACAATGCTAGCATGTAGTGTATTTACATAAGCACTTGCAAATGTGGTAACATTTTATTGGATTCTAAATACAGATGATTGTTTCAGTGGTCAAGAACAATTTAAGAAATGAAAGACTTGTTAACGATTGATTCTTACTCTTGTAATTAAAGGTTAAGCATACGAAAATACACACAGCGAGGAAATGAGGATATGATTAGACCTTTGAAGTGTACAATAGGCTTAAATAGGAAGACAAGTTTACCCTATATTTAGAATCGAACACTTTGCTTCATTCAACACGAGGAAAACTACACGGTGGAAATTACTTTTAACAACAAACAGTATTATCTGTAGTTCATCAGGAATGACGAGTGAAGTGGGATTTTTCAAGTCAACAGTGTAGTGATGCTATGAGCACAAAGACATGCATATTACAGTAGGTTAATTGGCATTACAAATTGCCTGTAGTGTGTAAATGAGTTTGTGTATATGTGTGCGTGCCCTGTGATGGATTGGCACCCCATCAAGGGTGTCCCCCAAGTCTCCTGGGATAGGCTCCAGGCCCCCCCGTGTCCATGTATAAAGGATAAAGCTGTATAGACGCTGAATGAGTGAGTAAGTAAGCAGTGACTCAGCACACGGTCAGGTGTATTTTGTTGGAGCACTGTGATTATGCTTTGGAATGTGGGAGAATTTTAACACGTACTTATATGCAAAATGGGGTAAAATGTGGTTTTAATAAAATAAATGCAATAAACGGACCTCTAATTTTATATTAGCAGTAAGCCAAAAATAACAGACAGCTTTATGGACATTAGACAATCTGTTCTGTGTTGTGTTAAAAGATACCTTGCCAAAACACATAAAAGCACTGAGTCTCCAAGTAAATATCTAATTGGGTTTACACTATCATTTTTAAACAGTACTTTTCCTTAGTTAAGCTGCTTTCTTTTGTCTCTTATTAAATCACCAGTCACTTTGACTATTTGAACTGACATGGGCGTTTGGGAAACCTATCTTTTTAGGAACCGTTTAGAAAAAAAAAAAAAAAAAACTTCCCCTTATTAGCCTAAATTGAGGTGGGGGGTGGGGGTGTTGGGCAGTGAGTTAGCAGAACTGGGAAGTGGCTTTTAGCAGCCTGATTTGATTAGTTAATCCTGGCGTAAAACTATATTCTTGAGTGTTTGTTGGATGCTTTTTCACTCAATACTAACATGATAAATTTCAACAATATATCATAAAGGACAATCGTAGATTATATGTTTCTCTGCTTCACTAAAAAGCACAGAGGACATAATTACAGGGCGACTGTGTGATACCCCTGCCTTATGGAACACATCTGGAAGTGGCTGCATGGATATTCTCTAATACTGGTCTATTTTAAAGGAAATCTTTACATACACATTATGCTCTGGTTACAGTTGTCTTCAATACTTCCTCTTCCTGTTGATTTGTCTTGTAAACTGTTTGTGAGCAGAATTTGTTTGCTACATTCAGACGAAAATGTATACAGTGGGTTCCTGTAGGATTAGCAGTTAAAGTTATATTCAGACCATCTCATTCCAGGAGAGTTTGTCTCACTTCTGAACGAGAACACATATGGCAGAATTCACGTGTACACCTAACTATTTTAACAAAATCACTTTGACTTTTAGCAGCATGTGTTGCAATGACCATCCCGCAAACCTTTTCTGAACATAAGTATGTGAATAAATACTGAATAAAACATCAAAAGAAAAATCAAAGCAATAATATATATATATATTCTTACTACACTGTGAAACAATGCTGAAATATGCAATACTGTATGCAATAATTTCCTTTAAACAGTTGATATTGAGATGTATCTGCTACTTATGCTCTGTGAAGCCTTCATAACAGCTCTAATCCAAGGTGTTGTTTGTTATTTGGTGATTTCTGAGGCTGGTAACTCTAAATGAACTTCTCCTCCTCAGCAGAGTTAACTTTTGGTCTTGCTTTCCTGAGGTGGTCTTCATGAGAGCCAGTTTCATCATGGTGCTCGATGAGTTTTGCAAATGTTCTTCACAATACTGTTCTTGCAAGAACTATTCCAGAACAGCTTACTTTCATATCTTAAAATAATAATTAGCTGTTGATGTTGTTATTTAATTACCTAATGCCATATGTGTTATTTTATATGTTGTTCCAGAATGTAGAAACTAAATCTTATAAAGTAATGTGTCCAAACATTTGACTGTTGATTGGTGTTTTCAATACATAGGATAAACGGTATAGATAGTGGATGGATGGATGGATGGATGGATACTAAAATAGTGAGATTAACCCAAGTAGTCCATAGTCCTAAATACCACATTACAAACAAGAATTACACTATATGGTTGTCTTTTTAAAATATCAGGCTAGCTAGAAAATATTTGCTACCTAGCTAGGCTAAACTTACCTAGCACTAGCTAGTTTTACCTTCACGATTAAATCTGTTGCATTTACCCAGCCTCACTAAAATAATGGAAGATTTTTTTTGTTGTTTTTCTGATTTTCCCATCTAATTTAGTCATAGCTAATCCCATCCGTCACTAGGGCACTCTCCCATGAAGGCTTGAGCGAACAACCAGGGAGGGTGAAGGTATCATGTAACTATTCCAGAACAGCTTACTTTCATATCTTTAAATAATAATTAGCTGTTGATGTTGTTATTTAATTACCTAATGCCATATGTGTTATTTTATATATTGTTCCAGAATGTAGAAAATAAATCTTATAAAGTAATGTGTTCAAACAATTGATTGGTACTGTATCTCTAAAATTCAAAACTGAGCAATGATACAATTCAAACAATTGAATAAATGAATGAACAAACAAACAAACAATAACAACAACAAAATATATTGTTGAAACGGTGTGCGATTTCCTTTCAGGTCACATACTGTACAGTAAGATAACATAAGAGATGGGACTCCCAAAATAGATGAGCCACACTTGGGGTGTGGGTTATGTTTTATGAATTTGGTTTTATGAATTCTATGGTATAAGTCATACAAAAAATATTGCTCTAACTATGAAGCATTTTGGGGATATACAGTACACTGTCTGGCCAAAAAAAATAAATAAAATAATAATAATAATAAAACTAAAATGAAAAAGTCGCACACAAGTTTTCACTGAATCCTTTAGCTTTGATTACAGCACACAATGTAATGGCCAGTTCATGTGTGCAAATTATTCCTCATGCTCCCAGAACCACTCTTTCACAATTTGAATCCCGAAGAATGCCTGTGCAGTCAAGAAAGAAAAACTCCATAGACGTAATAATCTGGTCATTCAGTACATTCAGGTTATCAGCTGACTTCATTTTATTGCCACATAACATTGCTGAGCCTAGACCTGAGCAACTGAAGCTACCCCAGATCATAAATTGCTTCCAAAAGCTTGTACAGTGGCCACTATGCATGATGCAGCCATCACTGGGAATAGACTCAATCTGAACACATCAGACCACACGACTTTTCTCTCCATTGCTCCAAAGCATTAAAACCCATTTAATATAATGTATTATTTTAGACTTTATCCTACATTTAGCTTACATACTGCACTAAATTTGTTCAGTAATGAAAAATAGAAGCATTTTACATCCATTAATCTACGCTAGTTACTTAAAAATACAGAGTAATTCTGCCTAAGTGGAACAAACAAAGTCAAGAAAATTTGTGAAAACATTTGTGAAATATGGATTTACAAGTCCTAAATTATAAATCTGGAAATAAAAATGTATGCAGTCAAGGATTATAAAACATTCAATGTCATCCACTTGGGGTTGTTTGCTTAAAAAGTCTGGGAATCCAAGACATACAATATCATGTAACATAATAGTAGGAAACTATTAAAATAAATAGTGGCATGTTGGCTTAATCCTTAGCACTGTTGCCTCGCACCTCAGAATTTCTGCTGAGGTTTAATTTCCCTTCATGCTTGGTTGATTGGTGTTTTCAATTTGCCCATTGTGTGTGAAAGGGGCAAATATCCCTACATAGGATAAACGATATAGATAATGGATGGATGGATGGATACTAAAATATTGAGATTATAGTTCATAGTCCTAAATACCACATTACAAACAAGAATTACACTATATGGTAGTATAGTATGGCACTATATAGCTAGAAAAGATTTGCTACCTAGCTACTGTAGGCTAAAATTACCTAGCACTAGCTAGTTTTACCTTCACGATTAAATCTGTTGCATTTACCTAGCCTCACTAAAATAATGGAAGATTTTTTTTTTGTTGTTTTGAAAATTTTGCTGATTTTCCCATGTAATTTAGTCATAGCCAATCCCATCCGTCACTAGGGCACTCTCCCATGAAGGCTTGAGCGAACAACCAGGGAGGGTGAAGGTATCATGTAACGTCAGCCAACCATATCTTTTCGAACTGCCTGCTCACGCACTGTAGTTCACAGATTCGGAGGATAGCGCTGTCCACTCCTTCCAGTCACATGAGCTCACAGATGCTCATGATTAGCTATCTGAGAATGACAGGATGCCTTCTACCTCTCCTCTCAAAGGCCAATCAGCTCCATCATTGCCTGGGATTTGAACATGCTCTGGGCGATATGTGTTTTCTCCCTAATTTAGTCGTCACTGATTCCCACCCACACTCCCATGTCAAGGCTACAACCACCAACCAGGAAGGGAGAAGGCTCCAAGCCACGTGAAGACACCAACCTCATCTTATCCTCATACTTGGAGGACAACACTATCTGCTCCTTCTGCTTTTGTGAGCTCACAGACGCTCGTGATTGGCTGTAGAGCCTCCCCTCTGAGAGAGCTCGGCCAATCAGCTCTGTCTAGGCCCCAGGCTGCAGGAGGCTACAGGATCACCCAAGAACTCGTGAACCTCGGATGATGGGATGAGCATTTTTCCGCTGGGGCCGATATGCTTTTTTAGTTGAAGCGTAGAATAACAAAATATTGAAAGAAATTAAAAAAGAAATGGGGTAAATGAGCTAGACTAGTTTTTTTTCAGTTTCAGGAAACTGCTTTTGACGTCTTGTTTTACAATAAAATTAATGATACTGTATGTTTTACTGTATTATTATAATATAGCATCAGGATTGTTACAGTTGCTTCACAGTACACTACAATCTGCCAAAACTGTAAATATTCTCTCAATATATTAGGCAGGCTCCAGTATGGTAATATACACCGCATTGGATGTATTATAATTATTTTAACACATATTCATATTACAGGAATAATTAAAATTCTCGAGAGCAAACACTGAAAAATTGACATATCAAAAATAAGAAAAGCATGTTGCAATACCACTGTGGTGACATCTGACATACTATCAGTTTGAGGCCTGCGTCATAGTGAGCTCTAAGGGTGCAATAAAAATAACAACTGCAAACAGCTGGTCAACTGTACACACACACACACACGCATATTTACACATGCTGACACATTATGTTAGATGGCCTGACATCTTGTAAAGTGGAACTTTCCATGGTTGTTGTGACAAATTGTTTCGTTTACAGTAGCTGGAAAGAAAGTGCACAATACAGTGCTTAAACTACGGGCTAATGCTATGTCAGGGATGTGCAGCGATAATAACGTTAACCCCTACAGAGTTATTTTGATCATTGAGTCTAGCCAGTGGAGGCTCTGCAGTCGATCTGGATGAATGGCAGCCATACATGTCACCGGAAAGAAAGCAAACTCCAGTGGCCCACTTGTTTAAGCTTGGCTCTCAAACACCATGGGCTTCTTCTTGTATACACTGTGAGGTGCCTGGTGCTAAACATGTGTTAAACAGGATGTTTTGCTAATTCGGGCTTTGCACTAATGAGGCACTGCTGGGCTAGGGGTGTTGTCATTGTCTTATTAGATGTATTAAATCAGCAGGGTATGTCCTCTTAAGTCACAGATATTAATCTTTGAACCTAAGCTAACTGTCCAAGTGTCTGAATGGACGTTGCTTCATGTACTACACTTTCTGCAATCCAAATATGCAGGATTTAATCTGGGCCCAGGACACAGATCATTACTGTTCATGTGCCTGAAAAATAAGTGTGCCAAAGCATTTTTGTCATTACAGGTATTGAATTAAGTAATTAGCTTAGGCCTTAGGGTTCATAGGGCTGGCTAATTTGTGTAACCATGTGTTGAAACTGCTTATGGGAATTTGTAGACTCAGGCTAAAAAGTTTGTTAAGGGGGTTGCAAACAAAATCAATACAAATTGCCATGCCTCAGCGATACCTACAGTACCTTTTGCTTTGCTGTTATTGGCCTCGACCAAAACTAAGACAAATATTGTTGCACTACCATTGTATATACAGTGGTATAAAGTATAGCTCCACATTTAGCTAGGAAATGCATAATTATCTTTGATCTTTGAAGTCCACTTTTCCATTTTTAGTACAGTACCGATATTGTAGTTTAATTGATAAAAATATTGTTCTGATACTGATATGCTTACTAATGTCTCTCAGGACAACATGCTTTCCCAGTAAAAATACATCAGTGGACAGGCAAACCTCAAATCTTATTTGATACCATTCCAACATTTCAGACCAGTCCCTTTTTTCTTTTGGTGGCTAGCTAAGTTATGGACAAGAGTGATCCCAGAGGCAGGATGGTGCTGTGGGAGTCACTGGATTTCAAGCAATACTTCTCCATACTTGGAAATTAAAGGTCAATCAAAGGTCAATGACTAAAGACCTACAGTATAAAGACTCATGCTCCCCCCTGAAAAAAAGAATCTTCCAAAAAATGCGTGACTGATAGTACTTAGTTAGTACCTTAGTATCTAGTGTAAGGAGCTATCCAATGATGGAATCTTCAAAACACTTTTGTAAGTCACTCTGGATAAGATCCTCTGCCAGATGCCTAAATGTAAATGTCAATAATAGGCTTGAATCTCCAATAATTTTTGGTGCTGACCGCTTCACTTTCCATTTAGGCCTCCAGTGATGTCTGTATTGCATTACTTTGCAATCTTTGTATCTGGATTTCCTCCTCGATTGTAGGTTGCTGTTTACTCCCTGGTCTGGTCTCGATTTAAAGGATTAGAGAAAACCCCATGATTTGTCATAAACATTACATTTGGAAGACCTCAAACTTGTTCTGTCAGACTTAAGCAACATTCACATCTATGATATATATAAATCTGTCCTGGCAGGATTATTGTTCTGGTCTTGATTGATATATATCAAACCTAATCCCTGTACTTAGTACTGAATATGTATCTCCTTAGTCATAATGATTAGAGCAGAAAGAACAGCTAGACTTTCCATCAACATTTGGAAACACCTTGCCTTTTAAATTTTTTACAAATAATGTTTGATAATGATTTCAACGAAACAATCAGAATGAAGAGGAAACATGCAGAGCTGTCTATGACAAAAATTTGTCCAGTCCAATCTGAAGATGTTATATAAGAAAATTAGTTCAGAGAAGTGTTGAAAAAAGCTACATGAGAAAAAAAAGCTGCCAAAACCTCTGGACACTACTATAAAGTTGTGGCAAGGCATCACTAAGAAAGGCTTGGAAAAACATTTTGTACAAGTGTGTGTGTGCAGCTGCTAAGTTTAATTGTTGTTGGTTATGGCCACAAATATGAACCTGTTACTGCAACCGAAGAAAAAAACAATGAAAAAATAAAACCCCAACATTTTAAAAAGCTAGATCTTCTCAAGTCTTGCTGAGTAGCACTTATTGAAACCAAGAAGATACCAAAAATGCACCTAAAGCAGGAAGTATTTTCTCAAGAAGATTTTGTAATGGATCCCAAACTTAAGGTCTGTTATTGAAGGCAGCACTGCAGAGGAGAGATGTCCGACATCATGTTCCAAAAAAGCAGGATCAAAGTGGGTGACATAAGCCAGCACACCCTTCAGAGTAGAAAGATAAATGGACAGCATGGGCTGTTATCAAAGGCTTGCCTGTTTGTGAGATTCTGATTAAAGTGCTGCAGTTCTTTTTTTTTCCCCTTCCCCGTGGAAATAGGTGTTCAAACATGACACTGTTTGGGTTGGCCTGTGACTCTGGTAAGAAGCTCCCCTCACACTGCCAATGAGACTCTTGGGCAGTTGTGCCGGTGTGCTATGGGCCTGATGGTTCAATGTTTTTGCACAACACTTTCCTGGCCATGCTATATGGTGTAATGGCCTAGAATTTTTCCTATTTTTCTCTCTCTCCACTAGGTAAGATCATAGCGTAGGCTATATATATGGGACATATAGGCCCATTCAAATCTTGGATGTACTGTAGTTTGATTTACTGGCCTGCATCAATCAAAGAGAACATTTAAAATACTGGAATTGTGTTAAGAACTTTCTAATGCAGTATTCAGTTAACCCTGAAAGGATAGTACTGAACCATTAACTACATAGAAGCAATGTGGTTAAAAAATATTTCCATCAGAGAAGACTTTAATGCTTGATAAGGCTATATGAGTTGCTGATTGAAAGGTCGGGGGTTTGGGCCCCAGCTCCCCCAAACTTCCTCTCTGGAGCTCCTGAGCAGGGCCCTTAACCCTATTGCTGTATCCTTGCTGTCCCTGCGTTCTGACCCCAGCTTCTTAACTGGGATATGTGATAAAGTAATTTCACTGTGCTGTAAGGTACATGTGAGAAATGATTGATTCTTAATTTCCCCAACAATGCAACAAGAACGTACAGGATTAGGACTAAACAGCTGTGTGGCCATAAGAAAACCACTTGTTAAGGAGACAAATCAGAAAAAAAGGCTTCAATTTGCTGGGGAGCATAAAGTAGTGTTATGATCTGGAGTTGCATCAGTTCGTCAGGTCTGGTGACATGCTTACACCACATACTGGGATCTCGCAGCGTGCTTGACTGAGGAATGAGACCATCAGAAAGCGGTGCTGTGTCCAACTGACCATCGAAGAGGAAATTCAAAAGCGAAGACTACGCTGCTTCGGGCACTTGTGCAGGATGGCAGGTGTGAAACAAGCAGCCCTGGATCGCTTATCTCGAAAAGCAATTGTACGAGATGTCTGTAGTCCTGTGGCATCCACGGGGGTGTATCAGACGCGTCTTCAGACTCGCCTCGACACTGTCTAAGAGAGTTGATGATGATGATGGTCAGGTCTAGGCGCAGCTATGTTATGTGGCAATAAAATGAAGTCAGCTGATGAATAACCATCACATCTATGGAGTTTTTTGCCTCTGATGGCATGGGCATATGCCAGGGCTCAAATTGTGAAAGAGTGGTTCAGGGAGCATGAGGAATCATCTTCACACAAGAATTATCCATTAAAATCAAATGCAAGATTGAAATATTAGTGTGAGCGACTTTTTTTTTTTGGCTCGGCAGTTTAACGTTTTTTCAAAATTAATCAGTATTACATCAAACTACAGTAAGTAGCTCTTACTCACTGTTCTCTCTGTATATTTTGCTTGTACTGCTTAACAAAACAACTGCAGCACTTGAATGAAGCTCAGTTCTGGTAAGCGCTCGCATTGTTCTAATGTTAATACATCACACGCATAAGAGAGATAAATATTTACTAAATACATTTTAATTTCTGCGCAGAACATTACAATAACATCAGGTGCAATGGCACTTATGCTGAAGCTGAGCCAGTGCTTATTCTACTGAAATGTGTTTATCGCTGCTGTCAGTTTGCCCTGACAGATACCAGGCCTTCCTCTGACTAAAACGATGAGCAGATTTTGTTTGTCAGGAGGTGAAGCTAAACAAGATGGAGCACTTTCACATCACGACGCAGAGAAATTACCTCAGCCAGAGGGTGACTGGGTGCAGGAAGCTGATAAGGGGACCGATGACGTTTAAACTCTTACGAACATGTGGAGGACAATGGCTGGTTTCAGTGTAATCTCTCAATGATATTTAAAAATCAGATTAGAGTGCTAATTTTCCCAACACAAAACAAGCCTAGAAGCAAAAGAATTATTGATGAATGTTCACTATTAAGCACAGTGACAGACTTAATATAATATAAGATCCATAAACCCAGTAATCAATTATCCCAACTGTCTCAAAGTATGACTTTAACAGGTTTAAGATAGATTCCAAATGTACTCATTTCATCAGTTATACATGAGTAATGATAGGTGTTTTCAATTACACCTGGTTTACAATGTGTTTACCCAAATCAAAACCTTGCACACTTTTTGGGAATAGAACCAAACCTCGAATACCAAGGTATGATGTGTGGAATACTACGTTTAAATAATCGGTTGTGATTTGTGTTGAAGAAATCACATTGAACTGGAAATTCCTGAGATACAAAGTACAAGATATCTTAGGATAAAGTGATTAATTTAATCCTATCTGACGTTTTAGCAGATGAGTAAATCTTGAGGCTGAACTATGCGTCTGTAATCATGCATTACAATAAGATATAACTATGTGAGGAATTTGGCATGCCATGTCCTTTTAAATCACAAGTTATGCAATGAGGTAAGTTCATTGGAGCATACATTAAACCATGACAATAATTCACCAGGAAGTGTCCTCACGCAGTTTGTGATAATATTTTAGGTGAACAGCTACGCATACCAAAAGGCATTCCTTGAACTCGTCTAACAAGATTGAAAGTTTGGAGATCCAGAGGTGTTTGATTAAAGCAGGAGAGAGAAAAATATAACGGCGTGGACGAGACAGAGAAAGATGGAAAAAGACTCTCTCGTGGAAGACGTGTTCAGACCTATGTGGGAGAAATGCTGTACAGTATTTACTCAGGTGGAATAATACACATCTAAGCAGGCCACTGTGTGGTGACAAAACAAAAAGGATTCCAAAGAATGTGCTCCATGTGCTCCTAAGCCTGCTCAAGTGTAATTGCATTTCCCAGATGGATAGTCAGCCTTGACCAACAACGGGGGTTCACGTGAGAGTTCCATAACTCTACACATGGCGACGTGATATCACTCACGGAGGAATATACTGTTTGAACTTCTGACTCGGTTAGAAAATTAAGACAAATGATTCTTACAACTAACTAAACTGTCTAGGAAGTAACTATTTTTACTAACTTTTGGTGAAATAAAAATATAAAATCTAATATACCCGCGGTTTTGACATAAATGCCTGGAAATGGTATTGATGGCTGTTATGGAGCAGGTGTACATTCCTAAAAAGAAGAGCCAGATATCCTTCAGAGAGCAGAGGTTAAACGGTTCCTTACACGTACATGAACACATGTCATATGTCATGCTGAAAAATGAGGATTGTAGGTGGGAGTTGTTATCATAATATCACAATGTCGGAAAGTGGATAAGACAGAATTCCATAGTCATAGCGAAAAACAGGTGCACGCTGAACCTATCAAGTGGTCAAGGATAACAGGGCTGAGTGACTTTCATGATGCACTTGGTGTCTGAAAGGTGTAAACAGTGATCAAACTTGCCAGGTACTTTTTCAAATTTTTTTTTTAATTATTTTGATTTGTACAGTAGGAGAAATTATCTTGTTATTCTTGACTTGTGAAAACCCCTTTTTAGTATTATTTGGGTTTGGATCACAAATCAGCATGTTGCAGCATGGTGGCTTAGTGGTTAGCACTATCGCCTTGTACTGTACGTCCGGGTTCGATTCCCATCTCGGGTTTGTGTGCATGGAGTTTGCATGTTCTCCACATGCTTGGTGGGTTTCCTTTGGGTCCTCTGGTTTTCCTCCCACAGTCCGAAGACATGCAGATTAGGCTAATTTGCGTTCCCAAATTGCCCATAGTGTGTGAAATAGCGTGTATGTGCTCTTGTGCTCCTGGGATAGGCTCCAGGCCACCTATAACCTTGTGTATAGGATAAAGTGGTATAGATGATACCTGACCATTTTTAGCTTTCCATTCCAGATTTACAGTAGGTAACCTGTTGCTGTTATAATAAGTTCCACTTTTCCACTAGACGTTGGGCTCATTTGGCCACAAGAGCATTTGCGTTGTCATGATGTCAGGATTCCTGTAACAAGATTTCACTTCACTAGAACTAAGGGGTACAAACATGTTCCAGTATACACCCACATACCTGAAAATTCTGTGCTTTCAACTTTGTTGGGTAGACCCACATCTACATATGTCAGCGTATGTTATAATTCGATTAAAAGAACTCACCTATAGTTTCAATCCCTAGATATCCTACCAGTATTACAAAAAGGAAGTGTCCAAGAAAATGATAGATGGTTCCAGCTAATCTTGCTTCAAAAAACCCAACTGCCCAGAAGACTGGAAACTGTCTTTTTTTGACAGAGCTCATCAGGAAACTGTACCTCGCATTGAGCAAATCCAGATAAGGCACATTATACTCCTCTTCACCTAAAATGTGCTGAGCAAAAATAGATCAGTCTATGCTTCATCTTTTTTTTTGATGATTTTAGGAAAAGGTCACAGCTGTCCTTTAGAAGACACTATTAAGCAGGATATCTTCCATGCTGTTACCAACCTTTTATCAAAGTTCGGATCATACATGTCCAGATTATGTCTGGTTTGATTTAAGCTTCTTCATGAGTGTGCATCACGGACCAAGAGCATGCAACTGCACCTTGCATCTATTACATTTGTTATTCCATTCATTTCATGGGTCACATTTGTTGGGTATGGTGCGGGAACTGAGCTTTTCATTAATGACAGCTGCTTCTTCCAACTGGGGCCAATCATCTCAAATAACTGTAGGAGAAAAAAAATGCAGAAATGGGATCTGCCTTCACTGTGCTTTAAAACATCAAACGTGTCACAACAGAGTGACTGTTGTAAAATTATTTTCGATTTCTTCCATAACGCATCCAAGCGCCAGCCACAGGAAATGATTTGAAAGGGCCCTGTATTAAAAATACATCCAGAAGGCATAAATAAGTTTAACCTGCTGTAATTTATTTATTGCCTCAGAGAATAGGGCTCAATTTCAGATCCATGGATTTGGAACTGTGTGTTTCAATTAAGATCTATCAGTTTGTAATTATCTCTGATGACTTTATGGGAAAGTCAAGACAGAATGTTTTTCCCTATTGGAAGTTGATGGTGTTTGTGGGGAAAACAAAAAAAGACAAAATTGATTTCATGAAACCTTGAGAAGGTTTTATAGAAGGTTTTAAAATATTCACATTTTTACACCTTTTATAATAGGATATCTTTGTCCAGTCTTTGAGTGAGGCTAAACTGATGGGTCAGATACTTCAACCGACCCCCAGTCCTTTGTGTGGCTTTCAAGACAGGGTCACATGATAGCTTTTCCAAGGTGCTTTCACCTTTGGTCAACTGCTTTGAAACCAACATGCTATTGTTATTTTACTGGCCATGACAGGGACAAAGGGCTGACTGACCGACTCACACACTGACTGTAAACCGATCTGGCTGGGAATTCCACTCTCATTTCTATACTAAATGTGATCTTTGGACTGCATGACTGACCACCTTATTATCTATACGCGATCAAGGCTTATCAATATACACAGTGCTAGGTCCACAGACCAAAGACAAGCACCTGCTTTGTACAGAAAGTCCTATTGGAATAATTGGTCAAATGTGCTTGATATTCATGCAAAACCTTAAAAAATGTGTGGCGATACATTCATAACAAATGTTTCACAAAATCAACCAAAGAAAAAAAATCTTCGAGGATGTGTTTAAAAGAAGAAATCTTTCCTCTTTTTAAAACTTCTCATATATTCCATCGAATGTGTCATGCACACTCAATCTGCGACCGGCACTAGGACCCGGAAGTAATGCGGTCGCGAACCAGGAAGTATAAAAGG
>JAQMYJ010000014.1:15346478-15363756 GCA_030014305.1 Clarias laeviceps | reverse complement strand
GATTGGGAATGACTGCTGTCTGGCTCACGGATTACATAAATTGTCTAAATAATGGATTACATTTTTTAAAAAGTAACTAAATAACTGAGTACCTAAATGGAGGACCTAACGCGTTAGATTACTTGTTACATCAAAAAAGTAATACAAGTAATCTAACGCGTTACACCCAACACTGTTGATCATATGCATTATAATTTATATTGTAACAATGTAAATATGTGTGTCTTATGTGTGTGTATATATGGCAATATTTTCTGTGTGGAGATTTTGGAAGGAGTCTCCAGTGTCAGTGAATTGTTTTAGGGTTGTAAGATATCAGTTGTGGAAGGAACAACTATTCATAGCTGGTATAATGTGAATGTTAAAACTATAAATGGATAAAATGTACAATGTGTTGATCTTCAATAAACAGAAATTGTAATCTTTGGATTAAAAAGAATAAAAAGGCAGTACGGAACATGCAAAGTAAATAAATAATTAATAATAAAAAAATTTATATAAATATATTAACAGTATTAAGAAATATTAATTATAAAATAAAATAATAAAGTATTTATTACTCTATTATTGAGCCCGTACAAAAACATTTCTGAATTTCAACCATCAGTGTTGAAACTTGCAGAAAAGATTTGTATGCCAGAAAAGAAGCAGCATAATATGTAACGACCACTTTTTAGATGGAAAAAAAAAAACAGAAGCTGATGGGTTTTGCATGCAAAAAAGTGCAACAGTCAAAGTCCTCAGAAGGATTGTGGGTGGTTCTGCAGGATGGTCAGTACAAAAAAAAACAAACATAGTAACTAATTTCATTGCACAAATTGTACCTGACATTAGAAGGTCCTCAAAGTGTTTCCACAACAAATAAAGACTTTGATTGATTAAATACTGCTTAAAGTGCTTTATAGTTATTTTTTCTGTACAGCATTTATTTGCAGGTGCCAAAGACTTTTGCACAGAACTATATATACATACATACATATATACTGTATATACTGTATATATATATATATATATATATGCCCTGTGATGCATTGGCACCCCATCCAGGGTGTACCCTGCCTCATGTCTAAAGTGACCTGGGCTTCAGGCCCTCCGTGACCCTGTACACAATATACGTGCATTGTAGATGATGAATGAATGAATGAATGAATAGATATACGTAATCTCATCTGCACAGTACAAAAATGAATGTAAATAGACAATGCATACCACAATTAGTATGAACTGTTATAATACAGTATTTCCAGAAAACTAGATAAAGACTGCACAAGTCACTGTATGACTTGTGGGGTGAGTTTGGTATCTTCTGTACACTTACTGTAATGAAACTAAATAATCTAATATTTGTGCAGCGTTTGGATTCCTGGGCAAGTGTCAAACAGATGTGCCTTAATTACGTTTTTACATAGCAAATTGGAAAGTACACATTTATTCGGCTGCCAGATGCCGCAAACGTATTCAGCGGGTGGGAGGGGAAGCTTCTGAGAAAACATTGTTTCGTTCCAAAAAAATCGACCACACTGCTCTTCATATCCGGAATACCTTTAAAGCTTGTTACTTTCTGGCAGCTATGTGAGGTGAAGATGGAGATGAAGATAACTGTTTGCTCTTCTGTGTTTGATTATGATTCCAGCCACTAGTATGAATGGCTTTGTATGAGAACTTTAGAGGACTGAGTAAGTATATCATTTTGTTAAATAATAAAAATATAGGCAAACATATGTATTTTTATATAGTGAGTGCATGGACTCCTAGGAGTACAGGTTTGGGGAAAATGGTTTCTCTTGGACTCTGCTGCATGATCATGCGGTCTCAGAGCACCTGAATCCGTCACTATTTTTATAGGCCTATGATAAATGGTCCTTAGAGGACAGGCCTAAGTGGCCTTGAAATATGGTGTTGATGCACACAGTGGGCCTTGTTATTTACATCCAATATGAGGGTGTTTTGGATATAAGACATGCCACTCAGCTGCATGATCTCAAATCAAAGAGTTGTGTGTACAAGGTGTGTTTGTATGTGTCCTGGGTTTCTGTCCCAGTTCTGTTCATTTAAGAATGTCCGATTATGTTTTGAATAACATTAAAATTTTATCCCTGGATGATCTTTTAGCTGTACCTCTTGAATGCTTGACCCTGTGCACATAGTCACTTTTTAAAACAGGGAAACATAAAGGAAGCAATTAATCACAGTTAAGTGTAATAAAAGAAATTCTTTCTCCTAATAGATTTCAGATGGTCTTTTATACGTTATATACAACTCTCTGGTGTAATTATCATAATAAAAAAGGAAAACCTAAAAAATCTACATTACTGGTGCACAGAATGTTCAAAAAAATCAAAATGCAACGAAGAGAGAGAAACCATAAGGTCTCACACGACAAATGTCACTGTAATTCTGAATGAATAGATGCTTTTCATTCCTGCAAAGTGAAAGGTTCCAGCTGTAAACCAACTCCAATAGTGTGTGTTACACTTTAATATCAGTATCCAACCCCTGTCATGAAATATATTGGTCCTGTCAAGAACCCTTAGCTCAAACAGTCGGTGTTCCAGATGTTTTGAATTCCAAAATTGTTGTGAGGAAAATGCTTTGTTTTCTCACACAAGAGTGAGATGTCTCAGACGTACTATTTTTGTATAATGCAACATTTTGATACAGTCATGCACAAAACATTGCAGACAGATGTTGGCCACATTTATATTTTCAAAATAAAAGAATATATAATTTATTAACGTGTTAATGGCTGTGCAGAACTGGACTCAGACAGAGAATCGTATCCTCTTGTTTTTTTAGATGAGTGAAACTGCCAACCCATAAACACGCGCAAGTGCATATTTACAAAGATGTCCATCCATTCTCATGTTGCAGGAACACAATGTAAACATACAGTATATAAAACAGCTAAACTCTTATGGGCATCCAACATCAGGCTAAGAGAAATAGGTTTAAACTTGGACAGTCTCAGAGAGAAAACATGAGGATGCAAAATGAGCATGACCCCTTTTACACAATCATTATATTGACACTACATGGAGAAAAATGGCCAGTTGAAACAAATGTGACATTTTATTTTTCCCCCGCCAATTAACATTATGTCTTGTTAGGTTGATGCATACTCATCCGTTTGTTTGTGTTACTGCAACTTTGAGCCAAGTCTGCTTGGTTTCCTGCGTTTCTTGTTCTTCTGTTTTTTTCTCACTTTTTCTAGCTCTAACTATTTATTCCCTTTCCTAGTTTCTCCCAGTTCCTTGTTTTGACCCGCACCAGTAAAATTATAACTGCAGTGACTATGTCTGCCTGTGTGCTTACAATCTGGAGTAAAATAAAAGTGTTCCACCTTCACAGAGGTTTGTTGGTTCTGCCAGTTTCATCTAAAATCAATCATAAAATTCTTACTCGATACCCTTACACTGTAGTAATATTGCACAGACTCTCCTTTTTTTTTTTTTTTACCCCCTTGCATGTTAAAATAAACTTAAATTTGAGGGAGGAATGTAATTTATACCCTTCTCTGGCCAATGCTCATAAGGGAAGTCTTAGAGGAATCGTGTAGTGGTGAAAGTGCAGGGGCAGCACATATTTGAAGACTGGGAACCCACTTCATCTTCAGTGTGAGTTGCTAGGTCATGGAGGCCGAGGCCCCAATGTAAACACAGGTGCTGAGGAGGTGCGTAAATGGGGTTACCCCCATCCAGTAGCAAGAGAAACACAGAAAATCACGCTATGAGAGCATAAAATAGCCTGATATTGTAAAACAGAAACAGATCATCCTCTTCCTTTTCAAAATGAAAAAGCCTTCATTAAGGATCATTAAGGAGGATTAAGCTGGCCTTAGTTGTTACACAGTGGTAGCAGATAATTATCAAATAATCAGATAATGATTTCAGTATACTCACATACTGATTTATCTTATGCTTGATGATAAAATGTGACAGGGATTTGTAAAATTCTATTAATCTCTGGAAGAAACGTTCATTTATTCATTCATTCATTCATTCACTGATCTTCTATAACGTTTATCCTGTACAGGGTTGTAGGAGGCCGGGAGCCTATCCCAGAAGACTTTGGGCATGAAGCAGGGTACACCCTGGATGGGGTGCCAATCCATCACAGGCATTGTGTACACACACATCACGGGCAATTTGGCAATGCCATTTAACCTAATCTGCATCTCTTTGGCCTGGGGGAGGAAGCCGGAGGGTTAAGACTGTGCCCCAAACAACAGCTGTAAAAAACAAGAATAATAAAGATTGAAAAAACAAAAATAGAAACAAACCCATATACAAAGAGTGGTGGCAATTGGCAAGGTGCAAGGTGACAGTGCTAACCACTACACCACTGTGCCACCCAAAATGGGAGAATTAAGTATTAAATACTGCCATACCATGAACTCCAACAGAAGTATTTGTTCAGATAGAATTTAGCCCCATGGCAAATCAAATTGATCACCTCTGGTTTTTCATTTGTTTCACCTGCTTGTGTTAAGCGGTTTCAACAGCAGACCATCCAATCTGCACATTCAAAATCCCAGGTTTTACACCAGATGCAGTCCTTTAATTTTAATCCATGCTTGGGACAGGCAGTAAGGATGCCCTGCATCCAGGGCTGTGTTTGGGGCACTGGCTGGTTCATGGCAGATGAGAAGCCCACCATTGAGCCATAAATTAAACCTGATTTAGAGGTAACTGCCAAAAAAAATCTGGTTTAAAGGGTCAGTATAAGAGCTCACTTCTCAATAAAATGTCACCCATAATGCATAACACATTTGCTTGATATTTAACCAACACTACCTCAAACAAGCTGTTTTGATGGGCAAGTGAGGTTACCATGTTCTCACCTGCCTTGATTTTAACACAATACTTTAAACGTTCCTTGGAGTATTTTTGTTCCCATAAATAAATAATACTTTTCATTATCTAATAAAATCTGCACAGAGAACAGAGCTGCATAAACAAGTTCCATTACATGTTCATGTACATATTTTTATCTACTTTTATATTTTTGGATGAAGGGAAGGAGACAGGATGTAAATGGAGACCTTTTTTTATTCATTAACAAATTTACAAAACAAAAACACATGGATTACAGCTCAGAATTGAAAACTGAGCTATTAGAATTTGTAGATAATCGCTTTAAAATTAAAGCTTGATCAAGAACAGAGAAAAAACAGAAACTTACATAAGCAGATCAATGATGGACTAAATAACCACATCATTTTAAAACAAGAGGTGAATCTGGAAATGCCAACACAGAAAACATTGAGAAACTCCAAATCAAAATAAGATTCCCACAGCAACATACAAGACCTAAAAAGTGGCAGCCACCACACCCCACTAGGTGGAAAATATGACATAATCCCACTCCTAAGATGCAACTCCTGTTGCACCCACAGGTGCACCTCCAAGGGCAATCACCATCTCTGGTTGGCTCAACCAGTGCTGAGGCTGTACAACTGGGCATGTGGGCCGTGATGGTGCTTGGCATGGGAACTGAGACAAAGTTTGTTATGTAAACTGAACCTGAGCTTGGCATGAGAGCTGGGCAGGAACTTGGTATGTGGGCCAGACTGGAACTGAACATGACATGCCAGGGCAGTATTTGGTGTGGGCACGTAGCTGTAACTTGGCATGGACACTAGGCTGGAGTTTGGCATGGGCACTTAGCTGAAACTTGGAATGGGAACACACCAAGAACTTGGCATGGGAGGAACCTAAATAGGACTATGGCACAGGACAAAAGAGGTCACCTTAAGGGTCTATGGCGAAGACTTGATTGATGCATAAAATTTCCAGAGACAGGATATGGAGCACATTGTGGAACGCGTTGTCTCCAAAGCCAGTGTGTGCTGCTGGCTCAACGTCTATGAAGCTAGCATGAAAAGCAAGAACAATATCTTTGAAGCTATGGTGGAGAGCAAGCATAAAGTGTGGTGGGTACACCACCATTACAACCACAAAGACAAAACAGTGTGGTTTGGTCATACAATGGCATAGCTTGGGCAGAACAGGACATAGCTCAGGCAGAAAAGGGCATAATTAGTACCTGGTAAAGGATGTCATCTTGTGGACCTCTGCAAGAACAAGGCTTTGCTTAAACTGAGATTGGCAGGGGAGGTTGCCTTGTTGACTTATGCGGGTGCTTGTCTGTGGTAATCACCACGTTGTACCTCTGCAGACAGCTGATAAGGGAGCAGGGTGGTGAGGGGTATCAGTTGACCCCCACAGGGTGCAGTGCAGGAAGAAGGGCTGTGAAGGCCATCGGGATGACTTCCACAGTATCATGGTTTAGAGCTGGGTTTACAGTTTATAATGTGGAATTCACCTAATTTTCCTTTACTGCAAAATCTCTACATGTGGTAACCTTAAAATGAAACCTGATAGAAATAAAGCTCTGTCCTAATATGGACCCTTCTCAGAGTATTACAGTCTCTGCTGGGGGTGAACAGATTGTCACTGGAGCCAGAGGAGCTATGAACTATCTCTGTGTTTACAGCAGTATAAACAACACATTAGCATGAGGGGATTCTTACGGGCAAGGCAGATTCATGAGACCCTTTCCCTCCTGTAATAATCTTTCAAACAATTTATTCAGCAAATGCTTTGGCATCCCTAATATGTTCCATTCAGCTGCATGCTGGCAGGTGAATCAAAAACACTTTGGCTGGATGACTCCATTTGTTACAATCTGGTCTAACAGTTCATGAACGTAAGGAGCTGGCAAGAGCTGAGATGTGCAAACATTCTACAAAAATGTTAATGATTAATATGTGGAAGTGCTATGAGAGACCTTTGTCTTTGTGTGTGTGTGTGTGTGTGTGTGTGTGTCTCTGTGTGTGTGCGTGTGTGTTTGTGTTTTTTTAAACATGGTGGCAGGAAGGACTTCTTAGGCAATTTGTTGATGACTTGTGCTGTAGTGCTTCACTCCTTTCTCAAATGCATTCTTGATACATTGTGAAGTACATTTTATAGTCACAACTGTATTATGTTGTGGGTTGGAATGAATGATGATACTCAGATTCTTGCCCCTCTCCCCCACTTCTTCTTCATCTTCCTCTCTCTCTCTCTCTCTCTCTCTCTCTTTCACTCTTGCATGAAAGCACAGGATAAACAGGATTTGAAGAGAGCTGCTTGCTTTGGACAGATGACCACTAGCATGAGAAGGCCAAAGTTGCCATAAATCCTCCTACCTCAGGCAGATGTTTAAACTGTATTTTACATTCGACCTTCTTCTACGTGGACTTTTTCCTCTAGCTTTTATGGCAACTGCAAACAATTTGAGAGTGACCAAATCAGTGTTATCCCACAACATTTTATAGTGTCAAAGGCAAAAGAGCACTGTAAAAAACATGAGAAACTGAAGCCTGGCAAAAATATGCACAATTTTATCAAATGCATGACAAAAGGTGTTTCCTGTGGCACTCCCCTAACTTTGCCCTGACCGACATGTTCAATAATGATTTATCTTTGAGCTGTGCTCAAGTTCAAATTTACTATCTGTTTGTACAGCTGAGAGGAGAGGCAGTGTTTAACGCCTGGAATATAATAAAAGAAATTCAATACAGCGCACTGCCCTGAGCACTAACTCTCTGCTATTCTATCACCTACGTCAAACAAATTTGATACTTACCGAATCCTAATTATCATTAAACGCAGTTGTCTCGTCTTCCACGCTGAAATTTGTTACGGCAAATCATTTCAACCATTCTTGATGAAATGTCATTAAAATCCCTTAGTTGGAAATTGTTTGACATCCATCATAAAACCATAGCTTCGGCCGCAATTTGCAAACAAATTACTCAGCTGGATTATCCTAAAAGAAAGGATTCCCTGAAGAAATCTGGGGTATTTCAGGGAGCAGCAGATGTGTGAAGACCTTTTCTTTTTTTTCTTTTTTTTTTGCATTTCATGAGAATAAAATTGAGCTCTCAATAACCAGGCAGATGGCAACTTTAAATAATACAGAGATTTCTAAAAATCAGCACTTACAGTACTTGGAATATTTTTCCTGAGGGTACTTGGGTGAAAAGAATCTTATGGAAAATATTATTTTGGTCTGTTGAACGTCAAGGGAAATTCCACACAGCATGACAATTTACTTAACTCTCTTTTTTTGGAAATCCTCTGTCACCTCTGATTAAATTGAGCCAAATGTATCAATTACACATGCTGTACTCCCAATTCTACCCTCATTACTAACTCTTTATGTATGTGTTAGAAGGTAAAAGGTGCTCTGTTAATGAGTCCCACAGCTGTCATACATTTAGAAACAAGAGATATTTAATAACATAATCCTTGTTTTTTTCCTTCAATGTACTGATTTGCATTTAAAAACACCTAACTACAGATTGGCTGTCATGTTATTAACATATATAAGCTAAGCCTTTGTTAATTGCCTGTTAATAAGCTAAGCCTTGTTGAGAAGTTGTACCTCATTTATGAATTTTTTATTTTCTTTTTAAATTAAATGAGCCTAGGACAGAAATCTGACTAGAGTGTCATTTAACAAGCAATCCAGTGAGCAAAAAGAATTATATAATGTCTTACTTTACGCATAATTTGTGTCAGATGATTAAACACTTTCAGACAGGAAGTATGAACTTACCTATCCATTTTGGTTGGTCATTTTAATGAATCTTCCATACTTAATTATGATTAACTCATTTTCAGCCCTGTAATAATATACTATTAAAGACCTAAACATGACTCCAGCTATAGCCCACATTCAGAAGCTGTATTCCTCTGTTACACACAGCCATGGGTTATTACATTAATCTGCTTTGCACATGTTGGCTTTGTGGGTTTAGCCTCATCAGCTTGTAAGAGCTTCTAATCATACTCTAGCTTGGTGGCCATTCACCACACTGTAACTTAAAAGCACCATGAATCCTAATCATCTGAATAACCAGTGTGACTGTGAGATGAAGAAGCACCTCATTTTTCTTTGCAGGTTTGCACAATTAGATTTCATTGCTTATTTACAATGTAATGCATGATACAGAATTTCTGACAAATCAGGAAGCAATGGGTATATGTTAAGCTTATATCATGATCCAGATATGTTGAGTAAATCCTGCATAAACATTGAAAAGAAAATGCAGAGCATAAAGGTGAATATGATCAAGTGCCCAACAGTGGCAGCTTGGTGGTGTTGGGGCTTGAACTCCACAACTGTCTCATCAATAACCGTAAAACAACTCAGCATTCAGCAGTATAATAATCACTGGCACGATCATCTGCCATCATCTGCACCTGCTTCTCTTGTCACTGTGTGGCTTAACAAACAAAATACTCTGAAACAAAAACAAATAATAATAATAATAAAAAATAATACTCTTAAACTGGTCAGGTACAGGGACTTGACTGAAAATGAGAACCAAAAAAAAAAAAAAAAAAAGAGAGAAATAAGCCTGAAGAACTATTCCTTAATCCTACACTAAAATCTAAGAAAGTCTGGCTTTATGAAAGCAACATATAAAGGCGGGTGGGGGGTCAGAACTTTTGGTCAGTACTGTATGTAATTCTGCTTTCATTGGTTTCCGACTTTTCTTACAACCTGTAGTAAAAGAAACAGCAAACAATTAACCCAATTGTGTGGTTAAAAATACCTTTCCCTACTTTCCAAAAAATAACAAAAGGGGCAATTATACAGTATTGCCATGAAGTAGAAGAGATGAAAAAGCTGATCTGAGTCGTTGGCGCACTCATTGCGAAGTTGTAAACCGAACATTAGGTTTAATGGAGCCAAAAATGAAACACAATGCTAAATTAGTTTTATGCCCCCAGTTTCTGAATTAGCTCATAGTGCATCGTTTTCTTAATGGCTCATTTCCATGAAGATGGAAAGAAAGTACAAGAAATAAGCAAAATAAAGGAACATTCCTATTTATAACTATTTCTGTAAAAATAGTCAAAGCAAAATTTATTCCTGATTAGCTATGAAATCAGGTATGGAACTTGTGATAGTGAAAGGGGAAAAACCACTACAAAATCTTTAAACAACATGCATGACTGTTCATGTAATTTTTATTGTACATAAAAATGTCTAAAATACAATAAAAAGCCATTTTACTTATTCTAGAGTTTTACAGATAATGAACATGCATTCAATGAATTGTTTTTTGGTGGGGGGGCATGCTTAACTTCAGCAGCAAATTAATTAGTACTTAGAAACAGTAGATTGCAGAATTGTACCATTTTCACAAAATTGGTTCATCAATACCTTTGCACTACCAATATCCTCCGCAACCACAACGGAAATGTACGGGTGGTCCACTTCATTTGAAAGTTTTACATAAGAAATCATTTAACATAAAAGCTAGCGTTTGCTGCAGAATCCATCATATACATGCACCTTTTACAAAAAAAGCGGGTCGAACTACAAAGCAGATAATGACAGTATTGTCAATTGTCTTTGTCACGCAGACATATAATGTAAAAAACACTTCCACCTCTGCTCAGGGATACTGGAGACTGGGTTATGAGTCATCACACATCACAGGCCTTGGAGAGTAATGTAAAGGATAAAGATGAATACGTTGCCTACCTCTGCGTGGTCACTAACCACTGTAACAGTTCCTAATAAAAACGGTTTACTAAGAAGTCCAGAGTGGGTGGGTGGAAAAAGCGGTGTACCTCGCCGCAAACCCCTCAGCGAGAAATGCTGCTTACATGACAAATGGCATGCGGGGAGGAAATGGTTAAAAGCAGAACAAGCAAACAGATGGTTTCATTATGGCCATAGAAGAAATTCAGCCGGCCTTCCTTTGAATCCCGTTAAAATTTAGTTGGTGACCATTTTCAGAACGTATCAGCAGTGAGTGAGCACTGATTAAGTTCCTTAATCTTGAACCTGATATGGACTCAGTGAAGATTAATCTGGTACGAAAGCAGATTAAATGAATACATCTTTAAGTCTTGACCACACAGTTGTTACATGTGGTGGTGAAAATGATCACAAGAACACAGAGCAAGATGATTGCAGGACAAAGCTAACTGAGGTCTCATCATCTGGAAATCTGGTTGGTAGTAATCCTGCTAAATAAGGTCTTAATTTAAGCCCATTAAATATCACAACTATTGTCATTCTAAAAGCAACTGGATTTTAACGATTCATTCACAAGTGGTAAAGTGAAGCATGCACATATTGTAGAGACAGTTTATTGATTCATGTGGTACAGAAATACAGAAACATACTGTAGAAATACTTCCATAGAATAATCAGCACATCATATTTGGTTCATCAGTGATAAAGTAGAAAGCATGTGTGCACTGACAACACTATTAAAAATCTATTTAAGTCAAATATTCCTGACAAGCGATTTAAATGTAAATGTGCCAAACAAGTTTCAGAATTTTTGTTCATTTCCTTTACAAAATCATCAATTGTAGATTAGTTTTGCTGACATGTCTTCCTATGTTCTTCATCACATGAAAACAAGTTGTAGTGCTAGTTTCGTGACAAGAGCTCCATCACACAAAAACGAACTTGTTATCCTTCAGGCCTCTGGTTTGAGCCACATGTGCCGAGCTAATTTCTGCACCGCCAAGTTTCATTCGAAACAGCTCATAGCACGTTCACAGCTATCAACTGCATTCAAGACACATGCGTATACACAATTGTAAAAAGAACATTTGTTCCAGATTGCCTTGATACATTGCAAATCTATCAAGGAAGCGGCTTTTGCCAATTTTTGAGTTCTTTTCAACGCTAACAAGCTGAACGAGAGAGCTGGCATTTAAGCCCAGTGAATGCAGATATTTGTTCAGCTGATTTAAATACAGTTCCATTCAACGGGAACATTCAGCAGTGAAAGGTGGGAAAAGACTATTATCCAACACACACAATTCACTTTTGCTAAAGCGCATCCATTATTCTCTCCTGAAAGAACATATATGGTCATATTTGGGCTCAATAATAATATTATTAAGTAGAATCAAACAGTAAATTCTTGTTCAACAAAGGCAAATGTCTCATCACCACATGACAACGATTTTGTTTCATAATAATATAATTATACAGATAATTATAAAATTTAAGAAAGCTTTTTAAAAAGAAAACATACAAAATGCTATTAAATGTTTCACAACATGGCAGATGCTTTGAATGGAGCTATAACATGACAGCTACTGTATGTGAAAGAGACAATATTTAATTTTTTCATATTTTCAGAAACCTTTGTTAAATTGGTGCTAAAAGTGGAGCAGCGCTATGTAATTTTAGCATTGTTCCACTTTAGTAAAAAAAATAAAAATGCCTCATGTTGACCTAAAGTTGATGCCAGGAACCACTGAACACCACGGCATCTTCGTACAGGCCTACTTGTCCATGACTCGAAAACACAGGGTCCAATTTCAGCCGATGCAGACGAGGGATTAACACTCGGGGTGCATGTGTATAGTGTACGTTTGCTGCACAGTTTTACTTGGCCAAGGAAGGATGGCTCCTCCGGCCATTGAGGTAGAAAGACTAGAATTTTGTGGAGGCCTTTTTTGGAAGACAGTAAAACAATGGACAAAGAGCATGACTGTGGTACAGTAGCTTGCTGCAGTGAAGTAAGTGCCCGTTAGGGGCGCATAAGGTCACGACATCTGCTGACATTTACTGCTGGGCACTGGCCAAGTTTTGGAGGATTTTGGGGATCATGCCAATACCTCATATCAGTACAGTGTTAAACCACCAGGCCTCTTACTGGCTCTTTGAGACCTGCATGACCCCGCACTTTTTTTGATCCAAGCTAGCAGTCATGGATTTGTGAAGATACTGTGAATTGTAAACACGAAGAGTGGGCTCTGAGTTGATATTCTAGTCTAGATACTGTGTGTTAATCTAAACAGTATGCCAATTATTATAGGCACAGTGTGTTTTTGACTGTGTGCTATTAGAGACAAATAGAGATAGGTTCCAATTCTAACACTTCAAATCTGGTTCGTCAAAATACATTTTTATTTATTTGGCTCATTTGTATTTCTCACTAAAAATCACAGAAAGAGAGAGAGAGAGAGAGAGAGAGAGAGAGAGAGAGGCAATGAGAAAAAAAAAGACAGACCTGGCAAGGGCCATTCAAACAGTCCTGAGCCTTCGTTTAATCACACAAAGGAAAAGCTTGAGTTTACTGTTGTCCTTGATTCAATGCAGTCATAACTAAATGCAGAAACTCTATTCACCCAAACAGCCATCATTCATTCAGGCATCTCTTTCATTCATGTTTTCTTCATTGGGCAGAGGTTTGAGTTTCACACAAGTCCTCTCAAAGCAAAATCCCTTCGTTTGTTCGTCTCACACTTTGCTGGCAAGATACCTCCACGGAAAGCTGTCAAATGGAGCATGTTATATACTAGCCTTTAGCAGGGTAACAAAAGGGCAACATCTGATTAGCATTCACTGCACAATCTCCCTCTTCCCTTAGTATTTTATTACCACAGGTGCAAGGGCATTCATTGATCAGATGCACGCTATGGGCAAAGCTTATCCTAATTGAAAACAGCTCTATTTATACACCTGCAGGCACTAAAGCTTTCTGAGAATGTGAGGGCTTGCAGAAAAGAAAGAGAAAAAGGGGAAGGAAAAGAATGAGGAGAGTTATAGAGACGAGCAAATCTTACACAAACGATGGGAGAAACACTACTTGTTAAAGCAGCGGCTCTTGGAAAAGCCGAAAGTGATGAAAACGTCCTGTTAGTGGCTGACTCATAAAACTTGCTTATGCACAGCTTAATTGTGCTGTGCCTGCTGTGCCTGGCAAAAAGTATGATACACTGTTCACTGTGTCAGGTGATATTAAGCCTGTGTGTTACGCAACATATTTTGTTGAACATGATGTTCATATAAATGTCAAAAAGAGCTGTAAATCATCATTCTGTCCCACAAATACAGAGTCAGTACACACTTAGGCTACTGCACCCTTTTTTGTAAGGGTGCACAGGGCAGTCGATGTCCACATTCTTTATGATGTCCACATTCTCTATTAGCCGTACCTGTATAACAATATGGTTTCAGAACATACATAAAAGATTTCAAATAGTAAGCTCATAATTGGTTATCATCACCTGTCATGCTTTTGATGCAAACCTAAAATATGATTATGTTGGGCTAAGGACAAAGCCACTGTAGCAACAATTAGCTTATAGGATTTGGGTTGTCTTCAGAGTTCAAATGCTCGAAACATAAGATCGAGTTCAGCACTTAGACCACAGATAAGCCTAGACTATAACAAAGCTCTCTGGTTGCTTTTCTTTTGCTTTTGACTTTATTTTCAGAAACTTTTATTTTTTCAATCAGCATTTTGATTTTGATATATTACTTTACTTAAGCTGAAACCAAGAATGTCTAACCATGTTTTAGTAGGGTCGAATGCCAAAGAGACACGTCTACAGGTGGTTTAGGCAGGGGAGCTGGCCGCAAGCAGCCAGAGAAAGCACAAATATAGTGCTCCAAAAATGTTTCCTGAAGACCGACCACACCAACTATGCAATCATCGCCGAGTGCGAGTCCAAGTTTACGGCATCTCAAAACTCCCACAAACACACAGAAAGCACTGCTTTTACTCTTATCCCAATCCAGGCAACGTACTCCTAGAATATCACACAAAACTCATCCGGTGACATTTTTTTGGCCGGACGCCTTCATATACTGTACGACACAACTGATATAAACCATCTTTTAATTTGTCATTTCATTCCAACTGACAGGAAAAATGTTCTGCCATGACCCGAAATGAACCAAACAGGACTGCAGAATGCGTTTATTTTTTGTTCTGTCTTTCCGCTTTTCTACTAGCATTGAACAGGCTCTTTACCGCACCTCCAGTTTAGTTTGACTTTAAATATCCATAATTACAACTAAAACGGGCCTAACGTACACGCTTTGCTGACATTATGCTGTTACATAGCCCATTGTCCTTGAAATGTAGAATATACATGTTACTTGTAGACTTACTGGAAAACACATTGGCAAATGTGCTCTCTCAAGGTCACACAATGGTGTGAAGATCATCTCTTACTGCAGTCAACACACATTAACTTACTTCTGCTCGCTCCTTTTGGAGAGCCTGGAGGCCTGAGCAGCTGCTTTCCTGCTCTCGAATTCCTCTCTCTTCCAGACCTCGCCAGTACCCCTGAGGCCCAGCTCCACCACCTGGCGAGCCAACTTCTCATCCTGAAAGAGCAATAATCAGATCTGGTAAGTTTTGCACAGACCATAAGAGGCTGCTTATAACTTATAACAGTGATTAACAGTGAGTAACAGTGATCGGGACTGTCCACATTAAGTTGAACTCAACGCAGTACAAACTTGTAGTTTGGTGCTAAAATGCCACCCTTAAAATGCACAATGGCTTTCTGGATCAAGGATTTCTGCCACATGTCAGTGAGTCGACACAGCATGGACCATCGTGCAATAGCCACATGACTGAGGAAGATTTCTTGGGCCTTCAAACAAAAGGGCTGCTTTTATGTGGCCATGGGGAAATGAGTTGGCAAAGCCTGACTGGTTAGGAAACAGCAGCGATGTGGGAAACAGTGGAAACTGTTAATTTGAATCTAAAGACAGCAAAATTGTTTCAAGCATTTCGGGGTGGCACAAGACTTCTCTCCATAAAGTCTCCTGTGATCATTTAAAATCTGAAGAAACTATAAACTAATGAGTGCTAGGAGTCCGTGTGTTTAATGGAAAAGAAGGTGGCATGGTCCATTTCTCCTACTTTGCAAATTTGGTATCTGATTTATCATGAGCTGGAGTCAAATATTTACCCTTACTTGTAATTAGAGAATATGGTGACAAGCAGCAGACTCATTTTAAAAGGTTTGTCATACACAAAAGGTTTGATTTCATACCCTTGAACGTGAGCGCACAACCTATAATGAAACTTTGCTAAGATGAAGAGCTTTTTGGCGCTTGAAAAACAACCCACAAGCCTTTCAGTTCAGCAAATAACACCACTGCCTCTCAAGTGAGGAATCAAGAGAGAAAGATGCTGGAGAACTTACTCATTGTTACAATGTGCTGATGATGAAGACCACTTCCGTAACTGTTACCTGAATGTCTGCTCAAAAAAAGCATCACCATGTAAACAATGTGTTTCTTTGTTAAAAAAGCAAAACGTTTTTAATCAGTGTATTGTTAACCATAGATTGGGAACATCTGCCGCGCAATCCCCGGTATTATTTGTTACTATAGAAACAATAATATATTAGGACAAGTACAGTATGAACTCTCTCTGATGTACTGTCTGATCAGTTATTATTGAAAAATTACAGAACACCTTCAGACCAAGAATTTTACAGTATTGTGGGAAAAAGTTTTATACTGTACGTACTTAACCAAAAGCTAACTAATCTGATAAAGGCTAATTTAACATCAGTTCAGAAACTTGGAATGACAGCAGTAAAGTCATGCTAAGAAACCATATAGTTTGGGACACACACATTCCTGCAAATCCAAAATGAGCCCTGGCCAATGAAAAATGATCCCTAACATGTGTCTGAAACCGTCCCCTTGGGGTAATCATAGTTAACAAAACACATAATGAGTTCACTATTGCGGACAATTCCTTCACCTAATGTTTGAATTATTTATAAACCTCATCTCCTGAGCACCACATTAACAAATCCCAAGTAAGCAAGCAGTCAGATGGAAAAATGTTATTTGGAAATTTGACTTGGGTCCTTGGGGGGCCCAGGCAGAACATTCCCAGGATTAATAGCAGGCAGGAGTACCTGCCACACAAGTTCTTAAAAAAGACGCAAAATACTCATACATTCTATGGTTGACTGTCATTGCTGATACATTCTGGATGAAACAGATATGATGACAGTGCAAGGGAAAATACTACGTTGTTACCTGATATTACAAATGTAATATAGTTCGATTATGACTGCAGTGATGCCGTAAGCTTATGTCTAGGAGTGATACCACTGGTTAACAGACCAAACATGAAGAACACTACCTCCTATGTGTCATAGAAAGCAGTTTTAGGGCAGTGGTGGCTCAATGGGTAAGGCTCTGGGTTATTGATCAGAAGGTCAACGGCTTCCATGTTGTCATTATTGGGCTCTTGACCTAAACAAGACCCCTCACCCTTTTGCATCATGAGGGCCACATCATAGCTGAACCTCTGCTTTCACCTAAACTTCATGACGAGCTGGTATATGTGAAAAATATGTCACTGTGCTGTAATGTGCATATGACAAGCAAAGGCTTTTTTATTTACAAACCGGATTCCAAAAAAGTTGGGACACTAAACAAATTGTGAATAAAAACTGAATGCAATGATGTGGAG
>JAQMYJ010000014.1:15326094-15346378 GCA_030014305.1 Clarias laeviceps | reverse complement strand
GTGATTTATGTTCTATTCTGAATAAAATATTGACATTTGCCATCTCCACATCATTGCATTCAGTTTTTATTCACAATCTGTTTAGTGTCCCAACTTTTTTGGAATCCGGTTTGTATTTATTTATTCTTTTTTTTTTTTATATTACATTACTATGATCCTAGTTATAAAAGATTATAAATGCTTCTGTTTAAGGTGAATTAGTTTTAAGAGTTGGATTAAATAATAAGAGGATTTGTTGGTCTAAGATTTGTTATTATCCTACCCACGGTCCATCACACAAGATTTTAACAGATTTTAATTGCTGTTGTTTTAATCAGCAATTAAAACAACCTCTGCTTGATCTGGGATTTGTGACAATTATCTGCCATGAAGGATTAGTCAGTCTGAAGAAAATAAATATTAAAAATGTTACTCACAGGATAAGTCACCATAGATACTTGGTTCTTTTTTTTCCTTTTAAGAGAAAACATCCTACACACTAAAGGATTTCTTTTGTTGTGCTATTTTGAAATCTCAGACATAAGTAAATTAAAATCCAAATCCTCTACCTAAATTCAAATGTACAACTTACATTTAAACTTCTACTTAACTTCAAATGTACAAAGTAACAGGAATAAACATACTCTCAGTTTTAGAACTAAAGTTCTATAACTAAACTAGTACTAAACTCAGATTACAATAAAAAATTGCTATGGTTTGCAAATATTACTTATTCTTTTTATTATATTATACTTACTTTATTAAGATTTTATCATATTTATATTAGCAACATTTGAGTACAATAAATCAATTGACTCCAAGCTGATTAGCTAATGTTTGAATTTATATTCAGTGTGTGTAGTAAAATATGTCACAACAAAAGTGTAAACAAGGAACACATTGTTTAGATCCTGTCTCTATTTTTATCTTTGCTCTCTTTCATTGTCTATATCGCTTTATCCTATATACAGATTCGTGTGGGGCCTGGAGCCTATCCGAAGAGACTTAGGGCATGAGGCGGAGTACATCGTGGACGGGGTGCCAATCCATCGCAGGGCATACACACACACAAACTCACACACCCATTCGCACACTATCTAAAATTTGAAAACGCCAATTAGCCTAATCTGCATGTCTTTGGACTTTGGGAGGAAACCGGAGTACTCGAAAGAAACCCACCAAGCATGGGGAGAATAGACCCAAGGGGGGGATTCGAACCCGGACTGTGGAGGTGCAAGGCCTGACAGTGCTAATCACTAAGCCCCTATACTTTTATATTATACATAATCACCAAAACACACACTCTATCTATATACAAAACATTATACATAAGTGAATTTCGCATCGTTTAAGTCTCACAATAAGTAATATACAGTATAAGTGAAACCCACACACTATTAAACGTCATATATTGGACACCATATATGGTCATATACCACTTTTCCGCACTTCCTTTCATGCACGTTCCAAAATTATAACACTTTAGTGGCGCCATCTAGTGTCACAACAGTCTAATTGCTGCTCAATTCATAACCACCGCAGCTCAATTACATTCGAGCCAACTATAACTACAAGTAAGGACAAAGTCCTAATCTAACATGTAGCACTGTATTCATTTCTTTTAAACCGTTCTGCTAGCTTGGTTAACAAGGACGCCAAAATGGACCCTAGACACAAGGGTTTGTAACGTTTGGACAAAGCGAGAAAAAACTTTGCTTTAAACAATCATTTATTAAACTTGTTGGAAAAAGGAATAAAAATATGCGGAATGGAAACGGAAGTGTTTTAAATTTACCTCGAGATAATAAAGGTCTAATGACGTTATCTTAGAGTCTAAATACTCATCGTAAGTGAGAAACTCTGTAACATTTCCGTCCAGACCCGTCCTAGCGCTGCGCTTCTCCATGTTGTTTACGATGGGATAAGTGATTCCCATAGCAACGGCTTCACGTGACCGGCTTGGGTCCTTTAAGCGCGAGAACAACATTTACATTTACATTTAAAAGGAGGAACTGATTAAAGCATTTTCATGATGCAAAAGTTTTCACCCCCGTGATTTCTTAAATATATTAGACGTTAGTTAAAACTCAAAACATAAAAAAGGTTAACCCTCTCAAAATGTTTATTTATTCATTTTTTTTTCATTTATTCATTTCCACCAGAGTTGGTAAATAATTAATGAAATAATAGTTGGTTTAATTTAAATCTCTGACCGCATTGAATTCCCAGGGTCCCTGTTTGATTCCTGCCTTTTTGTCTGTGGATGGATGGATGGATATACTGTAGACTAGCTATCATAAAGGAAAACTCCATGCTGAAACACATTAAATATCTTATATTATATTGGAGTATTTATGTGTTTATTGATTCTGTTGCAGAATTGTTGGTTGGTGTTGGTCTTTTTTTTAAAATTCTTTTGGGAGGTTATCAGATGTGCGTTGCTTCAACATCTCAGGGGGGCATTGCTAATGTAGTTACAATGAAGTTTTATAATTTAAGAGGATACAAAAATTCAGTGATCACAAACATAAGTCATAAGAGTCATGTTGAGCTATTATGCTCCTCAAAACAGAAAGGCTGGTTTACACCATTTAATGTCAGCATTTGGTATCATATTTCTAGGCAATTTGATTTTAAAAATAGTCGAGACAGAATTTTTTAAAATCTATCTATCCACCTTTAATTGTGTATACCCTTTAAACAAATTGAGTAACCGAAGTTGACTTTAACAAAGTTAATATTAATAAGTAACAAACAGGGTTGGTGTTTCTGCAGAATGTTGGGCTTGTTCCTGTTTTGTAAATCATACCGTGTAAATGTTGTAAAGGTTTAGCACCCCTAAAAAAAACCTACTTTGCAACATATGGTTTCATGATTAAAAGCATCTAAGAATTTGTATGAGTCAATGCGTATTCAGGTTACAAATGATTAAGATTACACCTTTGTTTGGTGTTGTAGCTTCTCTTACCACTTCATTTCTATGACATCCAAATGAAGTCACTCCTGTGTTATGTGCATATGTGGGGAATGGTGAAGCTGTTCATATGTTCTTCCTCAGTGGTTTATTTTGAGAATTGTGAATGACTCAAATTTGGTATAAACTTATGCTGAACTATGCTATTGAACATGACTGGAGGTAGAAGAAAGTCTCCAGCATGCATGATGTCACTAAGTGAGAGTGTAAAGGACTACATGCTTAAAGGAAGAGGTCAGTTCTGTGGTTTCTGTCCATAGTCGGCCCTTGTCTTGTTTTACGACTGGAGTTGCTCAATTTAATTTTCGTTTGATTTCTGTGACTTTTTTGCAACTCATATGGAGTCCTAATTGCTGGATTTTCTGTAAAACTCGCAAAATGAACCGTGAAGCCATTTAGAGGATTATTTTTGTTTTACTTGCCTTTCAGGGAACATTACATTACACTGAATTACATTACCAATACATTATGACAGACTAGCATCCCGCCCAGGTTGTATTCCTGTTTCATGCTCAGTGTTCAAATCCAATGTAAAGTTGCTCAGAATGAATAAATATTGTACAATACATTTTACCTAATCTAAAACACAGAAACAAGCAATCATTGTCCCTTTTTTCATTTTCCTAGGAAATAAAAACAGCTAGTATGTGATTATTCTAAATAACATCTAGCACTGCACAACATACCCATAAACAGTTTTGACAGTCATGTACATCTCACAGTTTTTTCCTACATTCCTGTAGTCCTAGCTAGTGATTGAAGAGGGCCCAAGTCTTTTCTTCTTGCACAAACCAATATATTTAAAAAGAAATTGAACTCAAAGGACATAGTAAGATATATAAAGTGCATTTATTCCAGTACATCCCACTAATCTGAGTTTTAACATGCTTAACTCCAGCATTTAAATGCTACTAAAAACGAAGACAAATAAATTATTTATTGATTTAATTCTTTAATCATAGCTGTAAGATTTCAAGCGGCTACCAAACGGGATGATTGGCGTTGTGGCGTTGTGCTGATTCAGATTTTACAGATTAGATGGCTGTAGAAACTGTTAAATTCTGTTTGTACAGTAGGTCATTCAATTAGCCTTACTTATAGAATTTTGACACAATTTTAATGCAATTTAAATGCAATTTTATGTATGTTCATATTTTTATTTGAAGTTTATTTGAATGTTGCAGTGTAGACACCTTCTCTTTTTAAGGTATGTGGTTCATTGCCACCCGAAGAGCGATGTATATATCGACTAGTATGGTTGTTCACAAAATATTTCTGCTTTAATAAATGCTGAAATAAATATGACTTTTAAACTACTAATAGCTTCGGAATTTCTGTTTGCAAACTCATAAGTGATTAACATTAGTGTTAACTTTATCTTATTGTTCTTTGCTTTCATAGTGTTATTTTATTTGCCACTCTAGCATTGAAATACTGTACATCCTACAACCACAGATAGAAATAAGAACAGTGCGAGTAAGAACAGTAGAGCAGTAGAACATGTTGAGAATGTCAATTTTCTTTACATACCTTTTATAAACAACAGCAGTTTTCTTGCCATAATAATGGAACCATTTAATTAAATAAATATTGATTATGATTCCACCCTTATTCATTCTGTACATACTGTATATTATATAGACATACAGACTGCTTTATCCCCTATGCATTTTTGCACCACCTATAATTTATATTATCATTGGACTACTGTATATTCCACCCACATTTATTCTGTGTATACTGTACTATACAGACATTTATTTTTTATTTTATTTTTCCTTTGTTTTACCAGGGTAGTCACATTGAGACAGTAGTCTCTTTTGCAAGTGAGCCCTGGCCAATAGAAGGCAGCACATAACTGATAATATACACTAAAACAGCATAACTACAAAACACACAACATAACCACTAGCGACATATAAAATAACAAAATAACACAATAGATAACAAATACCACAAAAACATATCTAAACACATAATCAAAATACAAAACAATCACAAAAATGGACTTAAACTAAAAATTAAATGAACAACATATAACATAAAAACATACATACAATAGATATAAAAATACAAAAAACTATCACAAAAATAGATAAATTATAAAAATAACCTAAAAACATTCACATTGATAATTTCAAATGTCAGCAACGCGTAGCTTGAAATCATGTTAAGTTTTAACTGTTTCTGAAATTCATTCCAAGTTGAAGGGGCATTATAATGAAAAGCTATTTTATCAAATTTGGTTCTAACCATAGGCACATTAAAAAGAACGACACTATTTGACCTAAGAGTATATCTATTATTTATAGACAATGAAAAAACAGATAAGTATGATGGTAACAAACCAACAACTGCTTTGTAAATGAAAATGAACCAATGAAGCTGCCTGGTTCCGTCAATGGGTGCCAACCAGATAAGCTATATTTATATATATATATATGTTTATCCTGTTTAGCATGTTATATTCACCACTGTACAATCAGTGTTTGCACAGATATATTATATATTGTATTACCATTACCATTTACTGAACCCATTACTTTATTTTATTACATTTGTTATTTATCATAAATATGCACTTAGGCACTACTGTTAGATGCTAATTGCATTGCATTGGTGTTGTACATGTATTTTGCACAAAAAAATCTAATAAACATATCAGTTAAAACAAAAGTTTAATTGTTTATTTTAATTAATGTTGAATATAAAACTCTATTACTGTATTTTAATATAGATTAAATTTGGAAAAATAAAGGCATAAACATATGTTAGGCTATAAGTTGCATGCATTGCTTTTTGGGCTCTACTGACCAAGCAATTACACATAAGTCTATAGTCATCTGATAATACCGAGTCATCAGATGCTCTGTTTGTTAATCACTTACGCCCTCTAGTGGTTGTCTAGTGGTTTTTGTACCACTCTGTTGGTTTGGGTACCACCATGGTCCTGGGAGAATGTTGTTTCCTTTCACTATGTACTGTCCCTGCTCTATATGGTTGAAATGACAATAAAACCATTTGACTTGAGTCGTATTCACCACAGATCTCTCCTTGCTCTGTCACCACAAAGTTGCTCAGTGGGCTTGTACAGTCTGAGAGCTGTGCTGGGAAAATTCACCATTATGTTCCTGGACCTGGACCATTTGAAAATGACATGTGACTTGTGACTTTAGTGCTGGTGTTCATTATGCTGGAATGATTGTTAGAAATCATGAAGATAACAATATTCAACTGCTGACACCGACTTGGACTGTTTACAGAAGAACTCCATGGAGCGTAGTCCAGATGTGGTTGGGACAAATTCCGACGCCCTCAGAATGAGACATATTTCCACTTCTTACATGTACTGTAGGTTTGCTGATGCTGTGGACAATGTTAATCTGGAAAGTGGTGAATTCTGCACATTATTGTTGACATTGGATAGGATATTTGCCTCTTGTAGCCCATGCCTTTGTTTATGACATGATTCCTTCTGTCATCATGCATAGAACCTTCAAGGAGATAGTAGTACCAGCAGTACAGTTCTAAATGTCAAAGCCAGATTCACATTCACAAACATAGCTTTAACTGTATTAACCAAATTTTAAATGTAGCTTCATGGCTAACCCCAACCCTCTTCAAATAAAACTAAATGCCACAAATATCTAGCAGTTCAAAAAACAAACAAACAAACAAACAAACAAAGCACGTCGTCACTGCTGGGTCCTTTAGCAGAGCCCTTAACTCTAAAACTGCTCAGATGTAAAATGAGATAAAATGAATATGCGTGTCTGCCAAAATCCCATAAAATTATTTTTTAAATTGCTCTATAACAACCTTTATAATAAAATTATATCATACTCTTATTACTATGCAATTTTATAATATACATGCATTTCTATATTTTTTTTATTTGAGAGACTAAAATGGTCATTGTCGATGCTTAATTCAGAGCCATTTTTGTACATGTCTTGAAGAGAGTTTTGGATCATTGTCCTGCATGACAGTGTAACAACAACCCAAGGTTTAGTTTTCCAGCAGAGTTAAACTGATTACATTCTAAAATGTTCTGGAACAGGACAGATCCCATAATGACATAAGTCCTGACAAGGTTCCCATAGACTTTTGAAAGTAAAAAAAAACACACACACTTTGTTAACATCACACGTCTGCAATTACTGTATGCTTCTGGACATAGTTGTTTTCAGCAAAAACCACATCGGATTCTTTATTATCAGTGGAATGTGTGGCCACCTAGATCAAAGTTTTAGTCATGTCAAGTAGTGTGGAAACTGAGACCTGTGGTGTTGTCTAATCACCTGAAACGTCAAACAGCAGATGTTTGCTGAATTTAAATGATTAGATTTTTGTCATGAAGATTTATGTCTTGTGTTGTTTTAAACATTTAAAAATGTTTCAACTATTAATTTTTTTTGGTAATTTTTTTTTTATTTAGAAAGGAATGGTTTAGTTCATTTTATTTGTGTGTTTTCTGATTCTGCAATTTTAATACATTTATTCATTCATTGATCTTCAGTAAGCACTTTATCCTGGTTAGGGCCACCATAGACCCAGAGTCTAACGTTGGACCACTAGGATTGAGGCAGGGATACAGTCCATCCAGGGCACCAACCACCCACCACAACAATGAAGCATTTGAGCCTGCTGGAAAAGCATTTTATAATTGATCTATATGAACAGTAAAACAATAAAAAATAATCTAATTAAAATCTAAAAGAAAACATAATATGAGTTCTTCGTAAAAAGTGCAGGGGTACATTTTGGGATGGTCAAAACTTTATTTTATTATTATTCTCACTTTTATGAAAAAGGCACAATGGTATTGTTTGCCTTGTAGCTTTGGGGGCAGGAGTAGGGGAGGGGTAATCATATAATTTCCATGGAAAATCCCCCCCCCCCCTATTTTCACTGTCAACCTGTATTTTTAGGAAAATCTTATTTTAGAAGATCTATTAGTCCAATGAACTCTTAAAGAAACCCAAGTTTCAAGTTTAGGCAAAGCTTCCTTGGTACTTGGTGTCATCTTGGTACTTTATTATTCTTCAGATTTTCATTGGATAATTAAAAACGTTTTGCTTCCTACAATGTTTACTTGGAAAATTACTGATGGACAAAAAAAAAATTGTTTCTATTAATGTGTATGGTCTGGAGTTGGATATAGTGTAGTGAAAATAAAGCTCCCTGTGACACCAAATAATTGACTAGTGTGTGTTTCACCAATCTGGAATTGAAATGTATGTAGTGTTAATTAGTATTTATTCTCTTTAACGTTATTATGTTAACAGCACTACCCAGTAATTGCATCAGTCATTTGATTTTTAACATGGAGGAATACCTTTTATGTGTACAGGTTTATAGAAACAACATGCTTTGCTAATGCTTTGGTATGGATAATACTATGAGTTCTTGTCATTTGACCCACATATGACTTAATTTCTCCCTGAACATGAAACTACCATAAGCATGTTTATCATTGCATAGCGGAATGAATTGTAACAGGTGGAAGTTCAGGTTTAATGGTCTGTTATTGTAAGTATTCAATTATCTGTTTAAACAAATTAGATAGATAGATAGATATTTTATTGATCCTGGAGGAAATTCCAGTAAAAAAAAATTTAAAAAGAAAAAACACACGGACAGAGCTACTTATAGTGTTTTATCTACTCACAGTACACCTCATTTAACTAGTTAGCTAAGTAACAGCACCTTTACGGAATAGAAGTGGGCGTGGTAGAGCAGGGAGAATAGTAAAAGGGGACCAAGATCAGGAACCACTGATTTAAGAGCAAAAAATGTAGCACAGCATAGCATTATCTTTAATAAGCGGGGGTCGTCAGATATATGAAGTCTTGTAAATTCTCAATTAGCAAATACTGTTTGGATCAGATTTTATCCTGTATACAGGGTCACGGGAGCCTGGAGCCTTTCCTAGGAGATTTAGGGCACAAGGCGGGGTATGAGGCAGGGCACACACATACACACACTCAGACATGGGCAATTTGGGGAACATCAATTAGCCTAATCTGAATGTCTTTGGACTGTGGGAGCAACCGGAGTACCTGGAGGAAACCCACCAAGCACAGGGAGCTCATGCAAACTCCATGCACACAGAGGTGGGAATCAAACCTGGTCTGGAATCGACCCCTGGAGGTGCAAGGTGACAGTACTAACCACTAAGCCCCCGTGCTGCCACACCTTACACAAGTAATCCAAAATAAAATGAAATGTAAAGAAATGCAAGATTGAATTGGAAGTTATTATTACTATTGCTTGAAATTATATATTTTCAATACAATATTAGATCTATGTTTCTGGATTACCTTAGCCATAAGAAAAAAAACTTCAAACCCAATGTAGTGCACTACATTTACTCACTATGGTATATTCAGAGCATGAAAAAAAATTTAGGGAAACAGAACGGAATGTAACATGGCAAAAGTACATCCCTGTCTTTACTGTACAAATAAACTTTTCAAAAGCCATTGTCTGACATTTTATAATTTTTCTATACAATATTCTATATAGTATTTATGTATCTTTAGCAATGTATCTATTTTCACCTTGTGTTTTATAAAGAATAAATAAATAAATGAATGAATAAGTGAATTAATTAATTGATCATTTGAAATGAATTGAATGATGAATTGTTAATAATTATTTTATATAATTTTACATAATTGTTTCAGGTTGGGTTGGGTGCAGAGAAAAAGCAACAATTTGATGATGTATATCATGTCTATGTATGCTATATAACATACACATATTGAATATTCCACATATACTGTAGGGTACAGTGGACAATGCGTAATTTATGTGTGAATTAAGAATGATCTTATAGTTTTAACTATGTACATAGAATGTACTTAGTACAGTACATGCATTGTACTGCTTATTACTCTCCCTGGGACGTATGACAACCATATACAGTACTGTAGGTGTGTCTCAATCAATGCCTTTAGGTCTTCAGTCATTACAGTAATTGCAAGCACTGTACATTGCTAGTTTAAAATGGTATAAAACAATGTATCTATATATTTTTAACAGTAAAAAAAATATAGAGGAGTTTGACCTATCTAAATAAAACATATAAAAAACATAATATGAATTATTTGCAACAAAAAAAAAGTGCAGGGGTGGACAAATGATTATCCTCACTTTTTTGAATAAGGCACAATGGTCTTGCTTGCTTTGTAAAAGCTCTTTTAGCAAAACCTTTTTCTTTTTTTGTAAACACACAAAGTTGTCTCTGCCTTAAGACAGCTTTCCAATCCATCCCTGAGAAGAATTTCAATATGTTCTTCCTTTGTCAAAGGCGTTCTTAAACACTAATATACTACTTTTATAACCTAATTTGGAAATTGATGGTAAACATCTAAGAAGTATTTATTTCTTCTATGTATAGAGACGTTTGGGCCACCCTGCATGTATGTATTTTATATGAATAGACATATATTCAACAAATAGACATTTGCACATATAGACATTTGTACATATAGATTAGCATAAATACAGTGTATAAATAGACTCATGAAAACATTATAAGGAACTTATATAAATGCTCTTGCAGAGTTATTACCCTTGTAATACCCCCCATGTCAGCAAGTTCAAGTTCAGCATCATAAACAAATTTGGACTTCACAGCCCTCTTTGGTCAAGTCACTTGTTGAATGGAATGGTGACAGTCAGAATAAAAAAATGTTTCATATACTGTACAACTGCTGTCTTGTTATTTCCAAGTTTACAACACTATTCTATCCAAACCTAAATTTTGGCCAGTACTTGACAGTTCGAGTTTGTTTCTGCCCCATGTTCATGGTGACTTTAGGGGCCTGAGGTTTTGGCAGAGCCCGAGTCTTTCCCTGCTCTTTGTCTGTTATTGTAAAGCCATGTTCCAGTTTCATGTGCAGGTTCATTCTGGGTAGAAAGTGCGTAGACACGTGTTGGGACTTCACTCTTGGACTGGAGCCCATTTTGGCTTTTCCTTTTTTGTTGAGTGCCACAAACCACTCTCTCCCAGTCCGATGATTCTTATGTATCACTGATGCATATGTGTTGTAACTGTTCTCTTGAAACCTCTCTCTGAACTTACAGTCGTCAGTGAACCTTTCCTGCAAAAACAATTAACAAATCAATTTAGTTCAGTGCAATCAGTGTAACTCTAAGACAATCTAACAAGCATGCAAGTCCTAAATCCATTGAGGAACTAGCAGTGAATCATATGACAACAAAGGGTCAAACCTTGGCATCTAACACTGTAATGAAAACAGGCTGAGAATGAAAGTGGGATCATCTGGAGCACATCTGGGACAGTGATGATGTTTCTGTAGTGTAAGGTTACCTGAGCTATTATCCTCCTGCAATTCTCTAATTAGATAACCACATTTTATGATAACAATTGTTCCAAGCTTCTTGTTAAAAATTTCCAAAAACATTAATAAATTGTAATTATCCAGGAACATGAAGTCTTAAGCCAAAATGAAGGGGTACACTAATATAAGATCTCAGTCTTTCGTGGGTGGAGAGCAGTGGAATCATGTGAACGGCTCATCATTTGGACCTCAGCACATTATATCTTCTAAACTAAGATCAAACATTGAACTTTACAGCAGAGTGTATATAGTTGTATATAGTAGTTGTAATATTTTGTAAAATGCCATAATTCCCACAGTTTTGTCAGAATGGATTTATCAGCCTGCAATTGTATTTGTGGACATGTAAGTATGAAATAACATTGATAATATGTTGGTCTTGCTTTAACAAATATATAGCAAACAATATTGCATACATACAGTATGCTTTGGTGATGTGTTTTGAGCGAGTCAGGATAGCAAATTAGAACAAGGGAAAAGGGTTGAGTATTTTTGCACATAAAACCTTTTTAATTACAAAGATTGTTAAGGATCACGAGAAACATAAAAAAATACAAAAACAAACAAACAAACAAACAAATAATAATAATAATAATAATAATAACAATAATAATAATAATAATAACAACAAAGTTTGGTTATAGACAACTTTGTGTGTCTGGGGAAATAGTTTGCCATACTGAGTGGAAGTCTGAAAACGCGTTTATCGCATTTTGCACTAAAACATTCAGATTTTCTTGATTTCTGCTCTTTTCCGTATTTAAAATCTAATAACTTTCATATCCCCCCCCCCCCCCCAATATATATATACGGTTTTGTATTCCTATGTAATTAATAGTCTATATATAATATTTTTGTTTTGAAAAACTAAACCACTAAAACAAATAACTTACGCCATTGAATTAAGATAAGCTAAAGATGTATCCTTTGAAATATGTTCTAAAATGTATCAAAGCAATTTTGTTTTGTATTCAGATTTTAGTTTATAAACATCTATAGGCTACATATCTTTTAAGAAGTAAGTCTGCCACCATCAGCAGCAAGATACTGGTCAAGAATCGAAATCAAAAAAGGGTTTTAAATTGCATTACATTAATACCTTATATAATTTAGTTTATTCTTGTTATGTTTTCCATTGTGATGAGCTGGGGATTTTCTGGGCTTTTTTCCTAATCCTATCTCCGGTCCTATAATTTTCTCTGTTGTCTTTTGTGGTTTACTTGTTTTGTGATAGATCTGTTGTTTCTTTGCATCACAAAATATTATTGTGCTTTTGTTTCATTTAGCCCAGTCCTTGTTTTACTAGTGCAAGTTCCCAATTCCATGTCTATAATCTATCTTCTTCACTACCTGTGATAACCCTGTCTGACCCCTGCACAGTATTCTGACTAAAATTCATGGCTTGCCCCCAACAAATATTACATTAAGCACTCATGTCCTGTTTCTACTGATCGCATGTTACACGTCTCACTAGCTCAGTAATCATCATCTACATCAGTGTGACAAAGCTAGAACACAATACATAAACACTCAGTAATTACCAGGCACACGCTGTATCAGCCACCACATTAGCAGCTGCTGCAGCCTGAGCGCTTCACGGCTTGATTGAGTTAGGCCCTCATAAAGCAAGCTAATGAAAAGCATCGAGGAGATTATATTCATCGAGCTGTGCAAAAGAGCATTTGATGCTTCCACAATAAATGTATTTTACTTTAATCTGTTGCACAGTACTGGAAATGACGTCCCTATCCAAAGCTTCAAAAAAGTAACAAGCTTTAGTTGTGCAGGATAGACACCTCATCAGTCCATAAAAACCTTATCTACCAGAAAGACAGATGCTGTCCTGTGTCTTATTTCATGCAATCTTTACATACACACTGTTTCAACATTTCCACTTAGGTAGGGTTTCATAAATGCAGCCATGGCGTTTTTTGGGATCTAAGAATTTTGAAACATGAGCTCGAAATTTCATAAATTTGATAAATGGATTATGAGTGGTGACAAGTTTATGATAAATATGATAGTGATATTATTCATTCATATTAATTTGATAGTGAATTTCTATACACAATCATAAATAAAAAATTAAAAGAAAGGAATTTGACCCTTTATTCTAGTTGCAATTACAATAATGACATCCGCTTGAGAACTTTTTTATAAGCGGTTATTGCTGGGCTCTCAATATGGCAGCAGCCATAGTTCGGCATATCTGCAGTGCTGTGAAAAAGTATTTGCCCCTTCCTGATTTTTTGTTGTTGATGTTGCATATCTGTCACATAAAAAAAATTTTGATCGTCAAATACATTCTTTTTATTCCACAAAGATAACCTGAGTAAATACAAAAACACTTCATTTTTTGTAAATACTAAAATTCAAAAACAGATGAGAAAGATTTAAGCAAAATTATTTCAGCCAGGCAGGTTTGGACATTTTTGTTCCACTTAATAAAAGAAATCACAATTTGTGTTCATGTGGGTTATCTTTCTGGAATACTGAAATTTGTTTGATGATCTCAATCATTCACATTCACATATATATATATATATATATATATATATATAGTCTTATGCAAAAGTTTGGCCACCCCTTGATAAATAATATATTTTGGTGATTTTTTTAATTGAAAAGAAAGTTAACACAGCCTCTCTTGAAAATGGAAAAAATATTTTCAGCAAACATTGATGCATAGTCACTTCTTATACCATAAATTGAACAAAAATTTTAAATAAAAACATTACTATGGCACTGTGCAAATGGAGAAAAAAGGAGCAGCATTTCATGAAAAGAACATCTTGCCAACTATTAAGCATGGGGGTGAATCTATCATGCTTTGGGTTGTGTTGCAGCCAGTGGCACAGGAAACATTGCACGGGTGGAGGGAAGAATGGATTCCATTTAATGCCAGCAAATTCTGGAAGTAAACATCACACCATCTGTAAAAAAGCTGAAGCTGAAAAGAGGATGGCTTCTACAACAGGACAATGATCCTAAACATACCTCAAAATCCACTATGGAATACCTCAAGAGACGCAAGTTGAAGGTTTTGGAACGGCCAGTCTCCTGATTTAAACATCATTGAAAATTTGTGGGTAGATCTTAAAAGAGTTATACGTGCAAGACGCCCAAAGAATATTACAGAACTAGAAGCCTTTTGCAAGGAAGAATGGGGGAAAATCCCAAGTACAAGAAGTGAAAGACTTTTAGCTGGCTATAAAAAGCTTTTGTACGCTGCGATATCTGCCAGAGGAGGTGTTACTAAGTATTGATTATGTAGGGTGCCCAAACTTTTGCACAGTGCCACAATAATGTTTTTATTTTTTATCTTTGTTCAATTTATGACATAAAAAGTAACTATGCATCAATGTTTGCTGAAAATATTGTGCATTTTTTCCATTTCCAAGAAAATACCAAAATCTGTTATTTATCTAGGGGTGCCTAAACTTTTGCATAAGACTGTATATACTTGTTTAGTTTTTAAATTGCATAGCTTTGATTACCTTATATTTAATTTAAAAAGAAATAGCATAATAAAAATAAACTTTTTACAGATGGTCTATGTTAAATAAAATATTGGATACTTATACAAGATCATCTATCACACTTGCATTTTTATTAATATTTTCCAATACAGTTTTACAGTGTTATGAATATCGGTTTCATTGCTTAATAATAAACAGAAAACAGAAAAAAAAAATCTATAAGTCACTCAACCTATCAGAATTGATACTTTTGCACAAGACATTCTCACAGAGGTCGATCGGATCACATACATACTGCATCATAATGAGTCTTCTTTCTCTCAGTCAATGATCATCAGTGTTGTGTGGAAAGTATTTGTAGGAAGCTCATGCCGAGTCGCAACAGGAGGTTCATCTTTATCCTAATGTCACAGGCTGCCACTAATCAGACATTTTATTTTAAGCTAATGACTCGATAGAGAGGAAGGATTACTTATGAATAGTGGAGGAGATCTCATAGCAATCTCAACTGGAATTTGAATTGTCTGAACAGCAATCACTGTAATTGCTGGGATAACGTAAAACACATCATATAGATAAAACAGATGAAATATCCTGCTGAGGGAGATGAAAAGGGACTTTTATCTGATGTAAAATGAACGTGGAGTGGTTACATCGTGGAAATACACGGAGTGGCTACATCAGAGCAGTTTCCAGGCTTCAGTAAACAAAATAACAAAATATATTAAATTATTTTTTTTGTGAAATTAAAATTCTAAAATAGTTTAGAATGATGCATATCTAAACAAGTTAGTGATGAACCTTTTCAATGATATGAAAGATGGCGTTCTATGACTCTTTAAATCATTTACAGTCTCCAATACCAATGTGAAAAAACATTCAGTGCAGCTAAAAATGTGTCTTTCTACAACTGAAACTTTTTCATTAAAAGCATTTTTACATTACTATAGCAATAATTTAAAAGAAATCATGTTTGCAGTTTTACAAAGTTTTTTCCCATAACATCTGTCTTTTTGTAAAGATGACAGTTACTGAATAACTCCAAATTAAGTTTTAGATCACTGCAATACATTTCTTAAAAAAATATCCTTAAACTCTTTTTCATATTCTAATGACACATGTGTAACATTGTACTGAATAAAAATGAGACCATAGTCATCAAAGAGGTGGCCTGCAATGGATTGGCACCCCATTCAGTGTTTACCCCACCTTATGCCCTGGGTCCCCTGGTATAGGCTCCAGGCTTCCGAAACCCTGTACAGTGATTGAGAGTGAGAGTCCTTAAAGTGCTGGAACTGAAGTCAGTGCTGTATAATGTATATCACTCACTCACTCACTCATCTTCTATACCGCTTTATCCTAGTATACTGTATATACAACAAGAAATCTGCAATGAATGCAATTCACTATTTTAAGTGGAAAATAAAAAAAACCGAATGCTGTATGTAGCCACAAAAATAGAAATCAATGTATTATATGACTGGACCAATGAATGGATGTGATGGTAATAAAATAAACGCAGATATTTAAACCACATAGCAGATTGTACAGACTAACACTCAGTCTGAGAAGTGTACAGTAGTTCTGTTTTGTGCTAGAGGGACTACAATTGTCTACTCCCTCAATCGAAGTACGTTCTCCCCTGAATCATGGCTGATCTGTATCATATTTGAAAGCATATTAAAATGAATTATTTAAATGCATTTTAAACATTTTGAAAAATTTTAAATACGTTTTCCACACTGAATAAGATATTTTTGTCACAATAAGGAGAACTGCTTCCGGTTCTTCAGGACTGTCAGAAGCTGAGTGGTCAGAAGAGTTTACCTGGGCTGTGACCAAGACCTTAACTAGGTCATTGTAGGTCATTCAACCTTTATAATTAGCTACAATGTAATTAAAGCTTTGTGTTGGGAATCACTGCACTAAAACCTTCCTTTATGCTTCAGTGCTTTTGTTGCTCAGTCCCCACAGTATGACACTACAATCAATGTACTTTCACTTCTGGTGTTGACAGTATGACATTTATGCCTAAAACATAGTATCACGTTCCCACACCTTAGTAAGTCATGGCCACAACATACTATCTCATTCCCCAACATGGGCACAACATGGGCACAATATGGTATCTCGTTCCCACGCCTTAGTAAGTAATGGCTACAACATAGTATGGCTACTACATACTGTAGTATGGCTACAACATAGTGTTACAACATAGTATCTCATTGTAGCCATGACTTAGGCTTAAGGCATGGGGATGGGATACCATGTTGTGGACACGACTATGTTTTGGACGTAAAAGTCGTGGGCACAACATAGTATCTCATCCCCACGCCTTAGTGAGTCGTGGCCACAACATAGTATCTCGTTCCCATGCCTTAGAAAGCCGTGGCCACAACATAGTATCTCGTCCCACGGATTAGAAAGTAGTGGGACGACTTGGAAAGTCATGGCCACATCATAGAATCTCGCTTCCACACCTTAGTAAGTCATGGCCACAACATAGTATCTCGCTTCCACACCTTAGAGTGTTGTGGCTACAATATAGTATCTCATTCCCACACCATAGAAATTCATGGCTACAGCATAGTATCTTGTTCCCACGCCTTAGTAAGTAATGGACACAATGTAGTATCTCCTTCCTACTCCTTAGTAAGTCATGCCCACAACATAGTGTCTCGTTCCCACGCCTTAGAAAGTCGTGGACACAACATAGTATCACATTCCCACACCTTGGAAAGTCATGGCCACAACATAGTATCTCGTTCCCACACCTTAGTAAGTCATGGACACAACATGGTATCACATTCCCACGCCTTGGAAAGTCATGGCCACAACATAGTATCTCGTTCCCACACCTTAGTAAGTCATGGACACAACATAGTATCACATTTCCACGCCTTGGAAAGTCATGGTCACAACATAGTATCTCATTCCCACGCCTTAGTAAGTCATGGACACAATGTAGTATCTCCTTCCTACTCCTTAGAAAGTCATGGCCACAACATAGTATCTTGGTCCCACGCCTTAGTAAGTCATGGACACAACATAGTATCTCATTCCCATGCCTTAGAAAGTCGTGGCAACTACATACAGTAGTATCTCATTCCACGCCTTATTAAGTCATGGTCACAACATAGTATCTCGTTCCCACACCTTAGTAAGTCATGGCCACAACATCTCGTTCCCACATCTTAGAGGTGGAGAAAAAAAACTTTAGTTACTGAGAAACATGTATTAAAGTTCATCAGCAGCGGCTGCAGCAACAAATCAAAACTGAGATCACATTAGAAATACACTGCGTAAAACATGCAAAATTACTTAAATGTGTAAAATAAGTAAGAAGCTGAAAAGAGTTCTGAGATTTAGTGTCTCCCCTGACACAGTAATAGCCAAATAGCATTTGTGAATGAGGCGTAATAGAGTGTGTCAGGGGAAAACGACCAGCCATGAGAGATTACTTCATTACCAGATTACACAAGATTACAAGCCTGCTGTTTTCAACCAAGTCTAATAATACATCAGTGCTCGTTAGTACTGACTGGCTGTGCTGTCAGTCTGGAGCCGAGAGTGAGATAGAGATGGAGAGAGAGAGAGAGAGAGAGAGAGAGCAGTGGCTCTACCATCGGAGTGTAATTGCTGGTTTGAACTGAACAGCCTGGAGTTGTGATGAGGCTGGGTCAAAGGTGGAAAGCTGTTGTCATTTTTGACACACATGATTTGTGTGTGTGTGTGTGTGTGTGTGTGTGTGTGTGTTTGAACACTGACAGATCTTGACACTTTCCACCCACCACAGTCTAAAATGGCAACATCGAGTGATCTAATAAATGAAACCCATCTATCCATTACACAACAAGCAACAAGCTGTTGTTTCTGTTTTATGACACACAATCTCAGCATGTGTGTCATTTTTAAAGATGCCAAAAAGTGCAGTATAAAATACTTAACAAACCATATATATAGAAATATAAAGAATTGCATTTCCAAACATAAAATGACAATCTGACTGGGGTTTAACCCACAGCAATGCTGAATTCTTGATTCTGATGAGTCATTCTGATTAGTATGTATACAGGATAAAGCAGTATAGATAGCAGTAGATATATTTATATGATCATTCTAATTATGATTGGGCTTGATGGTAAACACAGCAAAAATCTTAGCTTATCTAATAATAAGTGACTTAAATGGGGATTTTATTTCAAGATTATAAAAAAAAAACTACACTTGGTGACACTATATTATTATGGAAGGAGTTACAGGTATCAGTCCATTTTCCATCATGGAACAGTCTTCAGGACAAAGGAGTTTGTCCTTTTTGGTTTCTCTGTAAGATCACATTCAGTGTTTTTCTTCTGTTTTATTAACTTTAAAAAAGACAAACTGGTGAGAGAATAACTGTTTACAGCTGCTGTTTATAAGTAAAAATTAGAACTAACTCTTCTCATGGATATATAAACAGTTAAAAAGCATGACTTTGTTTATTGCCAAATTAAAAATTTTAATCTTGAGGAAAACACTTGGGTATAAAAAAAATTCATCTGGGTGGTAACATCAATCCACTACATCATAGAATTCATGATGTTCCATGCCTTTCTCTTACCTCAGATTCTTTGTAGTAGCGCTCTGGGATTTCATCATACGCAATGTCTATGAAACACATCTCAGTGTCCTCGTCTCTGGGCTCATCAAAGATCTGGAGCAGAATGAGAAGTGCAAGTGTGAGATCATATAAAGGACAATGCCCTTCATCATTTAAATACAAAAATAAAATGATCTACTACTTTCTGAAACTTTTGGTTCTAGGTCATTATATGACAACTTTCAGAAATATATAATAATATAGTAATGATGTAATCAGTCACTCATATTAATTATTATTATTTTTTTACTAAAATACTGTGTATGTATTAGAGATGGTCTGTGTGTCTAGCATTAAAACATACAGTATATACAGTGGGGTAACAAAGTATTTAGTCAGCCACCAATTGTGCAAGTTCTCCCACTTAAAATTACGAGAGAGAGGCCTGTAATTTGTATCATAGGTATACGTCAACTATGAAAGACAAAATAAGAAAAAAAAATCCTGAAAATCACATTGTAGGATTTTTAAAGAATTTATTTGCAAATTATGGTGGAAAAATAAGTATTTGGTCAATAACAAAATTTCAATCTCAATACTTTGTTATATACCCTTTGTTGGCAATAAGGTCAAACATTTTCTGTAAGTCTTCACACGGTTTTCACACACTGTTGCTGGTATTTTGGCCCCTTTCTTGTTGATGTTTTGGGGCTGTCACTGGGCAACACGGACTTTTAACTCCCTCCAAAGATTTTCTATGGGGTTCTTTCCTTTACACGGGTTAGTCGTCCTGGCCCCTTTGGAGAAAAACAGCCCCAAAGCATGATGTTTCCACCCCATGCTTCACAGTAGGTATGGTGTTCTTTGGATGCAACTCAGCATTCTTTCTCCTCCAAAC
>JAQMYJ010000014.1:15286651-15319262 GCA_030014305.1 Clarias laeviceps | reverse complement strand
AGTGGAAATAAAAGTAAATCTTTAAAGTTTCTTAGGACTTTCCACCTGTTCCATGGTTCATTCGTCTCCCTTTTTTTTTTTTGGCTACATAGTACCGATAAGAATTTCACTCCTTTAAATTACACTAAATGTTGGTCATTGGCTCTGCCAGTGTTGATGTGGGGAAAATAAATACACAACCAGTGTCTACGGCCACATCACAGCCATGCTGATATACAACACAACAGCACTCCCTCTTGTGTGATATTGCTTTATTACCCACGATAGATAGATAGATAGATAGATAGAAACTGTCTGTAAGACTTACTATACACAAAATAACTTATTAGGAATAACCTATGTTTTATGTCACAGCTAGAATGACTGTGCTATGCATACATTTATTATTATTATTTTAAAAGTAGCTTGTTATACTTCATAAGCTGGAACAGAGGTTCTTCCCTCGGCCACTCCCCGTCTCCGCTTGCCCATTGTTTGCTTAATAAATCCAGGTAACCCTTTAACCTTTGAAAAGATTACGTTCGTAATGGTGTGGAGAGAGGTCATGCAGCACGATCTACATCTGTCTTCTCCAGCTATTATCTGGGCAATAAATTGTCCCTGTGAAAACATCTAAATATTAAATATGACAGACAGTGCAACAACATCAGACACCGTGTCACCCGATACCCGTGTTGGCCGAGCTGGTGTGTATGTGGAAAGAAGTGCTCCGGGGTTTAAGAGCTGAGCTGACAGGACTATTAAATAAACCCCTGCAACTGTAGCTGGCCTGAGGAAAATCAAACCTAATTCAACACTGATGGAGTCTTTGCAGCTGCTCTAATTGCTGATGATTTCTGGAGCAGCTTAAAGGATCATCTTCAGATTTATGTATATTTTTTCCCCCCATCTTGCATTCCCTCTTGACCTGCTCTCTCTCCATCTCTTGTCAGAAGTCTAACTAAGTTTCATAATTACAGCAAGTGAATAGTTTTTGCATAAATCCTAGTGCTAAAAAGATTAATATAAAGAATGAGAAATATTTGAGCAGAAATAAAAGTTTTTTTTATTATTATTAAAGATCAGACATTGACAAAGAATTTAATTCAAAACTATTAGTAGTTATTTGGTTTATAAGTTATTATGTGAGAAATCATTTGTTTCTATGTTCTGTAACACAGTTTCGAGCCAATAAGAGGAGAATAAACAACAACCAAAAACAAATCAAAAACATGACATAGCTGAATGGTTATGTGATAAAATGTAACTTTTAATTGCAGAATGATTAAACAATCCATATAGTGTACAACTACTGTATACTACCTGTACTACTCTAGTCTACTCGATTGCTACATTTTCCTGATTTTCTAGTGTGAGAAAGAAAATATTAAGCATATTATTAGTATCCAAGAAATTACCAGACATATTTTAAAACTTTAGTTATTTTTTCCTTTTGCATTTTGACACACACCAAGTTATAGTTATTCATCTATGCATAAGATCTCTGCAATGTCACAGACTATGCCATCTTGATACTCCTCTAATGTTTCTCTCCCACTTTCTCTCTTTCTGCATCGCTGTTTGCTCACCATATTGATTTGTTTCCGACTCCCGATTATCAGGCATCCCAGGCACATTCCTAATCTGCCTTTCCTATTAACGAATGCTAATGAGCTCTGTCTTTTATCAGCTGGACTCAGACTCAAACTGATGCTTGTCGGCAGTTGACGTGGTGCGGCTGTGAGTCGGGCGAATCGTTACCATTCGTAAAGCTCTCGGGGTTTGAAGCAACTAATAAAGCTGACAACTGCCCTGATTTGAGATGAGATGAGAGAAAACCGCATCTACGAGATGGCTGGTGATCCTTATTTTATTTTGCATATGAGGGAAAATCGCTATTTATCCAGCTTGTTTCATGTGTGAGCCATGAATTTTGGGAATCTATATGAACACTATTCACATGACCTGCAATTAAGTTTCCCAAAATTCAACCACAAAATAAAGGATTCATATACAGTAATTGTAGAATGTCAAGTTTACAACAAGGGCGGTCAATCAGTGAGAAGGGCAGGGATGATGGAAATGGTGCTTGCAAGAACGTGACCTGATAAATGAACCAGCAATCCAACATTAAATTCAGTGTGACTACTGATATAATTAGTTAGATGCTTGGTAATTATTTAGTGCCTGCCAAAATACTATTTATGTGACCCGCAAGGACAGATTGAGCAGTTAATCTCCTCACATTGCTTTAAATGATAGGGATTAGACATTGCACTGATGCTCTGTTTAAGCTTGCGATGGGAAATAAAAAAAATAATAAACTTAAGAGTTACATTCTACACTCTCACGATCATACAATTTCACAATAATCTATATTATTATGATGTTATGGAATGATATAAGGTGGGTAAAAGTCATAAAGTTAAGGGATTACACCCTAAACAATATAAAATAAAATTTACAAAAAATCCACCCGGTGTTTGTGAGTAGATGTGAAAGCATAACATGTAAGTATTGACTCACAGTAGCATGAAGCCATCCTCTCTTATTCATGGCTAGAAATCGGTTGCTGAAAACTCCTCGGATTCCTATAACTCCTTGTGATATGGAAAACAGTTCCAGCAGACCTGCACACCGTCACAAACACATTTTATGTGAGTGATGAGTGACAAGTGATGAGACTTACAATATAGTAGCATGATACTGAATATAACTCTAAACCAGTGAATATACAGATGTTCATTTGTACCAAAGCAGTTGTGCAGTCCCATATGAAAAAACAATTATCTTGTTATTTCGGAAGAAGGCAGCAGCCCTTCTAATGTACATCCCATATGCAAAATAAATCTGTTCATAATAAAAGTAAATCATCTTAGCTGACTGTTCGGGTTCAGAAGATTCTTAATCACATTATTTTGTAATTAAGAATCTTCTGAACATCAAAACAATCAAAACTATGTCTTTTTTTTTCACACCCCTTCAGATTGAGTTTACTTTTGATAGAGCCTCTGAACAGTCTTAGTGTAATACAGTGGCATGTGCCCTGAACACAGAACCATTAACAGCAATTGAGGGCACGACATTCTGGTTCTCGACCAAGTAACATTCTCGTGCGAGTCATTGCAGCTGTTCGTTTAAAGCATTTCCCAATAAACTAACACACACAAGCAATAGCACATGAACAGCAGAACAATTGTGAAATGGCTTAATAAATTAATCACATTTGCAAATCACTAAGGAGGGGCTTAGTAGATGTAAAACATCTGATCACAGTATAGAACTTGTTTCATAGTGATTTCCCAAAAGCAAATAAAATTTGAACTATTTGAACTTATACTTACCTGTTCAACTTATACTGCATACCTCAATCAGTAAAATATTGGAAATTGTATTGTAGCCCCTTATTATTAACTGTAGTGGATTTCTAAATTTTTCTAAAAGTATGTTTCAATAGTATGGACTGATAGTATTCCACCACAACTGTACCTAAAACTGTTAAAATAGTTAATATTACACTATTTTTCTTTAGCTGATGACAAAACTGTAACATGAACTGTATTTGTATTTGTATTTTTTTTTCTTCGCATTTTACTAAACAATTAATGTAATACATGCACATCCAAAACCAATAATGTGAAAACTACTGTATTCTGAATCCTTGGTGTTTAGTACTTAAACCCAATTTTTTTTTTTTACACAATTCCAGCCTATTAACAAACTACAAAGCAATAACAGATGAATGTTTTAGTCTAATAGTGTTGCACAAATTGTATTGCAGTGGTGCTATGCTTTGAACCAGTGGTGTAACTTGTACTAGGGAAACTGGGTCCTCAGCCACTTTTAAGGCTACGTTTTGGACGGAATTCTGTTAAAGGCTTAGTTAAAAAGCCAATTTGCATTGCAATTACTTACTGATGATGAAAGTTTTCTACCATTTTCCTCTCACCCTCTTTTTCCCCCCAGCATGTTTAAAACCTCAAAATATTTATTGCATATGAAACATATACTGTATGTAAACCTGAGTTTTCTTCCAGCTTGTATATACAGTACCATCACTCTCATGCTGTTCTTTGCACAATTACTAAGTTTTTTGCACAGTTAATACTATCTGCCTCACTTTGCACTGCAGTTAACTTCATTTCACTTATTAGTTCCCTTTATTTAAACTTGAGATTTATATGCTTTATTAATATGCTTCTTATATATTTAGCAGTTTTTTTTGTTTTTGGCATTGCTCTACTAACTTCTGGTCAGTTCTCACATTACCCTGTGTATACTGACTGTGTGTGAGATATACAGTGTGAATCACATCTGCAGCCTGTCTTTGTGTTACTGTTTCTATCTAATGTAGAAGTAAAACGTGTTATTATTATTATTATTATTAAATAAGAGCTCATTTTGTGTAGTCTATGTGCAACTTGCATTGCATGCTCACGGAATATCAAAGTTGAAAAAGCATCATGCATTTCAAGCATTCTGTATAGAATATCTGGACCGTGCGCGCGCGCGCTTAAGTCCAAAATCAGGTACTCACTGAGGTGACTTGGTTCGTGGCTCCCGTTCACTCTGCCGTTCGGGTGAATCTGGAGGTGGAAACCGATGCCCACCCTGCAGTACAGAGTGCCAGTGCGGCGACCCGAGGCCACCAGGTGATCCTCCAACCAAACAGCCGCGGTGCCAATCAGCTGAGCTACAAGTGCGAGCAAGTGCGCAACATTCATTCTCTTTCCTCAACACACCTCTCTTGTCTTCTTTTCTTTTCTGTTCTCCCGCTGTGCAACACTTAAGTCATGTCCTACATTTTGCCACAGAGTTCAGGTGGCTGATAGCCAGGAGCTTGAACACTGTAGATCCGTGGGCACAAGATATTTATATCACCAATGATCTCACTGGGCTACGCGTGCTTGGGTCCTGAAGGACGCTCTCTCTCTCTCTCTTTCTCTCTCTCTCTTTCTGTCTCTGTGTAACTGCACAAGCCAGTGTTGAACGTCAAACCCCCGTCCATCCCCAAAACTACCCCTTTACGCACGAGTTTACGCGCTTGTTTACACCACGTGTCAATCCAAATCTTACGACACCCACGGCGCTCTACAAGGGGTTTCTTATCGAGATGAACTTTCTCTGCGTCTTAGCTTTAGATCATAAAGAGCGCATGAGAACGTCGAAAATAGACACGATGCGCGCCTGACTCTCCACTGCCTCATAACACACAAGGAACACAATGCTCGGTAAACTTGAGGTGCATCTATTTGATAAGGTGTCACTTGTTTTTAATGCATTTTCTTTCCACAAACCTTCATAATACACTTTAAAATGTCTGGTCTGGTTCCCTCAGTGGTCCTATGCGAGGTCAAGAAACTTCACCCTGTTTTATAGGTTGATTGACCTTTTTTCCTGGACAAGGTTAAAGTGGATACAGAATCTGTCCTGTAAATAACCCCCCAATGGGACACAGTCAAATGCAGAGTACCATGCAAACACTCATTCATGAATCATCCGAGAGGTGATTTAATAATAATAATAATAATAATAATAATAATGCATTTTATTTATAAAGCAATTTACATTTGTGGTGTTACATAACCATATAATACTAATACATAAGTGCTACATAAGCAATTAAAAGCAAGATGACAGTAGAGTAGAGTACACAATCCATTTAGAGACATGTTTGTTTGTTTTTTTTAGATCAGAGGATGAAACCCATGTCAATATGGAAATGTACAATATTTTGTACATAAACTTAAATTCACGATCAAATCAGAAACCCTGGAGCTTTGCATCAGCAACTGTACCCAGTGCACACCATGTTACCCATAATTTCCGCTCATCCATAATCCCTTCCAACTTCCATATTATTACTTTGCATACAGTACACTGCTGCATCTTTATTTTGTTGAGAAAGCCTCAGATTCTCAGATTTGCATGGCCAGTTTTATTCTGGTCTTATTATTCAGCACTGTCCCATATGAATTTCAAAATTTATACTATACAGAGCTTTTCAGTTTTCCTTAAAATGTCACCTACAGTCTGAATAAAGACTACAATCTTAAACGACATACCCTGTATGGACTATGAATTCTGATTACAATGCTCTTAACTCCAAATGATATTTGTATATGAATGCTGCAACATTCTCACTAGAAGCTTTATTTTAAAAACTTAACTAGCGCTATGTAAAGCTTGGTTTGTTGGAAGGTTGTAATAAAAAAAAGTGATGACAATTACATTAGCCTACCTCATTTGCCCTCCCTCCATACTGTATTCATTCATTCATGCATGCGTTCAGGAATTCATTCATTTTCCATACTAATGATCCTGTGTTGGGTCACAAAGACCTGAATACAAGGTGCATGATGTGCCAACCCATTGCATGAACTTCACACCCTCTCACACACCCAGTCATATACTATGGGCAATCAGGAAACCAAATTCAGGATACAACACATGCATATAACCAGATTTTGTAAAGGGAACCTACAAAGCATAAAGGGAACATGCAAACACCATCGCCACAGATCAGGGGCGAAGTTTCAAACCCCCGTGCCTGTATACATCATTATTAATCAGTCAATATAAAAGTATATAAATGCATTACATTTATCTATGGAAATCAAACATTGGCCATCCCAGATTTGTAGAATCACATGACAAAGAACCTGCAGAGCTCATGAGCCATAATGATCCTACCCCATGCAGCCAGAGCTATGGGTGGCCAAGTGCTTTGGACAGCAGGTTGCTACTGTGAACACCAAAGATTTCAAGGGTTTCTTGAAACCTTTTGAAATCATGACACACTGTGAAATTATTCATTATTTCCTGTCATTTGCATATGTTGCTTATCATTTCACAGTCTTACAAAAGACTATTATACATGGTATGCATTTTTAAATTATACTGAAATTCATAAAAATTCTAGAAATTCTGCATTAATACATCAAACATGCTATTAACAAAATAAATGTTGTATATACTGTATACTGTATTCTCACCATCACCATACATCACCTAATTATCTAGATGTGCAATGCATAAAAGCATACACATACAAATTAATAATTTCTTTTAATGTTCATTTCAATCATCAGAATGCAAAAATAATTTGATCTCAGTGCCATGATTGTTGGTGCCAAGCTGGTTTGAGTATATAAGAAGTATATAAGAAACGACTTGGATTTTTATCAACACTCTCTAAAACAGAATGGTTGGAAAAAAATCAAAAAACATCCAATAAGTACAGCAGGTGGAAATGCCTTGTTGATGTGAGCTCACAGTAGAATGGTCAAGATGGTTTAAGCTGACCAGGAGTCTATACTAATTCAAATATCCACTCTACACAACTGAGATGAGCAGAAAAGCATATCAGAAAGCACAATACTGTATTATAAGCCTTGAGACAGACACGCTTTAACAACAGAGGATCACATCAGGTTGACTTGTGTTAGACAAGGGCAGGAATCTAAGGCTACATCAGGCACAGCTGAAGATTACTGAAGAAACAGAAAACAAAACATTACCCGGGCTTAAAGCATCACTAAAAGAAACAAATGAAAATGCTATATAGGCTAACTCTGAATTTATGGAATGTCTTGTTCACACACTGATCTTACAGTATGCGTTGGTGAACGTCTGGTAGATATGTACACATAATACTGTATTGTACTGTACATAATGTTACAAAAGTAAATGTTTTGTTAAAAGGAATATCTATTTATAATAATGTAAAGTGGACGTGTCTATTAAAATTGTTCTTGGGCTTTAACTGTTCTGAAATCACTTCTTTTACCCTTTAATGCATTTGATGCCACTTTGTAGTTTTTGTAGTTTGAACTTTCTTGCTTTTTTTTTTAGTTGAACTTTCTTGTAGTTTAAACTTTCAGAATATAACCAGAATGTACAACAGTTTAAAAATAATTCCAGTTTTAGTCACAGAATGACTCAGAAGCTGATGCCTTTTTGTTTTACATGTTGTAGAACTCTTGATTGATGACTTTAATGTTAACAGTGTGAGACTGTTTACTTCCTAAATTGTAATCGTCATTTGTTCCTGTTAGATCCTCCAGTGACTTGAGTGAGGTAATCCGCCAGATGTGTATAAACAACCACTGCCCTGACTGATTCATCAATGCTCCTGGCTTTTAGCTGCCTCAGAGGCTTTATGATGGACTTTCGCCGTCCCCGAAAAATCCGTTTGTCTTACTTTGGCATGGCTGATCATTATCTGCACACCAACAAAGCAAATAGGCAGAGATGAGTTTGAAGGCGCTGTCACACACAACGGTGTCTGGACAGTGTTAAAACCCTCATCTGATCTTCATGAGGACGGATGCTCCATTATAGTGTTTAGGAGAGTTATTATCCTATAGCCAGTTAGAATACACTCATTCAAAGTAACAGCACTTACATGTTGCTAGACTAAAGCATCTTCCAAATGGATCTTCTATTTGTACATGCATCATTCCATCTGCAGAATATATTTTTTCTTTTGACTTCTATGTTACATCTAGACAGATAGAAAAAGTACAAGGAATTATTCATTTAAGCCTAAGGCATAGAAATCAAGTTAAATTACATGAAGTGAAATAAACCAAAGCTTGTTTCCATAAAACCAAAAATACAAAAAAACAATAACAACACTACTACACGTCAATACTACTCCCGTTACTAATAATACTCGATCACTTATCATCTGTACCACTCTATCTTGTATATACTTTTGCAGGGGGCCTAGAGCCTATACCTCAGGAGCTCCTGAAGGAAACTACTGATAATAATAATAATAATAATAATAATAATAATAATAATAATAATTACTCACCTGATCATTGTACACACAATGTGCTGCAACCGTGCTGTTCACTAAATTGTACTAAATAAAGTAATGTCATTTGACAAAAGGTAAACAGAAGATAAAGGATGAAATAAAAATGTAAATGCAAAGACGTTTGAACGAATTAAAATAAAGAGTAAAATTAAAATGTACTCTAGGACAGAACTTTAATTAAATTTTGTTAAATAACCTAAAGATTTAAGCCTGCCTGCCTAATTAAATTTCATTTACAGTAGGTACACAATAAAAATATCTCCACTTTATTATTTACTATTATTATTATTTTACTGATGGTATTTCTACAAGACAAACATTAGCAGATCTCAGATTAAATGCTGGGACAGAAAAAGACATTCAGACAGGATTTGGAACAAAAGATCAGTGTCAGTGATCATTCTCTCTCTTTCACTCACTCTCAGAAGTGAACAAAGTGTTAGCAAGTTATGGTGTTTATTGTTTTATTTTTTTATTTTATATATATATATAGGTTTATTTTTTATTGTCATTTAGATTTTATTATCTTATTGACTTTCTAATTAGAAAAAAAAAAGATCTAACCATAGTGATGTATTCTACATTATAGAACCCAACCTTTTGGTTATTTAAGTGCTAAACCAGCTCGGAATCTAAAATTACACCCATGTGTTGAATTCTACATTTGATAAATGAAGCAAAAGGATCTAATTTCCCCATGAATACTATTCTGTGAAACTCAATACCAAGTATCATTAACTAGGTTGAGTCCTGATTAGGCTACAGAATGTTTTGAAACATCCATATAGAAATTTCGAGACACTATTAGCCTGTCAACAAAGTCCTGACATTTGGAGGAAGCAGAAATATAGCATGGAGTAGCGTACAATGAGATGAGTAGGAGGTCTTAAAATAGAACCTTGTGGAAACCCACAGGTAAGATTTCCCGAAGCAATTACAACTGCCCATGTGGTAATCATTGTATAATTTAAACAATTTTGAAAATGTTCCCTAAGAAAACATTTATTTTTTAAATTGATGGATAAATATCTTAGGAGCAAGGCAACAGTCAGATCAAGAAAGACCTGAATAGATAAACTGTATGTTTCAGGAACGGTGACGGCTGCATGACCCAATTCTCTATAATAGAAACACATTATGTTGCTGCTGATTTATAGGTGTGTTCTTACAGTATGTGCAATATGTACATCAAGCAGTGCAAACTGTCAATTAGTTTTTAGTAAAGATTTTTGATAGACATTATCTTAATCTTTATTATTTTAATAAATTGTTATATCGCATTTCAGTCAAAGCTTAAAACTTTCTTAATGCTTTGCTTCTTGTAGAAATACAATTTGATGGTTCTGATATCCACCAAGAATCAATAATAGTTTTTTCGTACTCATTGTTTGGAAGTTCATTATAAATTTCGTGCCATGGACTGCATTAATAATGCCATGTGCACTCAAAACAGGCCACGACTGCTGTATACAATTACAATTCTCAGAACTGCTCCTCAGCCCTTCTGACTCTGTGAACACGGCCTCAGTCATCTGGAACATTCCGCCTTGGCAAGGCGGAACAGGAGAGCGGGATTCTGCGTCCGATCCCCTTCTCCCTTTCAACCCACAAACATATTTTTGAGCTTTAGAGGTCAAAGTGTCTCACCCTGCCCCCCACCCCATCCCTAAATGCCAGAGCAATGCCAGAGAGACCCGACTCAGTTTGAGTGGGTTGTGTCAAAACAGTCTGTGGATCAACCAAGCATTTAATCAGTGCAAAAGATCTCAACATGTGCATAGGACAAAAGCGCCGGTCCATTAATGTGTGGGAATGACTACACTGCTTTGACTACAGCCTGGTTTGTTTGATGAAGAATAAAGAAGCACCTGTTCAGTCTTTACGAACAGCGGCACCTGTCGAATCCAGCCAGTGATGGGAAACTGTCAGGATGGGAACCTCTGGCATGATTACTTATCATTAGTTATTAGTCATGATTTTTCAACAGCAGTATTTTATTACACTCGATTTATGAACATTATGTTATTAATTTTTGCAAAATGTCTTCTAATTTTTTTCACACTTCATTTTTTTTTCCCAGATCATTTTTAAAAATATCTGTGGCAAAAGAAGAACATATTGAAGCCTTTATTATGGCTGGACTGAGAAGCTAATGGAAGATGGGTTTAAAGAAAAATGTTTGAAGTGCTATTACATGTACATAACATCCGATGTATTAAATAAATTACAGTTATGTAGAGGATATAAAGTAACAGTAAAGTTAATAAGAGTAAATAAAAAGTATTTGTTAAAAAGTGTTACAGCTATAAAAAATCTTTACTTTTTTTTTCTGCTTTTCTCCTGAAATATACATTAAACAAACATTTATTTTCGGACGCCGTCATCATATCCATGATTTAAAGTTTTCCTCAGTTTAATTAAACCATTGTTTTAAATAAATCTTTTATTTATTATGTAGATTGGGTCAAGTGTCTGTCACATTGCATTACTATGAAAAAAGTGTTACTGTATTTAGTATAATATTTAATATTAAATTTAATGCATTAATACAGTATTATGTAAATTCTGACTGGCACTATTGTCTGAGCTGTTGTTATAACAACTTTATCAACACCTTCTGACCATTTCAGCACACGTAATGTTGCAAGTCATGTAAAGGGTCTTATTTACAGCATCTACTCGTTCGAAATATAAAACAAACCTGGACTGATGTACACGCCACAATATAGTGCAGATTAGTAGTAAGTGTAGAGCATGCTTTCCACATTGTAAAACAGTACTGAAGTCGCCGAAATATACAATAATCTACTTTGAACAGTTAATATTGGGATGTGTCTGCTACTTATTCTCTGTAAAACGTTCATGTTGTTTGTCTTTCGGTTGCTCCCGTCGTGGGGTTGCCACAGTGGACCATCCGATACGAACACAACTTGGTGAAGCAGGTTTAATGCTGAATGTCCTTCCTGATGCGGCCCTCCCATTTTATCTGGGCTTGGCACCAGAGGATTTGGCCATTGGGTGGCAACTGAACCCGGCCTTCTGCAAAGCCTGCATAACGACATCTGACATCTGAGATGCTGTTTGTGAATTGGTGATTTCTGAAGCTGGTAACTGTAAATGAACTTCTCCTCTGCAGCAGAGGTAAGTTTGGGTCTTGCTTTTCTGGGAAGGTCTTCATGAGAGCCAGTTTCATCATGGTGCTTGATGGGTTTTACAAATGCACTGGAACTCTATACAAATGACTTTGACTGGTACTCTATAAAAATACAGTCTTTGTTAAATATAAAAAATCTCTCTCTCTTGGTAACTACAGCGTGCAGACTACTATCCAGGCAATCTCATCCCATGAGAATTTTGAAGCAGTTGAAACAAAATTTATATAAATAACCCCATATGAATGCTAACCAGGGCACTGGTGGCTTAGTGGTAGATGTTTCGCCTGCCATGCCGAAAGCCCGAATTCGATTCCGAGCCAGTGCCCAAACCCCAGTCACTGGATGAGGTGCCAGTCCCAAGCCCGGATAAAATGGGAGGGTTGCGTCAGGAAGGGCATCCGGCATAAAACCTGTGCCAAGTTTGTATGTGTGCGGACTGGATGGTCTGCTGTGGTGACCACTTGCCAGGAGCAGCCGAAAGACCAACAACAACAACAACAACCCCATATGAAAGCTTACCACACTGATAATCAAACCTTTATTTTATTATACAATTTGTCTCATGAGAAATGTTAAATGTTGCAAGTGTGAAAAGAATGTAGTTAATATTTTGAAAAAAATTGATATAGATGTCAGCAGCCTCTTCAAAGCTGCCACAATGGAGTCACAACTCTGTTGTTCAATACTTTTAGTGGACTAGTCTTTCCAATAGAGAGTTATTTGTCCAGTGGACCGGTAAATTGGGGATACAGCGATGAGGTTTCTAGAGTTGACGCTGTTTAATAATGCTAACAACAATGATCTCAATGGCTGTTCTATACTCTCACAAGTAAAAGCTATATTGAAGGGGTTCTCAAAATTAATATTCAATGGTCCAAATCTGATTTTTATTCAATTCAAAGGTCCTGAACTGTTGGTGATAAGCAAATGACTTTTTCTAAGGCAGTCTAAGACAAAATACATTCAAGTGGAAAAATGCCACAATTTTGTTAGTAATAATTTAAGTTAATAGTTCCAAGTCATAAATATGCTCCAAATTGCAAAAGAAATGACATTCATACATCACTCGCTCTCACTTATTGTCTATACCGCTTTATCCAGTATACAGAGTCGCAGGGGGCCTGGAGCCTATACCAAGCAACACACACACTATGGTCACTTTTGGGAATGCCAATTAGACTAATTAGCATGTCTTTGAACTGTGGGAGGAAACCGGAGTACCTAAGGAAACCCACCAAGCATGGGTAGAACATGCAAACTCCATGCACACAGAGGCGGGAATAAATGTTGGATTTAAAAAAAGCATGACATAAGACACCCTGACCTTTATATTCTAATCATTCTTGCTCCAGATGAATATTATGATATCCATTAGAATATTATGGTCACAATATACAATGGGAACGTAATGCCATATGTTAACCTTATTTTAAAATATATCTTGGATATTTAGCTGCACTAGCTCATTTGCTGTAGAAAACCAAATTGATGGTTTACTTTGTACTACGGGACCTCCCCAGCCCTGTAAATCAGGGCTCAGTCCCTATCTGTCTCAACTGGCAAGTAGAGTCCAGCCGAGTTCAGCAAAAGATTAGCTCTGTATAGTTTTACGCTGGATTTCCAAGTGGCTGTAATTTTACTCGGTGGTCAAAAAGCTAAAAGCAGCATCTCCATAATGATTAATACAAGAGGATGCTAATGCAAGAGTCATGACAAAATGCAATGCAACAACCTCATAGTACATTTTGGAACCCATCTAAAGATGTGCATGTCCACAAGGTTTACATCACTAGCATTCAAACATGTCAGCTTGGCACGATGTAGCAAAGACAACATGACCATCTACACATATTAATAGCATTCATATTAATAGTGACGTGTAAAGGATTGGTGCATCTCATGAGCTTGGATAATTTATGTTACTCTGTGGTTTTGCTAAGTAGCACTGTTGGATTACAACAGCTGTGCATAGCATTGTTAGCGATTGAACTGTTGACACCAACATGTTCAGTATAACTGAGTGCCCCTGCTATGCGAACCGGAGGTATTTGCTTTGAGTGCAAATGCCTGCCAATGGCTGATCTATATGCTAAAAAAAGATAAGCATGCTTTCATAAGGTAAAGACCTGACTGTAATGAGAGAGGCATCTTCTTAAGTCAACAGGACCATGTGACTACTAGGAATACAGGATTAAAATACAGTTTCAGAATATTTATTGGTTTTCTAGTCACACTGAGTATCACAGGAGATTTATTAAAACAAGTGACAGTCAGTCACTCCTGGGTTGCCAGGAGGACAGTTTATACACCAGATTGGGTGAGTTTTGGGTACGAGGGAGAAAGCAAATCTGTGGGTGCTATTTTTGCAGTAGTTTACAAACAGAGCATAGCTTGAAAGGCCTATCAATTAACAATCAATTCCTAGTTGACTCACAGAGGTAACATCTTTTGGGGCATTACATATCATTGTACTTAACAGGAGACTCATGATGCCGTCTAATTCAGATCATGTCATCTGGACCTCCTTGACCACCAGATAGACAACAAACCCAATGCTCTCTGGAAGAGCTTCTTTAGTGGAACAGTTTGTAACTCCATGATATTACTGATATGACATATTTTTAAACTTTGACACTTTCTTATAAATATAAATATTTGACTGTTTCATTGGGTAATCATGGATCCAGAGCCTATCCTTGGAAATCTGTTTGTGATGCAAGAATACATTCTGGTTGTCCAATTGTTTAATTGAGAAACAATATTCATTACTTGCCAAGTGTATTTTATATCAAAAGATTTGTACATGCTGTTAAAGGTTGCCACTAATTCTGTACTTGATAATACATCGACATGCTTACCAAAAGATTGGAAATTTAGATTTTGGTAAAAGTGGGTCAGAAGATATATACTGCTAATAATAATAATAATAATAATACATTATAGTGTTTTTAAGCAAAACGCTTAATCATGAGAATTCTGCATAAACCAAGTATGTATTGCATTTAGAATTTAAAACATTACACAAATTTAGAGAGACAGATGTTAGAGATGGAGAACCAGGTGCAAGCCCAACCACTTCCCTGTTCTATGAATCTAAAAGACATGCATACATACTGTACAGTATATAAGTTACAAGCAGTGATGCAAGCACCCATGTATGCCTATAAAGAAAGAGAGAGGTGCCTTTAATGTATATGCTATGTTTAAGACTTTTGCCTGTAAACAACGAAGCAGGTAGAGCATACTATGCATTAAAATAGTCTGCTATTTAGTAGCATGCAGGCACATCATGCACACATTTTAGAATCTTACCTGTTAAGGTGATGATGATGATGATGATGATGATGATGTTATTATTATTATTATTATTATTATTATTATTATTATTTAAAGCCAGCCATCTTCACCTTTTTTTTTACTGACTTTACTTGCCTTTTCTGTTATCACTTTGTTTTGGAAGGCATCTTTGGTGTCAGCACTTTGTAAATGTCAGATGTTAAGCGGTAACATAAAGTTTTTCAACACATAGAAAGTCACTGATATGTTTTATATAACAGCACGCCCTGCTGTGTCATATTCCATACTATATATACACACCTTACAGCATATGATTCTCAACTAAGTTCATACAGTATAGTGATTATAAAACTGTAGGTGTAAATCACACCTTTGGCTTTACCACCCATTTCACCATCATCTCAAGTGTTGCAGCATTGTTGGTGTGAAGAATCTATTAATACTGAACTTGAACACTATACCATTCAAGCCTGCTGCTCTTCTCCCGACCTATTTTGAAGTAAGTGAGCCAAGTTGCCAGAGGTTACAGAACAACAGGAGCAGAACGGAAGAGACAAACAGAGCAATGGTAAAGAGGTGAAGAGTTCACCACAGGACAAAATCACACGTTAACTATGAGAAGCGGAGCAGATAGGTTGGCCAAGGGTGAGCACATGCAGAAAGGGTCGACTGCTAGGTGCTGAGTGTTAGACTGATAAATGTAACCAGAGCTTGGGAAAGGGGTGGGCAGTGACTCCAGGCTCAAAGCTGTGTAGGGCAATAAATATCCAGGGGAAGCAGAGGTGAACACAGCTTCAAAAGAATGTCAGAGTCTCCCAGCTGGGTTTATTCCATTATCTACTGTATGAGAGAATGGATTGATTGCTGCACATGCAAAATACAGAAAGCTTTTGCATTTGCATTAATTGCATTTGCAACAATTGGAGTTGACTTGTAAATTTCAGCCTGGAAATGTTGTGATTGTGTTCAGGCATGAAAGATTAATTTGAGAGAATAATTTGTGAGTGCTAGTCCCTGATTCACCCTTAGGGGGAAGTAATGCCATGCTTTTTATTTTGTGTTTTATAGCAATTTAAATAACAATTTAAAGTTCAGCAGAGTGTATTTCGTGTTGTCTTTCTCGTCTTGAAAATCTGAAATATATGATTACTGAATTTTTTTTATGTTTACATGATTGTTAGTGCTGGTTTCTCAATACTTACAATACTGAAATGCACATTGGTGCACAATTTTAAAATGCACATACACCTCCAGTGTACTTTTTAATATATTTTTATCTGCCTCCTATCAGAGGAAGAACTTGGTCACGACTTTTCAAAACTTCTTATGGTCACAAGTTCTTATGAAAGTAATGTAATTTTAGTTCTACTCTTACACATACTGTAAAAGTAAAAGCAAATAAATAAATAGTGCAATACATTGCAGTGCTCATGGATGAAATGTAGAAGAGTGTTTAACTTAATCTTTATAAATAATATCAACACATAAAAATTATATTAAAAATATAAAATGGCTTTTTGTTGATACATTTCAGAGCTACATTGAAATGTAAGCATTTAAACTATATGAATACTTTCAGCAAAACTCCTTAGTAATTCTGAGAGTTTTAATGAATACAGGCCTTGTTTATGTAAATGCAAAAGATCTAATGTTATAGCAATAAAATCCTAACACGTTTATAAAAGTATAATTTTAGATTAATTTCTGATTATTCTTATAGTAAAATGATAATATTAGCAATTTAATGCTATTAGCAAAATGGTGAGTAATTCGGATGATTTATAGATGCATTTGATTTTTCCACAAGTTAAAATGTATTTGTTTCAGTCATAAATAAAAAAAAAATCATAAAAAAAAACAATCATAAATAATAAGCAATGACTGCTAACAATGTGATGTACTGTATGTAACACATAGGTTTACAAATAAATTTATTGTTATTAAATTAGATTTTTTTAGAACCAAACTTTTGCACCTCACTGCGTAGATTATATGGTTAAAAGGGAAAAACTGATTTAATTGCGTTTCTCACAACGAAAGCTTGGTGTCCCTGTTGAGCCATTTTCAGAGCGATTACAACACCACCCCCAAACACACCACCCCCACACCCTCCCATAACAGGCTATAGGCTAAATAACGATTTGCATTTCTTCCTGATAGAGGCATATGAATGTAATAAAACGCAAAGGAAAACAATCATATGGTAGTAGCTATTGATTATTATGGCAATAATCTGTGTAAATTATAGTTGCCTGTAGCCTGTGGCTATTCCACAGCTGAGGTTATAACCTCTCTTTTTCATAGACACCCATGATATAGGAGCTTCATTTTGGATAGGGCTAAATTATACTCGTTGAAAGACCTCTCTCTTTCGTCCATGTAGCCTCATAAAACAATGTTGACTAGGGGACAGAAATTAGTAGTGGGTCTATGTGATCACTGGAACTAATTTTGCTCATAAGTCAACAGAAAATGTTTTGCTTGCTTGTTTGCTTTGTTTAATTTCCTTTAGGTCAGGTTAAAATTGTACGACTCAAAAACCAAATGTACTGTGCAGCAAAAATATATAATAATAATAATAATAATAATAATAATAATAATAATAATAATTATTATTATTATTATTATTATTATTATTATTTTATTGTTGTTGTTGGTGGTGGTGGTGGTGGTGGTGGTGATATTATTGATGTTGTGGTCATTTTTCAATAATCAATAGTCAAAAAGAATAAGAAATATACTGTATATTTACATACACACAGAGTCAGGAACAAATGTATACACACTTCAAGAAAAGAAAAATAGTATGATGTATATTATATTAATATAATATAATATTATCATAAATATCAATATATAACGTATAGTATTTATTCAAATGTTTCTTTTTCTGAAGTGTGTATACATTTTTTACCTGACGCTGTGTATATATAGCCTACTACTGAAGCTACTACCCTATAATAATAATAATAATAATAATAATAATAATAATAATAATAATATGTTATTATATATTATTATAATATAATATGGAAATAATATCGTAATAATACAATTCTGATAGACTTTCTATCTGTTTATTTGTTTAACTTTTTTTGTTTAAACGCAGCGCTTAATTCATGCGCGCTTTTTTATGATTTAAACCGCGTCGGGCGCGGGAACAGAATTCCGGGCGAGACTCGTTTCCCCCACTTTGGCCTGACACGCGGTAAACTGAATGTGCAGCATGGAGCTGTGCGGCCACTGTGAGTGCATGATCACCACTGCAGGCTGGTCAAAAGTTTAAATGACGACGTAAGGACGGACACGCGTGTCATTTTTCTTCTTCTGAAAAAAGGTAAATCAATTGTTAAACGCGTAATCATGTTTAACAATTGAAAAGAGCTCAAACACCGTTTATAACATTTCTTGTAACGGAAGGAATCACGAAGTAAAGATGAAAATAAAGCTATTTTATTGTCAAAGCATTCAACATGGTTAGATAAACTATCAAATAGTAAATTTCAGCAAAAAAGGTGGGACACAGAATCTATTCCTCACGGACACAAAATATTACACCTTTGTTGTATTCAAACAAATATGTACATTTTTGTAAATAGACTGTATCTTAAACAGATAATTCTAATTTACATGCATTCTTAAATATAGTTCAACATCATATTCCGAATTATTTTAATTAAGCCTATAGACATGAAAAGCAATTTTATATTTTTTTCCTTCATGAAACTGAACTACATTTCAATTAATTTCTATACATTATACAATACATTAATATATACAAAATACAAATTACATGTACATTTTATTATTTCCCCTTCCCCCCCACAAATAGTAAGTGCTTCATATGATAATTTCTCAAATAGATTTTTTTTTAGAGTTTTTGGGTTTTAAAGTTCTGCGTACACAAAAGCATGACTTGTTGAAAGAAACAATCCAAACAGAAATGTCCTTACGAAAGTGAAATCCCCAATTTGACAAGATTGACAATATTCCCCTTCCAACAGGAAAAAAAAGAATAATGTGATTTAAAAAGTGTATTGCCCCAAAAAGTCAGTTATGAGAGGTCATGTGACGGGAGAGGTGATGCCTCTCCCTGAACGACTCATTGCAGATGGGGCACTTAAGCTTCTCCTCGCGCCGTCTCTTGACTAATGGTTCCATGGCATATTCCTTTTTGTGGTGTGAACGCATGTGGTACACCAGGTCAGAGGTCATGCGGAAAGAGGCATTGCACTTTGCACACCAGTTCTGTGCTGGCAGGCATAGAGAGGTGAAGGATGGGGGCAGGAGTGTGAGTGCAGATGGCATCTGCAGCTGGATGGCACTTGATGATTTAGGCCAAAAAGTTGTTGCGTAGAGGAATGGATTCTGCTTTGACATGCCACCTGGTACAGGACAATTGGCACCCAGTTCAGAACCTTGCAGCTTGGCTCCTAGGTGATCAGCCTGGTAGAGTCTACTGGAAGTGACGGTGTCACCAACAGGAGGGTGGCAGTCTACACCAGGCATCAGCTTAGGCGTCATGATGAGTGGTGAAAGCTGCGAGAAAGAACGTGTTGGCTGGCTGAAGGCGCTTTTGCGCTCTGAGCCTCCAGAATCCTGGGATACTGAAGTGAAAGCACTTGCTACAGCTGAGCTCTCAATCCGTGACTGAGGTGGCTGTGTCTCACTCAGCACTTGCCTAATGCTAGGATGCTTCTCGCTGCCAGGCCTCACTACCTCTGTCTTATTCTCAGAGTTGAAACCACCATTTTTAGCACCATGCTTTAAACCCTGTGGTGACTTTTTGACTTCAGTAAAAGCACTGCGTTTAGTTTCTGGGACCTCAGAAGGTGAAAATGGTCGCCTGTTATCATCCAGGCCATAGGCTCCACGATATTGCTGGGCCGAATTAGCCAGCTCTTCCTTGGACTTTGGGATCGAGCCCATGACCCTGTTGTGGTCCTCTAAATCAGAAAATTTGCACTTCCCTGAACTCTCACTTAGTATTTCTGCCTCCTTGTCAGTGGCAGGACTTGTCCTGTTGTTCTCCAAGTCCCTGGCAAGGTTGTGGAAGTCTGTTGATGGCTTTCCATCTGGTGGGCTGGAGAAGCTTTCGGAACGACCCAGTTTAGGGCTTGTGCTGGAAGTGGGCATGCTGGCTTGTTCTCTAGTGCCCTTAGCATCGTCCTCGCCACCGGCCATCATTTGCAGTCTCTTGGTGCATCGGAATCTCAGGTGAGCCAGGAGAGGGAACTCAAACTGGAAGCGCTGACTGCAGTCTGGGCACAGATAAGGTGGTGATCCTACAAAAAGCAAAACAAAAAAAAAAAAAAACAAACAAAAAAAAACTTATAAGTGATTTTAAATTTTGTTAACAAACATTTTAATAAAAATAGACAGTAATATTCTGCCATTGATAGGGTTAACAATTAATTATGTATATAGTATTCTGGGATTATTTTGTACTATTCTAAATTCTCCCTATAGCAAAATTATTTTACCTTGTACAGTATGAAGAAAATTTATTCATTTTGTAACATGTGTGTGAACCCTTTTCATTTACACTTCTTATCAAACACTGTCTGAATCAACCAACTGTAATAATCAGTTACACAAATGCATCTCTTCAATAGAATATGTATGCTATTATTGATTTAGAAGTTGTTTTTTTCCCCCTGTTGTCCAATAACTAAAGAAAGCAAAAAATGTTAGTTCATTTCCTTGAACTGTACCTTTGCTTTTAACATGATTTCTGCTGGAGCCAAGTAACAGTAGCTCGATTAAGTCGTTCCCGTACCACACCAAAAGTTCTTCATCCTTTTCAATTCTTCTCAGTGATCTGTAGAAAAGCTGCCCGTTCTTCACGTAGGCCTCCAAGTTCTGCTCATCTCTGTCTCTTGCAGATTGGACCAACCTCAACCACATCAGACCTTCTGCAGAACTTCCTGCAGCTGAGGTGTCCACCTATCATCACAGACACAAGCAACATTATTTTAAATATATTAATATTGCAAACAAAGCCCACAGTCTGATGTGTTTTTTTTTTTAGCTGACTGACAAAATGAAACAAATAGCCATTGTAAAAATTAATTTATCAGCTCATTGCATTAAAAACTAATATTTTAATCACAGAGTTAAACTCTACATGCTCAGATTTAGTTTTCTTGCTTTGTGTTGTGTTTGTTTGAGCATTGTGGACTTGTCTTCCTACCTGCTCTGAAATTTTCAAACAGATTTTCAATTCACTTTTGAACTCGTGTGCAATCACAAGCTCAATTAGAACCTTGCAGAAAGTGCGATGTGAGAATCAGACATCACGACTCGTACCCTGAAAATGTAAGGCGCCGTCCTCTTGTCTGTGGATTTGAGGGCGATGAATGCGATGCTGTCGTACAGGGAAGTGTGACTGAGCACACACGGCCCGAATATAGCGTTTTCGGGGATATCGCAGGTGGTGTACACACTCGTGAAAATGTCAGTTAAACACTGCTGCATGGCCTTAGCGTCTCCGTCCCACGCCAGCTTCTGCGAACTGGACTCCTCCATCACAACCTTCTAACCAACATACAGAAAATGAAGAGAAAAAAAATCTAATTAAGTTCAGCACTCAGATTAAAATATAGGCTAATCAGTTAAGATCTGATTACACTCTACTTTATGCGGGTATAAAACAATGGAAAAATGCAATAAATCCTAGACATGTGTTAGACCCGTGGTCATGTTAAGAAGCAAGCTTAAATTAAAATACATATGAGACTTTTTAAAATCAGTGCAGATTAGTTTTAAAATAGCCCGAACTGTTATTCACTGTTATTAATTTATTCTTTAAAACAATAAAAACAATGTGCATTATTATTATTATTATTATTACAATGAACATATTATATACAACAGTCGCTATATATCACTAGGCTATTTTGCACGTTTTTCACGCCACTGATACGCAGCGAAATTAGCGGCATTTATAGTCGGAGCAGCATGTCGAATGGATTTCAAATGCACTGTGAAAGTCGCTGATTTCGTGTGCAGCAGGCTTCACTGCTATTCTACACCAACCTAACGTATGTCCGTTCATTACCATAATCCACCACTTTCCCTCAGAGACTTTTATTAAACCAGCAAAGGAAAGATTGACTTATTTTTCTAGAACCAAATGCACACTTAAGAATGATCCGCTTTATTTTGTTTTTAACGAATAAAACTCATTATGAGCTGCAGTAAACGAAGATAACTTGTAACTACAATTTACAAATACTCTCTAGACAAAATCTGACACTGTTTATACTACCTTTATGTTAATATCCTTTAATCATTATATATCGTTATATCATAATGTCCTTTGATCACTTTATGTTAATGTCCATTAATCCTATAATCTTAAATTCCTGTTATGTTTTTGGCACATCATTTGTTTGTAGCAGTTTTGCAGAAGGTGTAGTGGACTTGGCAAATTAAATGAAATTTCTTGTCATTTTGATCACCTGAATTTTATCCTAATTGAGTCCATGCAATGCACACACACAAACCTGACACACACACACACACACACACACACACACAAACTTGATATGATAATATGATATATCCTATTATTTATTTTACTTATTTTATTGTTTATAATATTATGCCTAACACACGCGTGCTCTTTTTAATGTTTCTTGTTGCAGACAATCTGAATGTGTCCAAAGAAACAACCAAAAGCGCATTAACATGCCGAAAACGTACTATGAAGCCCAAACTGAATATCCGACTTTCCGACTTCACTCAATAGTCCTATAAACGCAGCTTTACATTTTAGTTTTTCTTTTTTATCTGTAGTTTGTGTTTTACGATCGTTCCAAATATAAATATATGTGCATGTCTTTTTTGTTCTTTCTTTCATTAGTTTTAGTGCTGATCTCTCCTTTTGTAGCTGGTCTGGACCGCCGGGCAAAGCCACACAAAGAGCCCGATGAATATGCATCTCTCCCCTAAACACTACAGCCGAGCCCGGGCATTTCCACAACACAACAGATGAACCCACTGACCCCCGGCTTCACGGTGAAATTTATAACCCTTTCTAAGCGCGGCTTTGTTATTATTCCGATTTACGAGTGCACAATAACGACAAAACTCGCTGACGTCGTTCAGTGAAGAGAAATATATTGTAAGTCAATGCGCCTTTCCTAGTCCTCCCTAGACTAAACATCTGCGGAAACCTTTCTCTCGAGTGTACAGCAAAGCATCAGTGCTGAAACAACACACACTAGAGTTCCACAAACTTAATACAAATCAAATGCTATGCTCATTTACGTTTCTTTCTTTTTTGGACACGAGCAATATTAATTTAATTCAGCACTGAAAGGATGCTGATGTGCATCCAGCCCTAAGGATGCTTTGACAATGAATGAAGCGCATCCGTGATGTACATACTCACCGATTAATAAAGGATTTAAAAAAACACACAGTAATCCACAAGGTTTGCAAAGCTGTGAGTCGTGCGTGCACCGTGCAGAGCCGTGATCGCGAAGTCCGCGCGCTCAGTACATTTCCCGCTCCGCTTGAAGGTGAGAATGCCGGCGGGCGCGAGCGCAGATGGAGCCGTGAAGCAGCGACTGACTGACACACACACTCTCGCACACACACTTTTTGTTTGCTGCGCATAATCTGCCCAATGAGGCGTGTCGCTCTCTGTCTCCTCCCTTTAACTCTTCACTAGCCGAGGCCGAGGTTAACGCGCGTTAGTTCAGTGCAGCAATATAGAAACAAAACATATAATTAGTTGCAATGCTGGAGATCCGTTCAGAGTGATGCCATATCAAAGTGGCACAAGGAATAAAAAAAGTGCATAATTTTACGCACTTTTACGCAGCCCTGGACATAGTATTGCCAATGATTAGATTGTTGAGGTTGATTTAATAATAATAATAATTATTATTATTATTATTATTAATCATCATCATCATCATCATCATCATAAAAATAATTATAATTGTAATAAAACTACTGCTGCTACTACTACCACTCCTACTGCTACCAACCAAGTAGTAATGGCAGTAGTAGAAATATTAGTAGTAGGTAGTAATGGAACAGCAAAACGTTTATGGAAGTTTTTTTATGGCTTCAGTTACTGTCTCTGGACCCTTTAAGGAAATTCCAGGAATCTGGAATAATAATACTATTACTACAAATTAATCTTAAACATCAATTTAAATAACCCTTAAGGTTTCTAACTATGTACATTTACTATACTTCTACTACTACTAGTAGTGCTATTAGTGCTATAATAGTATTAGGAATAAGCAGCATTTGCCATGTATGAGCAAATAGATTGCAAAATACCTTTATTCACTTATACTGCACAACCTTCATACCATACTATTTGCAATAAAAATATATAGTTCTATCGTTTGAGTTTTTTGGTTAGCATACTTATACTTATTTTAGTTATATACACACATTTTAGTTAGCACACTTATACTTTATAACTTTCCATACCCTGCTACGTGCATAGCCAGACTCCTTACACTTGAATTACATCAGTATCTCTTCATATTTTAGTTGGCATCACCTCCCTCTCTTCTTTAATAGGACAAAAAATGCATATTTACAATTTCCTATAACCATCCTAACATTAGAAGCTGCTAATCATCATTTAGCACTGTACTGAATAAAGGGGTTTTGCACTCGACCAGCGACCAGCCATGTGCAGAACTGTGCCGAACTACTACTCGTTGGCCACCACAGGCGCGCGCTTTACTCTCTCTCTCTCCAGTACGAGAACGCGCGTGTAGATGCGCGCACCGAGGAGGATAGCGTCCTGACCAACCTCACCCTACAGTTTTGTCGGAAGAGTGGTCACTTGCATTCGACACGCGTGAAGTCGTTAAACTTGACCTGACCCTAACTTTGACCACTCGTCACTTTTAAAACGAGTTGGCCGCGTGTTAGAGCAGGTGCTGTCGGGGTCCGAACCTCACGCGCCGGGATGCACGCGCCTCTGAACGCTTGTGATGGAGTGAGTATGGAGAACCGGATTAATGAGCTGTTTCTGTTTTGAACCTGGTTTATTCAAAGCAGTTGTGTGTCAGGAGCGGGTTCTCGGGTATTAACTGATTGAGATGAGGTAAGTGCTAAATAGGTTTAGTTGTTTCAGAATCTGTTCTATTTCTACACATGACAAATGAAGTTGTTTGGAAAGATTGCAAGAATTTTATTACCATTGCTTGAAATTCCAGCACAGTGAATAAATAAAAATGATATGTCTTTTGCATGTCAATCTAAACATGCAAAGAGAAAAGAGGAAAGATGTCTAGTCGAAGAACTTCTAAAACGTTGCTTATAGGAGCAACTTTTCTACTTATTAAGAAATTAATGTTTGTAAACATGGATGTCACTGTAAAGTGCTCAGAATTTGTTTAGTTGTGGATACGGGTGAAGTTTATTTAAGACAATAAGGCCTATATGGTTTTGAAAAATGACTCACTGTAAAGCTTTAAGTATAAGCTGCATGTAAGTTATTTATTACATTTCTAACTTAACAGACACAGGAAGGGATAAATATAATAAGTATAGTAATTAAGCAAACACATCCACAAACAAACATGTAGAGATATATTTTATTTTATTTTCTCGAATTACATGTACATTGAATAAATGTACATGTAATTCATTTACATTTTTAGTAAATCATTATCAGACTTAAAACATGCACATTTGATTTCTTTTTTATAATTTCCTTAATAATTGTGTTTTTTGGATTCTGTTTTTAACTTTGGTCAACTTTTGATGTGCTTTATAAATAAAATGCATTTACTTAGTAAATCTTTTACACTGAAAAGATTTTTTTTTAATTGCACAACAATCATGAATTTTATATTTAGTAAATATTTAAAATATGTACGCTTATAAAGTTGATCCTGATGATTAAGCAGTCAGTTCATAGTATATATACCAGCGTCGCAGCTTCAGAATTCCTGGTTTAAGTTTGAGCTCTGGTCAACTGTTTGCAGGTTATCATTGTGTCCCCATGGGCTTCTCCTGGGTTCCTGGTTTCCTTCAACTTCCTAACACATACTGGGCTACTCTAAATTGCCCCTAGGTATGAATGTCAGTGCGAGTGTGCATGTGTGTATGTGTGTATGGTGTATTCCCATTTCACACCCAGGGTGCCCGGGACCCTGTTGCGGAAAATTACTGCATATCTTATTGTTTACATAAATTATGACAATATCTTTGGCACCATGCTTAGTATTTTTTGTTGTTCAAGCTATTTATTCCTAATTTAAGAGCTCTCCATGGTAAATTAGATCATAATAAGTTCAAGTGTTACCTGTGCATGAAAGTGGAACTGAGGATAAATATCTCGGGTTAATCAAAAAGTGGTATTTACTTCAGATTCTTTCTTTTATTGATCTTTATGCAAGTAGATATTATAGCCTACCTATATAATGTAAACAGTCAGACACATTGCTTTTTCCAAATGAGGCTTTTTAATTATTGTAATTATTTATGCATTCATAGTTGTAAATCCTGTTCTGCTCTTTACTCACTATTGTAGCATAATACGGATCGTTTTCCCATACAAAGATCTGAACTAAAGCCACAATCAGAAGCCATCTGCTTCAACAATTTATGGTCACAGGCAAAATGCTTGCTGAAGTTCTCCTCCTCTCACTATATTTTTAAAATAACCCACATAAATACCAGGTTGTATGTGTGTAATTGTTTGCTTTATAAGAACAAAATAGAATTTTAAGTTCTATATAAAGTAATTTTTAATGTGTCATATAAACCCCTGCCTAAAAGCAATTTAATGAAAAGTAGGTGGATCTTTGTTTTTACCACTAAATGTCATTTGTGATTAATTTATCATCTAATACTGATAATAGTGGAACACTGATTTTTTTTATTTATCTTGACTTGCATTGATGCTTTAACTTTGAGTATGCGATAAAAAATAAGATGGAGTGTAATAACATTGTACTATAATTCATATAGATCTTAAGGTAAAGAAAAGAACTACTCATCCCATGATGTCTGTAAACATTAAAAGTGCATAATATCAGTTTAAATAAGAAGGAATTTATATCTGTTACCAGGTGAAAGGTGTAGGCATTTTAACACATCGTTTTCATTACTGTTTCCTGTTGCAAATCCTGTATAACCAGTGACTGACCTATATCACCAAACTAAAGTTATCTTGAGTTATGAGGCTTTCTGTTGAACCTAAACATTTTCAATTATTATTATTATTATTATTATTATTATTATTGGTCACACAGGAAATAGTATATAGTTCTCCTTCCTCACAGCTCCAGGGTCACTGAGTTCAAGTTACTGTGTGTGTGTGTGTGTGTGTGTGTGTGCAAAGTTTTATATCGATCTGAGGTCTCTCTTGGTTCTCTGGTTTCCTCCCACTGATCAGAATGTTAATACTCTAAATTTTCCTTAGGTTTAAATGAAAGTATGAATATATGTGTTTTTGGTGGTTTGAGATGGACTGGAGTACCATTCACAGTAATGTATGCCTTTACCTGACAAATGTATGCCTTTGAGTGTTTCCTGCATTCACTGAGACCGAGAAGAAAGCATTACCCCTGAATATAAATTCTTCTTCTTCTTCTATTAATATTATTATTATTTATTTATTTATTTATTTTTATTTTTTTCCATTTCTGTTTTGGACAGAATCAATTAAATCAATTAATCAATTATACATTAACAATTAACTTTGTTACAAATGTTCTTTTGTCTTGCAAATTAGTTTAAAATATGCTCTCATCTGTACTCTGTTATAATGCATTGCTTGCCTGTCTAACATCCCTTCTAAGATCTACCCTAGACATTTAACTGCCAGAATGTGTACAGATATGTATACACACACTTATATACACTAACTTACAGAATTCACCATATTTATGACTGTAATGGTTTAAACTTTAATGTATAGATTTTTCCACAGCTTAATTAAACTATATCATATAAACACACTCTTGCTGTATTTTGTGCTTGATTGAAATATGTCTTATTGAAAGTGTTTAATCATAGATTATTTCTGTTCTTTTTTAATAGCAGTTAGTTTGTGTTTTATATTTTTTGCATAAATTTGTCAACCAAGTCTTTTTAGTTCTGAGCATTTTGCAGAAAAAAATTTAAAAAAGGGAAAAAAGTGATGTACATTTAATAAATAATCAACATGTACAGTAATTACATATTAATTGGGATTCACAGGAGGAAATTGGTAAATAATTTATGCAATGTATTTATTTATTTATTTTATTTGGAGAAAATTTTGGAGAATAAATATTTTATCCCATTTTCTGATTATCAATTTTATTACACACATACGTTAGTTAACTTATTTTTATACATCCCACCTTGAATGATTTAATGTAACATTATTACATTAAAATTATATATTTTTGTGGAACAGCTAGGCCTGGTAATAACCCTCAGAGCTCCATTGTCATGGTTCAATCCTGAGCTCGGGTTGCTTTCTGTGTGGAAACTCTTGTCAAGTGTTTGTGGGTTTTCTCTGGGTTCTCTAGTTTCCTCCAAAAACATGCAAATAGCTACATGTATTGGCTATGTAATATCATCTCGTTGTGTGAATGTGTGTATGGTGTCCTGAGATGGACTGAAGTGTATATTCCTAACTCACTCCCTATGTTCCTCAGATATGCTCTGGATCTACCCCAGCTCTGCCCGGGATAAATAAATGAATGAATTTTGAACTTTATGCACATGCACTGTGATTTATGTTACATTAAAAGGCTGTTTCACTCTGTCATGTATGTACACTAAACCAATGTGAAAGTTATATATTTATAGTGATGGCATGAAGAATTAACAAGGAGTTTAATGAGACATAGGGAGGCTTTCATGAATCATGCATTAAAAGTGGAATGAGACAGCAGATTAGAGAAATGTCAGCTCCAGTGAAGGCCTTCCATAGTTTTTCCAATGGAGGGCAGAAGAGTAAAGGGAAGGAGTCTGAGGCCCTGACAGCAGTGAAGAAGTTCCAAGTGTAGCATGTGTCTCTTAAGAGGAGGGTAAAGAGGCCTCTCTCTCTCTCTCTCTCTCTCTCTCTCTCTCTATCTCTCTCCTGCTTTCTTTACCTAATATTCCCATATCACACAAAGTCCCCCTTTCGCCACCCTAGGTCACTGAGTGCTGTTTCTCACACAATGCATCTTAAATTAACTCTCTCAGACACAGTCACATCAAATGCTTCAACTGGAGGGCAACAAACTGGGGAAAAGGAATAAATTAATAATAAACCACTTTTATACCGGATCCAGCGATTATACAAATGGTGGAAACAGCCAAAAATATTCTGTTATGGCATATGGCACTTCAGCTGCCATATGTGCCAGTTTTCACAAAAATTGGCACCATGGCACATGATGGTCAGTTGTAACTGCCAAAAACACAGCGAGGGCTGTGCAGAAAGAGAGAGAGAGAGAGAGAGAGAAAGTAAAATGCTTCAGTGCTTCAGACAAATGCACTGATGTCCCTGTGCAGTTCCCACTGTATAATCAGGAGTAAATTATCAAATTCTGGAACAAAGATTTAGGAATGATGAAAAAAAAAATGCATTTCAGCCTTCATCCTTTTCTCTTTCTCCTTGTTCTCCTGCCTGGTTGGTGCTGTAGGAACCTTCGTTCTCAGTCCACCTGGCTGTGAAGCAGAGGCAAACTTGATATGGTGCACAGAAGCAAAAAACTGGCTTGACTTTCCAAATCCAGAATGTCATCATTAGCATTATAATTTCAATCATGCAATCTCGGTGCTCTTTGTTTGTGGGTTCTTTTGTGTGGAATCGAAAGGACACCTCAATGTGTGTTTTTTGTTTTTCATATTTGCACATTGTATTTATGCCCAAAACCATTTCCGTTTCGTTTCAATCGGTCAGGAATTGATTAAAAAACTGTAATTGAACCTTTTTATCAGAAATATGAGATCAGCCTGACTTTAGTTACAATTTAGTCTTATCATACTGCTTTTTGGATTTAGTGCCAATTTATCTGTTACGTTTTTCCTGTAAATCTGGAACCGCTCTGATTTGCCTCCAAGTGAAGTCAATCCAGTTTCTGTCGGCTCCCCATCTATATACATGTGGACAGCAGGACAGAAAAAATCCTACTTTTAAAAGACTGATGCAATATTCATGTAGGAAAACGCAGTTCCAATTTAAGCATATTAAATAAAGTCTCAATAGTGTAAAGAACCAGGACCAGGGCCAGGTTTGCATCTGAGCTAAGCCACTGTAGCAAAAATGGTCCAGGTTTTTCCGGGACTGCCCCAGGGCATATGCTTGCCCCCTGTCTGTTAGAGAAGATCTCACGTCTGGCATCAGTGAATTCTGCCAGAACCCAGCTCTAAGTTCCACCCATAAGAATATAAGAATATATTATATACAGCATATGGGACTGTACCAGATCACACCTTGCTAAGTGGGAATGGGATCATAATGTTTATTAAGTGTAACATTTGACTGTAATGTTAATAAAAAAAATCTTCTGTATCAACAACGTTGTTAGAATGCTGATTATGCACAACAGGTATAAAATAAAATACTTAAATACATGCTGTTTTATAAATTAATACAAAGTTAAATGACTTTGTAATAATTTGTAGTAATATAAAAATTTGTAATTAATGTTCTGGGACCTTTTTATGAACAACCTTTGTATTAATACTTTCTCATTTGGGATTAATATTTCAGCCTTTATTAGATGGCCCGAGGGCTTAGAAACCCCCTCATTACGTACTATATTGCTGGCACCAGTGAAGAATCCAGCAGCTCCTCCAAGTCCATCTTCACTTACTCAGTAACTGTGTTGTCTGATAAATGACAGCTTGCAGACAATTTACTGGGGATTATGGGCCTACCAGGTATATTACCCTTGTGATTCAATTAGAATTATAACTGTAATGACTAAAAGGGATTGCAGTGGAATTTATAATTCTGCTGTCTTTACCTCTTTGTACACAACTTTTCCCATTTGTAATTTTTTTTTTTTTTTACTGCAAGACAATTTTGCTGTTATTGTGCATTGGCAATGAGCAGCCTCATGTCAGCATAGGTAATATTCATACTTATGAATGTACCAGCAGGCCTGTGCCCTGCTTTTTTCTCAAAGTGAAAATAATAGTATTTTGTGGCTAATAACATTTTTTACTATCTTGGAGCCATTAAAAAAAAATCTTAGTGGTATGTAGTTTAATGTAAATAATCCTCCCCTCCCATTCATTGTCTATATCACTTTATCCTGTATACAGGGTCGTAGGGAGTCTGAAGCCTATCCCAGGAGACAATCCATCGCAGCACACACATATACATATACACACACAAAAAATTCACAAACTACAGGCAATTTGGGAATGCAAATAAGCCCAATCTGTGGGGAGAACATGCAAACTCCATGCACACAGACTCAAGGCTGGAAACGAACCCGGGCGACTATGAACGTGCGAGGCGACAGTGCTAACCACTAAGCCACAGTACCTCTTAAACAAACTCAGTAGGATAAAAAAAAAGAGCTTTAGTTCTTGGCCCTGACCATTTCAGGGCTTATACCAAATATATACACAGAGAGTGGCATTACAGTAAACCCCCTTCTATGAGCTTGAGGCTGATTTCTTTCTCACCTAGTACATATATATGTATATATATATATATATATATATATATATATATATATATGTATGTATATTCAGTATACATGGTCAAACACTTCATAATTTTTGCATGCATTATATACCTTTTCAATTACCACATAAAAAAAATAATAAGTTGTTGAATGAGCTTGCTAACAGGGAGCGCAGCTTTTCTGCCTGCCATATTTGTTATTCAGAATGGGCACAGCATAATTATTAACTTGAAATACTTGACTTACAAAAATCTTTCCAAAAAAATTACAGAATGGAAGGTCATAAGTTGAAATCCCAGCACTGCCAGCCTGCCACTGCTGAACCCAGAAACAAGGTCTTTAACCCTTAACTCTGTATAATACATTAAACATTAAAAAAATCTTGCAATTGACACTATAAGACAACACTGTATATATCATTACCTGACTAACACATCTATATGTAGTTCTTCTTCAAACTGTAACCACAATATTGGAAGCACACAATTGTACAGAATGGCTTTATATGCTGTAGCATTAAGGTTTCACTTAATTAGAATTAAGAGCCACAAACGTGTCCCGGTATGACAATGTTGACCACCATGATGACATGATTTGTCAAGGCTGGAGTGGAAGGACAGTCACACAGTCACCAAAATCAAGTAGAAACCTTTTCCACAAGACTGAATGGATGACTTTATCTTCAATGGGATGTTAAAAAGGCACATATGGATGTGTACTAGTGCATATATATA
>JAQMYJ010000014.1:15255966-15282278 GCA_030014305.1 Clarias laeviceps | reverse complement strand
AAACTCCATGCACACAGAGACGGGAATCGAGCCTGGCCAGGAATCAAACCCAGACCCTGGAGGTGCAAGGCGACAGTGCTAAGCACTACACCCCCGTGCCGCCTGTGACAACTCTGTGAACTTAAATAAAGTAGTAAGTCCTCTGTCCCATTTGCGACATCCAGAAAGTCAAGAAAATCAATGAAACATTGGCCTATATAACCTGCAACATTTTAAAAATTAGGTAAGCGGTAATTCATATTTAAGTTTTTAATTCATGGTTGATCCACCAGTAAACATAACCTTTGATATAAATTCATATTTCATACAATTTAAAATATTTATTTTGATTGTGTACAGCTACTTTGCGACAATGTCAATTGTTAAAAGCGCTATACGAATCAAATTGAATTTAATTTAATTTAATAACGTTATTAAACGTTCTCACAAAGGAGTATGGAGCTGTGGTGGAAAAAAAACATTCCTTTCAAACACAGCCACCTCAATTTCCATTGCTTAAAAGAAACTTCATTTTGTACATTTGAGCGATGATAAACACTTGACCACATGTCAGAATGTTCTTTTAAATGTTTAAACATATCCGGGAAATTCATACCCTTCTGATTTAAACAAGCAACCATGTGTTGCTTTCCTAACAATGTGACACAGACACATGTGTATACACCTCTGAATGAAAAATGTGGTATTTCTTAACAAACATGTTTTCAGACAAATAAACAATGGTGAAGCATTTAAAATAAATTGAGCATGCGTATGGATTGTTTTTTTTAACCACATGAGATTCTGCTTGGACAGAAAGATCAGACATAAATCAATATTTGTGAAAAAGAACGCAATCTAAGAGATTCAAGTAGAGTTGTTGCAATTTGATCTTCACAGGAAACTAGGCAAAGATTCAACAAAGATTTATGATTGATGGCATCAGTTCAACTCTTCCTCTAGGTCTGTACACAATACAGGCCCTGATTTCAGCTTATGGATGCCACCCACTGGCTGTTTGCGCATGCTAATGTGACCAGCCGCTCTTTTAAATGATTGGCATCTCGAAAAGGCAACGCAAAAGGTGTGTGCGTCCATCTGTCTGGAAAATGTGCTGCGTTGGTGTTGGTCCAGCCTTTAGATGTGGAAACCATAGCAGAACAGTGGCCACTGCAGATGTGACTGCATCTCACTTGCTTTGGCCGTTTGCGTTATGCTTGGCTGAAATGACTGATATAATCATCTGAGATACGCACTGGCATGGCCACCGGCGAGCGACAGAAACAAGCACAGATCGAGAAATAATGGCAGATCAAGTGTAGCTCGCACTAATTTCAAGTGGGGTTTTCACATTAGGCATTTGGTGGCCTGGCGTATTGACTTCGACTTTGTGTTTTCCGTCCAGGGAAACTAAGAACACACAACTAGTTCCTTGTGTGTTTTTTTTTAACAGATTAAAAAAAGCATGACAAAGACAAAACTGAGAAACAAGGATGCATGTCAACAGAGGATGTTATTGAAAACCTCACCCAAAATGAAACCTCTAAAATACTTTTAAGCTTTCAAAAAATTCTGCGCCAATTTTGGGTTAATCGACAGTGACACAACACTTTTCTGAGCTGGTGAAATCTCTGTTGTGAAAAAAAAAGGCGAGGTAGAAGAATAACAAACGTTGAAAAAGCGACTACACAGGCTGCAAGGGTGACGAGCCACTGAAAATGGCAGCTGTCAAGCGAGCTGACGGGGAAGTGAGCGAGCGAAGGCCCTCGCTGTCTGAGCACTTTGTCACATGCTGTAGACACTTCAAGGGCCAAAGAGGAGATCTGGGACGGCATTCTTATCGCAGTGACTGAGGAGAATTTTCATCCCACTGAATGTGAAGGCATGCATGAACACCTAGGTAAATACATTACTTGAAGTTCCTTCTGAGACAACTTCCAGTAAGGTCTTGTAAAATGACAAAACTCTCAAACTGTCTAATTAAAAGGCAATGTGAATTTGTTGCTTTGAGAAGAAAAGTGCATGGAAATTCATAATATATCATTCTAGGGGCTAAGGCAGATTATTAAAGATTTAAAAACTTTAAAGTATGCCTAAACATGTTGAATAATGCAACCACTTTAAGAAATATTAGCACCCTTGGAAAATGCAAAAATAGGAAAATACTTGTTAAGATATTCCGTAAACATGCATTTGAACAATTATCTATGTCTTATAGGTGGAAAAGCATCTTTGACTATGCATTCAATTATTTTCAGATTCTTCATGCATACATTTCTTATATAACTTATATATACACAATTCAACATGAAAAATATATGCACAAAAATCATGGTCACATGACTACTGATATCTTTAGAGGAAACATAATACTATACATTACTGACATACTTAATTTGAGTTTTTAAAAATGGTATAGCTAACAACTGTTGAAATGTGTATACAGTTTTGGGCCCCACAATATTTAATTATATTATGATATTTATATTTTTACCTTTTATTATGAATTAAACATTTTTACTTGAATTTTCTCCATTTTATTTAAGTGGTGCCAATAATTATGAGGTATGAGTTTACATACTTTTCCTTCACATTATTTGTCTGCATTAATAATATTATGAATAAAATAGTTTTTAATTGTTCATGAAATATAATAATTTATATTACTAGAATAATTGAAAAAAGTTGGACAAAAAAAGTTTCTGATGATCTGTTTTCTGTAAATGAACTCTAATCCGGTGTAATAGACAGGCTTTGTTGACAGCATCCTTCCCCTCTGGGGAAACACTGACTGGAACTGTGAAGTGTTTCCGTTATAAGTGTGGCAATGCTTGTTATGGTTGAGAATTTATGGCTGAGTTCCTCAGAAGAACTTATTATGTTCGTGACTATGTGTTGTTTGCACTTTTTTCAGATTGGAATCATAGTGGAAAAAAAGGATGTAAAGTATAATAAAAGGATGTTACATATCTTTTGATGCGGCAACATTTATGATTGTTTCGTAAGTACGTTTCACAATTTGAGAGAATTTGAGATTGGAGCTTGTCTGTGTGAAAATGTCATATTTAGGCCTGCTGTTACATTATGACTATTTTCTCACAACAAAAGCTCTTGGGAAATATAAGACATACGAGACATTGACTCAGAAGGGAAAACAAAGCATTGCTGACATGAATCCATACAGTTTTAGACAGGAAGTTGAGCAAACAATCAGCGGGAGCAGGTGTCATTTGATGGACAAAGCTGCCAGCATGAGGCTGCTTGTCATGATGGTAAATAAAGAGATGAAGTGGGGAGAGAGAGAGAGAGAGAGAGATTCAAATTCTAGTGAAGTAGGAATTTTATTTTACTGCCGTTAAAATGGTTTTAGCTGATGTTAATGCAGGAGAAAATAATGCAGTCAAGAAAAGTCTTACAAATGCTATTTGCTGTTTGTGGTAGTGGTTCTGTTAATTATCATTGTATAAGATATGGATTTATAGCATAGTGATTGCAAATTTGTATGAATTTACACATCTAAAAATGTTATGAATGGCTAAGAATGAATGCTTAATGGTTAGGAGCAAGGGTGGATTTATATGAAGCTAGAAAGCTGTCAAAAGTATTTGAAAATAAATGTAATCTATTGTATTTCTATTCACATTACTTTGAATAAAAGTATATTTTTAATAGGGTTCATTTCAACATTTCTTTGTTTTGAACATTGGTAGGAGTGAGATACTGTATATGGGTAAGATTATTAACATTTTACCTTAGATACTTTTCTGCAGTAATATTTAATACTCAATGCTTAGCATATTTCACCTGCCCCATGATGGAGGCACATACAGTAGGTTGCCATAATGGTGGAACCACGCAACTGTAGAACTGGTGTATAACCGTTTGTATAATTATCTATACCAAGGCTTTTAGATTTTCCTTCATTAGAACTAAGGAGCCCAAAAATGTTTCAACAGACAACGTCCCCAGGCACAAAGCAAGGACAACAAAGACCCATGACTTTCATGTACCATGGTCTTCCACAGGCTCTTGTGGAGCAACTTGAGCAGCATGCTGACTGCACCGTAGGCTCCTCACCCTACAACAATACCTTATCTCACTAATATGGCTGAATAAGAACAAACCTCCACAGCCAGACACCAAAGTCTTATAGAAAGTCTTCCCACAAGACTCAAAGCTACAGTACTGTATTATAACACCAAAGGAGAACTAAATCAGGACAGTATTCAAAATGTGTGTTACGTATGGTCAATTATTTCATGAATGTTTATCTACTGTATATAGTGTAACTTGTTAAATGGCCGCATGGTGGCATAGTGGTTAGCACTGTGACCTTGTCTGGTCTGTGTGCCTGTTCTTGGTGGATTTTCTCCAGGTACTCTGGTTTCCTTCCACAGTCCAAAGACATGCAGATTAGGCTAATTGGTGTTCCCAAATTGTCCGTAGTGTGTGAATGCGTGTGTGAATGTTGGACCAGATGTCCTACCATGGTCATAAAGATGAGAATAAATTCAAGGGTCACCATTGGCCTCCATGGTTCCTAGTTGGACTATAGAAGTTCCTAGATGGATGGATGGGTAACTAGTTAAGCTATACTAATATTAAATATTATTAGATATTAAATAATATTAAATTGTTTGCTAGCTAATATCTGAAATTACTTTGAAATCACATCTAAAATTTTGCGTTATTTAAAAAAAAAATTAACTGCTTAGGAATTTAGATATTTCATTACTCTGTTTAACTCTACTTTGGATGCTTCACCTTTGGCCTAGTTCACATATAATCTGTATATATATTTATATAATATTAATATAAATCCATATATTATTATATATATTTGAAATAAATTCAAATTATATATGTTTTAAAGTCAAATTTCTTTTCTTAAAAAAACATGGGCAATGACGTATGTACAGTACAATAATAATTTATTTATTCATGCATCATGCATGTAATTCATTTCATAATCAAATACTTTTGTTACAATAGTTTCCAAACTCCATGTGATTGAATGATTCTACAAGGGATGTTCAAGCCAAACCAGGACTTGTGATGAAATTTTTAGCAACTGAAGGTGTAAAATCAATTGACATTTACAGAGGACTTCAAGCACAGCATGGTGATGAGACTCTGTAAATCCTTTAGCTGCAGTAAAACATTTGAATGGTGTAAAAGCTCTATCTCTGTGATTCACGATCCTGGCCCGAAGTGTCTCTGAGCCCACTGTAGTCGTTCCTGTGAATGCCTGATCCTTGAAAATCGACTGGTACTTTGTTGTTGTTGAACGTGTGGAAGAGATGCGCCTGTCTGTGGGAACTGTACACACAATCCTTCACAAACACCTCTTGCGCATTACAGGACCTTGGTTGGGATTTATTGCTACATTTCCTGTATAGTCATGACTTCGCTCAAAGTCATTTCCACATGATTGAGCCATTAAAGGACTTGCTAAGATTCCAGTGTTTCGGATGTGTAACATCTGCAGGGAGTCCAATCATGTCTCTGGCATTCTGAGAAAACTTTCTACCTTGAATGTATCCAATCACTGTAATAAGTGCATTAGTGTAGCAGGGGATTATATAAAGGGAGTGTTTTTACTCTCAAATCTGTGTTCTGTTATTCTGTTATTTCGCACAATCAAGGTCCTGGTAAGACAGAAACGCCCCTCATAGATATTCTTACAATTTTATTCATATGAAATAAAACCAAGTTTCTATCACTTGAATGTACATTCATTAATTTACATAAATGGGATAATGTTTTTCAGGTTATTTTTTTGGAAATTATATAACAAAAAGCATCATCTATTTCTGTGATGGACTGGCATGATATCCTGGGTGTATTCTGACTTCATGCCCAGCAGTCCTGGTACAGTATATGTTCCAGATCTTTCATGAGCATGATCAAGATGAAACAGTTACTGATGAAAGAATGAATAAATGAATCTTGCTATTTATTGCTATGGAACTGGAGATATAAAAGAGACAAAATGTGAAAGTGAATTTATCTCAGGTAGAATAATGGCTTAATGGTTAGCACTGTCGCCTTGAAGTTGGCATGTTCTCCCTGTGCTTGGTGGGTTTTCTCTGGGTACTCAATTTTCCTCCAACACTCCAAAGCCATGCAGATTAGAATAATTAGTGTTCCCAAATTGTCTGTAGTGTGTGAATGAGTGTGTAAGTGTGTGTATGGGTGTGTGCCCTGCGATGGATTGGCACCTTGTCCAGGGTGTACCCTGCCTCGTGCCCTAAGCCTCCTGGGATAGGCTCCAGGTCCCCGCGACCCTGAATACAGGATAAAGCAGTATAGACAATGAGTGAGTGAGAATTTCATTACAGAAGACAGGTGAATGAATTGGATGAATACATGAATGAATAAAATGAATGGCAAAACCCAACCAAATGCATTCCTTCTCTTAGAACCAGTCTTACATGTTATGTGTCTACTGTATGAATATAGACTTATTAGTCTCAACACTCCATTAAACTCATTTTTGCTATATCTAGCAATGCTTCAGTCTAATATTGGTCAGCTTACAACCCCCCCCCCCCCCCCCAACCACCACTCTTTTTTTCCAAACCACAATCTCTTCACCAACAACATCCATTAACTGCACTGATTGAGTCTTCTTTACAGGTCAGTCTTCACTTCAGTACCCTTGTCTCCTTTGATTTCCCCTTATTCTCAGTGCTGGAGTGATCAGGAATGTACAGGCACTCCGCCTGTACATTCCTCTCATTAGGCCCATCCGCAGCAACCATTAACTCCATTCTGGCAAAATCCTTTGCACTGCCAGATAAGATGGATAAGAGGAGACATAGGGAGGGTTGGGGCACAATTTGGACTGAAACTGTGTCAATGCAGAGCCAGCCGTATTCATTGTGTCAGTGATGGGCATCTGTCTGCAGCACATAGATTTCCATTGCATCAGCATGGCTTAGCGGAATGAAATTTGCACTCCACTGTCACTAATTTTAGCTTTTTAGATACATTTTTTGATTTTGCTCACCACTGTCACCTCTAGCTTGCTATTTATGAATCCAACTCTGCACCACAATTTCTTTACCAAAATACATATACAAATAAAGTTTAATTGAAATTGGATTGATTGGTAGATTGATACCTGCTGACAAGATAGACCATGTCTAATTATTGCAACATGACTAGCAGGGGGAAAAAAGCAAGCGACGGGCATTTCACCTTTTTCATGTGGGTGGTAGTGAAGATACAAACGCATACATGCTGACATTTTGCAAGCTGATTTTATCTGGAGAGGTATCTTATGTCTAATTAAAGTAGGTTCTGCTCTGTTTGTGCCTTGTTGGCATCTCAATAGTTCTATGCTACATTTAGGGGTCCTTCAAGATGACCCACTAGAAGCTCTTGCTCTGGACTAGATACTAGGGTATCTTTAGATACCCATTAGTATAAAGATTACTGTATACGGAACAATTTGGGATTCCCAGGTAACTTAATCTGCAAGTCTTTGGACTGTGGGAGGAAACCATAGTACCCAGAAGAAACCCACCAAGCACAGGGAGAACATGCAAAATCCACGCACACAGCCACTGGGGTTTTCGCCTCGAACTCTTGACGTGTGAGACCACAGTGCTAAGCACTTTACCACTGTTCCACATACTGTATATTTAGCTCCAGTCAATTTCATTTGCTAAATTTTCTTTTTAACAATAAACCTTATAAACCTTGCTTTAGCAAGTCAGGGGCAACAGAGGCGAAACCTTGAAACCGCATGAGAAAATACCCTCGAGAGGAAGCAGATTTATAAAAAAAAATGTCACTATATAGTGGGTTTATAAACCATCACATTGTTACACTTGTTTTGTATAAAGATGGAAAAAGCCTTTATTGAACATTGAAATACTTTTCCTCCGGTAGCCCAGTTTGTAAGGAAGCTGGGGTCAGACTGCAGGGTCAGCCATAATACAACAACCCTAGAGTGTCAACTTGACATGACTGGGGTTTGAATCCCTGGCGTTTTGGTTAGTAACCCAGAGCTTTAATGATATCCCTGACTCTTTAAAGGCTAACAGTAATAAGTCTCATCGTCTCATCGTCTATACTGCATAATCCTGTATTCAGGGTCGCAGGAGGTCTGGAGCCTATCCCAGGCAGGGTACACCCTGGATGGGGTGCCAATCCATCACAGGGAACACACACATGTACACTCATTCACACACTACAGGCAATTGGGAATGCCAATTAGCCTAATCTGCATGTCTTTAGACTGTGGGAGGAAACCAGTGTACCTAGAGGAAACCCATCAAGCACGAGGAGATCATGCAAACTCCATGCACACAGAGGTGGGAATAACCACTAAGCCACCGTGCCACCTTACAGTATTAAGTGTAATAAGAAAAAATCTTTATAATGTACAAGAATAAGAGAATTAATTGTGTATAAGAGTCCTGATATAAGCACAAGACATTTATTACACACATGTCTTTATTATTTCTGCAGCAGCACTTCTTCAGTGTAAATTTACACTTACCAGGTATATACAATAAAGAAAATCTGAAACTTGTCCATAAATAGTTTTTGAGAAGTGGAAATGTTTAGGATATCGATGTGGAACCACATTCATACAAAAAGCATACAAAGTCTTGGTTAAGGACTTCAATAAACTCACTGTTTGTTGTCTTCTAGGCACTTTCAGCATGAATTAATCCTACACCTACTTCTTTTGTCATGGAACTTTACTCTTAATGAGTTTCAACACCTCAATGAATCTTGCAATTAGTTCAATTGTTTTCCCTGTCACTTCTGATTATTCACACTACTGTAATGTCCATGACAAAAGAACTGAATCAGAACTTCTAAACTATGATAGATTTTCAAACACATCACCATAATCAAGGGTGGGAAACGCATACACTATTTACAAAACCCAAATTCCTTAATAAGCTTCAAGTGAATATACCAAATATGATAATTACACATGTATCAATGTATGGCAATTAAAAAGATTTGATTAAAAAGATTTGATTGAGTTTGACTCTTGCTCTTTAAAAATGCATTGTGCTTTCCACAGCTTAAACCATGGCATTCTGTAATTCTTCATTGTATTAATCACAATGCATCTTCATGTTTTCACTTATGATAAGTCGACTAATCAGACGAAATGACTTGCATGATTAAGGAATAGCTCATAAATTTTTAACAATACTTGAAATGAAACATGTCAAGAATATGATGAAAAGTTGACACAACTTATCCTGTGTGGAATTTAAAGTATAATGAACTTCAGGAACGTATTTTATTGTAGTGTGTGTGTGTGTGTGTGTGTGTGTGTGTGTGTGTGTGTGTGTTTGTGTGTGTGTGTGTGTGTGTGCGTGTTTAATTTTGTTCATGTTGCTTTGTAATTTTTCATAACTAACCAAATATTTACAATATAGAACCCAATAACACACTTAAATGTTATTATCTCCAAAAAAAAGCACATGACAGTTTTTTTTATTATTCTGTAAATATGGACAGAACAAAAAATATTAATAATATAAAGTAAGTACCCTTTTATTTCTCATTAATTGTAACATTTTATCAATTTGCCAATAATATTATTAATTTTATTAGTAGGTTGCATTATTTGTTTCTATTATACATAATGTATCTGTATATAACAGTATCTGCAATATAATGTACATAATGTAATGCAAATTATGACTGAGCCTAACATTTAGTCTAATGTTAGGATGGTAAATGTATTGAGTATTTCACATGTCTGTGCTGAATGAATTTAATCGTTACCAGACGCCACTAATAAAAATCCTATTATATGTAAATGTACATAACAAAATGATTTAAATTCTAAAATATTTAAAAGAATTTGTATATTTAATAATTTTTTTTCCTTCTATGACCATGACAATACTTTCTGGCTATGTGTGTAATCTAATTTTTATGAACTTTGGCTCATAATAATGTTATGCAATAAATAGATAGTGGAATTTCTCATAGTAGGTAAATAACATAACCTGAGGGTGTGTAAAGTGATAAGAGTCGACAAGGGGAGGAAACACTATCAAGTGCAAACATGCCTGCAATCACAGGAAGCTTGTAAGTAATCATGGAACATCCCTGTGGAATTTTCAGTAATATTTAACTTCACATGGTCCCTAATGATGACAAAGCTTTTGGTTTGGACTTGCTTGTGCTGGAATTTTTTTTGTTGAAGCAATCTATAAAAAACTAATTTTATAGCCCTTGAGGATGCACATAAGTAGAGTATTTCACAAGGTTTGTAAGCTATCCAGCAATCTATCTCTAATGTGCAGTTTGATTTCACATTTATAAACTGGTTAGTTACTTTTTCATTTTTTAGCCCGATGAGGATGCACACATGTGGAGTATTTCGCAAGGTTTGTAAGGTATCCAGTAATTTAGCTCTAATATGCAGTTTGATTTCACATTCATAAACTAGCTAGTTACTTTTTAAAATAACATTGAGAATTTTATTTGTTTGAACATACTCCGGTTTCCTTCCACCTCACAAAAACATGCCATTAGGTGGACTGGGTCACAATAATTTCAAATGTGTGTGTGTGTGTGTGTGTGTGTGTGTGTATGTACGAATGCATTGTGCCCTGGTTTCCCGTTCAGGGTGTATACCCAACTCACACCCTGCATTCTCAGGATAGGCTCCAGATTCACCATGACCCTGACCAGGATGCTGAAGAAAACTGAATGAATGTAAAATTATCATCAAGATGCAGACCACTTAAAGCTTAAACCTAATTAAGTGCATACGACATAGAGTAAAAAAAAAAAAAACAGAATAATTAGATAAAACTTAAAAGGCAAATAAAATAAATGTGTAACAAAAAAGAATATATACAAAAGAAAAAAAAGATCTATAGAAACATCACAATTCCACCATCATCATCATTCTCATTGATGCTAATAGGAAACAAGTGATTCATTCGCTTATCCTGTGTAGAGTCACAATGGGCCTGGAACTCAAAGCAGTGAACACCCTGGACGAGGTGCCAATCCATCATCACTTGGGGCACAGACACACACGCACACAATCATATATTAGGTGCAATTCAGAAACATCAGTCAGCCAACAACATGTCTTTGGACTGTGGTGGGAAACCAGATTACCCAGAGGAAACCCACAAAGCAAACTTCAATCCCATAAACCAGAAGCAAGAATCGAACTTCGAACCCTGGCAGTTTGAGGCAAAAGAGTTAACCGTTGATCAAACAAGTCATTATTTTTTATTTATTCACTAGAAAATAATCACTTGTCTGCTTTCAAGATATTGATATATCAGGACAGTGATGTCTTCTTTATGAGGACTTTGTATGTATACTGTATATTTTCTAAATTCTAAAATGCAAATCGCAATTCAAACACCAGTATGATCTATTGACTTCATTCAACTCCATGCTCTCTCAGTTCTGTTTCTTTTCTTTTCTTTTTTTTTTATAATACTATTTCCTGCCTCTCAGGCTGCACTAGACACTTAACTGACTTCACCTAATTTAATAGTTTTCGGGTCAGATTAGAATATCTGTACGGAACAATACAAGTTTGTGAATATAAGTGTACATAAACTTATAATTCATAACGTTTGTCTGGGGCGAGGAGCTTTTACCGTTTTCCCCACATCCTCCAGCTGTTGCGTGTACACCCTATCCCTTCCTTCCAACATCTGTCCGCACATGCGCACCATGACTTTGGTCTTTCCTCCGAAATAAAAGTTTTGCAAGAGGGCTCGTATACAAGCTTAAAGTTTTTTTTTTTTAACCGTATTCAGGTTAAAAGCGGAAGGATTAAGCAATCTAATGACTGACGTCGTCATGTTTATTCATCGACAGGAAGGATTTTCTAACTTTGTTTCCTTTTCTTTGGGACATGTTGCGCCAGCTTGGTATATGTAACCGCGCCGCTATTGTTCTTCTTCACTTCTCACTCTGTTCACTGCATTGACGACACGCTTTGGTGGATTGATTTTTTTTCTTAAATATTTATGTGTTATTCCTACTGAACTCGCAAAAACAAAGCGTTAAATAATGTCAAAGAAAGCTTCGTGCGTACTGAAACATGTGAGTGCGGCCGTCACGGCGCTGCTGCTGTTCGGCTTCATCCCGTCTTTCAGAGCAGAAACTCCTCCATCCTGTCATGGGGCTTACGACCTTTACTTCGTGCTGGACAGGTTAGTACACGCTCACTTCATTCTTCTGTTTATATTTTGCATGTTTTCTGAACGAGAGCTGTTTTTCTGTTTAAACAGCTTTGTTTTTGCCTCTTTGTTTACACCAGTGTGATGAACAGAACCTCGGATACTTATTCAGTTCAGTTCAGTTTTACTTGCAACAATACGCTCTTTTACAAAGGAGGGAGGTTTACAGAAATCCAGATGTTTATAGACATGCAAGAAGTAAATACACCCCCTAGTTTTAATGATGAAATGCAGGCACCAAAATCTGTTCGACTGAGTAAAGTATATCAGTTCATGACATGACTTATATTTTCATCATATTCATAGAATTTAAAAAGGGATTTCTAATTATCTGGCCTAATTCTAATTCTAATTCTAATTGGTAACACAGCTTGATGGCTTAGTGGATAGACTTGCACCTCCAGGGTCTGGGTTCGATTCTCGCCTTGTGTTCTGTTTGCATGTTCTCCCAGTGCTTGGTGGTTTTCCTCCAGTTTCCTCCCACAGGGCAGTGGTGGCTCAGGTGGCTAAGGCTCTAGGTTGCTGCTTTGAGAAACTAGATTTGAGCCCCACTGTCCTTGGGTTGCCACACCCCCTACAACCCATCCACTGCATGCAGAGCCAGTCCCGTGCCCGGTTAAACCTGTGCCAAGTTATGTGCAGAATGGAGGGCCTGCCATGACGACCCCTTGACAAGAACAGCCGAAAGAAAGTGTTTTACTCCGGTTTCCTCCTACAGTCCGAACACATGCAGGTTAGGCAAATTGCTGTTCCCAACTTGCCTGTATTGTGTGAATGACAATCAGGCGTCATGCTGGCAACCTGACCCCTTAAGTAACTTCCGCACAAATGAAGGAAACATCTCCAGGGTGGGGAGTATCTGTTGCCCGGATAGCTCGTGGACGGACCAAAAAGTCAAAAAAACTAAACAAAACATAAAACTATTTAAAAAATCTATCTGAAATTTCTAAAGAATTTTCACTTCTAGGCATGATGAGTCTGTTTCAATCTGAAAAGAAAAAAACAAAAACAAATTGTAGTCATAATAATGTTAGAACATGTTGGTGATAACATTGTATAATAAAACTAGGGGCCTCTATTTAGTTCTTGCATGTCTTGCATGGTAGATTCAGATCTAGACCTCTTCTGTGTAACTCACAGTGCAAGGAGGAAGGAAAACCTCTGAGATGATAGCAACACATCTTCAGAGGAACTAGGAATCCATCCTTTTCTGGGTAAAACTAGATAGTACAAGTATAGAACAACTAAAACACAATTTGATACTGGTGGAGGCTTAATGGTTACAGCAGCAGTTCTTAGTTATACATCTACAGTATGTGACTAAGATTGGCCCCAACACAGGGAATTAACTGTGCGCATAAACAAAATAAAGATTTTATTTATGAACACAATCAAACAGCTGTCCAAGTTAACAGTATAGAGGTCTGAAACTTTTCATTTTTTAAATTCATTAAACATCAATGATTTATATAATAGTCTAAAAGAACTCAATAATAAATATAGTGATGTAAAGATATTTCCAGCACTTAAATGAACAAAATAACATAACAGACTTTCTGCATCGATCCTGTGCAGTGATAATTCAGTGGGTTAAGACTTACTGATATGGTTACTGATCGGAAAGGTTGGTGGTTTCAGGCCCAGATTCACCAGGCTGCCATTGTGGGAGGTTAAGCAAATCCCTTAGCCCTGTTTGCTTTTTCTAGAGAAGTATATCAGAAAACTGTTTGCTCTAACAAACAATCTCTAACAAAACAATCCAACCATCTAAACCAGTGCTATTCTGGTCTGGAGCTAAATACAAAACATTGCTTACTGGCAATGACTATAATAACTGGCCAGTTTCAACAATTTACAGAGATGTAACAGTTTTTTCTCCTTCTATAAATTTCTCCCTGAATGACACTTTTTTGTAATGATAAAAGTCAGTGCAGGCGTTTTAATCAAGTGTACAACACTCATTTGAAAGAAACAAGACACTGATTATTAAGGTATTTATTAATGTTTCCTGCAAGCCGAGTTACTTGAAATGTATAGTAGTAAAAAATTCAAGGGCATTTTGTTAAAAACGGTTCAAAATGTATTATATAAATCAAGTTGTCTTGAGCTACTCCTACTACACATTTTGCAGAAACTCCTTTGGTGAGATATAGCTTTGAGGAATTTGTTATTCTCTCACTTGTTTGATTTGATGATTATCCTTATTTCCTTATCTTTGAAGAAATGCTGGTTGGCCACCACCCTAACATCAGGGAAATTACAAGATGAATACACAGATTCAGTCTTTGCTCTCAAAATCAAAATAGTTCACACGTGTTTAAATTTCCCACTAGGACGCTCTAAGGAGCTTCCCCATAATGCTAACGACACTCTCAGTTTTTGCCTAGACTTATTGTCGGACACCGTTTTATGGACTCAGCATGTACTGCAATCGCTGCCTCAACGACCTTGCAGCCATTAGATAAATGTCATAGTTTATACGGTATGGATACTGCTGCATCATGGTTAATGGTGTTACATTTCTACTGTATTGTAATTTAATTTGAAGAACTCACATAAAATGTGCAGTAGTTTTACTTTAATACCTGAATATGACCCCAATCTTAAACAACCTGAGTTTTTTTTTTTTTGCTATGATGGAATTTTCACTGGTGGGACAACCAGACTGTTTGTATGAATATATGAATATATTATTTTCATCTTTTTTATTATTATTTTTTTTAAATAAAACTGGACTGAGGCAGCAAGCACACTACGTTCTTACATTTTTTAGGATTACAAGTTCAATTGTTTTGTTTTTTCCATTACAGTTCTAGAGACATGCTGAATATATAACTAGATGAATTGAAGCTGTTCAGGATGCTCATTGTGGTTTAACACCTCACACATACATTTAACCAACATTTTAATGTTCTTTTTTGACACTGTGCTTTCATCCTTTTTTAATACAGGTCAGGAAGTGTCGCTCAAGATTGGAAAGAGATCTATGACTTTGTACACAACCTTGTAGAACGATTTGTGAGGTAATCAGTTCTTTATTTCCTGTAAGTTTATAGCACACTAATTAAATATAGTGCCTTATACTGTGAAACCAAGTACACAATTCAGCTCAGCTTACCACACATCCGGCTTGGAAAGGATTCTGAAAGGGGGAGGGGGATTTGAGATATGAAATAAAAAAAAAATAAAATAAAAAAAAAGGCCTGATGAATGTTGAACTTACGTAACGTTGACTCAATGTATGTGCCAGTACAGACGGTAGCGACCTAGCCAGAAGAAAGCAGTCTGCTTGAGAAAATAGCAAAGGGAGCAGGTGGGAGTGGGTGGCAGGGAGGCTCAGTCTTCTGGGCTGCGAGAATGGCCATTTGCACCAAAACCTTCCAACGCCACACTTATCCCTCACACATAACGGGAGGAGAGGCAGAGAATGTACTTTAAGGAATGGCGCGCGAGAGTAGACCAGCACAGTCTGCTCTTGACTTTGACACTCTTCTGTTGCACCATGTGGAATCTGCTGGCCCTTTTCCTGTTCCTGCTCTCTCTCTCTCCCTCTCTCTCCATCTCTCTCTCTCTCTCTCTCTCTCTCTCTCTCGTTGTTTCTTTGTTCAGTGTTAGATAGACCAGCTGTATCAAACGTTAATTAAATCATTAGTCCAAAGAGGATTAGCTAGGAGATCCCTAGTCGCTTCAGTATTGTACGATAGAAGACTCAACAATCCTGCTGAGAGTTGATTTGAAGTCTGGACTCAGTGACTCAACTTTAAACTTGCTTAACTTGACAGTACATTCACCAGCCGTCCTCACGCGTCCGTGACTTCATCGCGCGCTGAAATATTGAAAACGATGATTGATGTTTTTTTAGAAGAGGTTGCCTAGTTGAGCATATTGGCTCTGTTTTCATGAATAATCTCATGTGGGGGATGATTGCAGGTTGAACGTGTCAGCGAAGTGTGAAAAAGCGGCACCTCTCCTTATGCTCATGAGTCCTGAGACCTGACTAGCTGTGAGGTCTGAAACCCAACATGTTTCAGTTCTGTATTAGATTTACTGACAGAAGGTTGAGAAAAAGACCAACTGCTTGATGAACTAGGTCAATAATTGGTACCTTGCACACTATCGTATATTGTTCACATAATGCTATTGTTTATTCTTGTCTCGCTCGCATATAAAAATTATAAAAGGAACATATAATGCAATGCAAGAATGCAACATGAAGTTATGGGCTTTATTTACCAGGCACCACTTAGATATACATAAAAAAAAAAAAAGGAAAAAAAGCAAGCAGTCGTGTTTTGGATGTGCTGAGTACAGGGTGAGTCACTCAACATGTTTTTGATTAATCACTTCTTCTTCCTGAGGGAATTTTTACAACTATGTCACATCCTTTTATTAGACGGCCATACAGGCATCTTATTCATAGCATACCTCTGTTGAGACTTGCAAGATCTTAAGCTGTGTTTATGTGTTGACGTGACAGAAAACTGGGGGCCGGCATTATTTTTAGGCCAAATTACTTAAATAATTATATAATTTTTATAATTGACTACATGTTAGGCAGTATATGGGAATATATTTCTTATAAACCTTTTGAACCAACCTGTTCTGTTTGGGTTACTTTGAAGTGGAGCAATAATCTTACTCACTATATCCTGTATTCAGGGTCGCGGGGGGCCTGGAGCCTATCCCAGTAGACTTAGGGCACGAGGCAGTGTACACCCTGGACAGGGTGCCAATCCATTGGAGCAATAATAAATGAATGTAAATGAATATTACTATAACTTAATGTTCACCTATAAAATTATATATGCTTGACTAAAGTTTCAATTATATAGATCTTATATAGAGTTTAACCAATCTGTTTAGCTTGTTTTGCCCCTAGTTAGGTTGAAGTATTTTTAAATGACATATTCTGTATAAACTAGAATTTTCTACCTAATTTATTAATACAAAGAAATCAAGGTTGAGTATCGTTCGCCATTTTGTGTTTAAATGACTCCAGCGTGTTAAAATTTACTTATACCATTTCAGCGCTGTTACAGTATTTCAGCTGAGAAAATATCAGAAAATATTTTGATTTTCAAATGAATATCTATTTGTGCAGGTGTTTGTTTACATTGAGCAAGTACCTTATTAGTATATTATTTTAAAGTAGCTTATTTTAAAGCTTATTTTAATTTTAAAGATGATTAAATCTTGCATGTAACTGTTTATAACATTGACCCGTGTTTTATCTCATAGTGGCGCTTTAACTTAGTGCCTTTTATTAGCACCATGGTTTCGGAACATACTGTAGATATGAAACAAACTGGTTTTAAACTTCCTGCATGAAGAATAAACATTCATTGATCTGTCCATTCATTTTTGAAGATTCAGTTTTCTTAGTGTACTTGCCTTTTTTTATGGAGTAAGCCATTCTATGTCGCACTTTCATTTGTGTTTTGTGAGGATTGTGGCGGCTTGTAGGTTCATTATGGTCATTTCTGTCCTCCACATACTTTGTCGATACACAGTAAACTATTGCGTTGATTGGCTCTGTTGGGTGATGTGTAAAGCCACGGCCACCTGGGGGAAATAGCTCTATGTCTGTCCAAAAAAGCACTAGATGCTGTGATGTAATCTGGCATATAAATAAATAAATAAATAAAATTAATTAATGGTGCATGTGTAACTTCAGCCAAATACAGAACTAATGCCAAAGTTTTATTAAATTTTGTGCAACCGGTTTTTCCGTGATGCTGTGACAAATCTGACTGGACAGACAGATAGACAGACAGACAGAAATTCTTCTGAGACTGGTTTCGGGTCCTCCGATGTATAAAAACGTAAAGATATTAAAAGAGCGAGTTTTTACTAATGTACAGACAGACCTTTCTTTTATTTATGTAAATTATGTTTTTTTTCCATTTTAGCCCCAATATGAAGGTGTCTTTTATTGTTTTCTCGACGAAAGCAAGCATAATTTTGCCTCTCACTGGAGAAAGGTACAGTTGTGTTTGAAATACTATTCTGTAAACCAAAATGTGCTATAATTCTTTTGAATAGTCATTGGATATATTAGATATGGTTTACTATGAAATTAAGCATTAACCACTGCCTTCATATGTTTATGCATTTCAGAGCAAAGATAGACGAAGGTCTACAGAAACTGAGTGAAGTAAAACCTGCAGGTGATACATACATGCATAAAGGAATTGAACTGGTAAACAAGGATATTTACTCTCTTGACTGATGAGTGTTTGTGTAAATTGGACTAGAAATATATTGCATGTCTCACATGTACAGTATAAGTATCAGTACAGTATCCTGCTATATACAGTATATTCCAAAGATTTTAAATATAAAGAAAAAAGACGTGTGATTTTCACTTGATGTAATAGATTATTTTACAGTAGCGTATTTAGAATTAAAACTTAACTAGTTTTACTCACATTCCAGATAAGCGATAAGAAAATGTTTCTCTATTTTGCGACACAATCTTGTTGGCTTTACATTCAACATCCTACCACTGAGAGTCCATTGCTTATTTTGTAATATTGTAGTGAGTCTTGCATATTATAAAGTTGTATGTGTGTATATTGTACACTTATATATTCTTGTCTTTAGGCAAATGAGCAGATGAAAATGCAAACCAAAAAGTCTTCAAGCATCATAATCGCATTGACAGATGGCAAGCTTCAACCATATATCCTTGATCTTACTGAAAAAGAGGTAAGGATTTTTTTGCTGCTGTGACTATTGTAGTGGTGATGTACAGTAGTAGAATGTGATACCAATTCACTGTTTTCTCTTGCAGGCAGATACATCAAGAGCGTATGGAGCTCGCGTATATTGCGTTGGAGTTAAGGACTTTGACAAAGATCAGGTGAATAAAGTTTAGATATTATTATTATTATTATTATTATTTTATTATTGTTGTTGTTTTTGAATGCACCCATTTGAAAGTTTTCCCTTCTGTAATATTGTGCCCTAGCCCTTTCTGTTTATATATGATGTTTTTACAAACTTATGAAGATGATCATGTGGTTATAATTTTAACAAGAACTTCTTGATTTGAATATAGTAAATTTTTTCTGAGTGCCAATGTTTGTTCAGTTCCTTATACAGTACAACCACTGTTCTTTCTTCATGTGTGAAGATGAGATGAAAAAGTTATTGGAGGGGAATGTTTTTGTTGTTGTTGTTGCCATAACCAGTGTTTCTGTTTATAAAAGGTCATTCGTGCTCACTGTTTAACTTTCTGTCCACAGCTGGCTGTAGTCGCGGATAGTATTAATCAAGTCTTCCCTGTGGAAGATGGCTTCCAGGCTCTTAAAGGAATTGTTAATTCGGTATGTTGCTTTGTGCAAGTTACAGTATGTTATTTATAATGGTCATTTATAATAATTTGCTGAAATATCATGCAAGTGCAGAATCTGACCTGGAAAAGTGAGATTTGTTTAAAAAAAAATCTGAACCATGTTTGTTCATGCATCACAACCTGAAATTATATTTAATCAGTAATTTTTTTTTTCATATTTTATTGGTAGCATTGGTATTATTATGAATGGTATTTTAAAAAGCCACAGTTTGTTTTTTCTACCCTGCAAGATTTTTGGATCTACTTTTGTCCCAGGTCAGTCCATAATCGGTTAAAGCATTATATATTATGAAAGTTTATGCAAGTCAATAGTTATGCAAGGCACTTATATAATAATAGTTAGATGAATTACATGCTTGAGCTATATATAATATATTTATCACACATACACACATACGTCTATCATATTCTATCAACTGCTGGTCAAGCCGACTTGGCCAGAGGGAAGTATGAGCCTTGCAAAACATGCATTCTCCAGTGATTAGTAATGCTGGAGGTTGGGCTTGTTGTGCTCATGATACTCAGTGCTCAGATTTCTAGGATTTGAGATCATCTGTGCAGCTTTGCTGTGAGAGCCTAAAGTAGACTTAGCTGTGATTTTTGCAGATATTACTTTTCACTCAATGCATTTAATAATGCTGATGGGATCCTACCATTTACTGTACATTCCAATGTCCACTGGATCAGTACATCTTTATTTGCGTGATGAGAGTTATATGTAAGGAGCCGTTTTACTATATAAATGTAGTAGTAAATATACACCACTTCAGTGCATCATTGACTGGGAATGTTACTTTGCTTTCGCAGACTCAGCTTTTTAACTTGTTAGCGTCTTCTGTTTCTATTGGGACATTGTGAGAATGCTCTTAGTGAGCACTGTCGTTTTATTGCTGGCAGTAAATATGACCTCACCTAAAATAACAGCCTATCATGCCTATCAGTGCCTATTTGGACAGACTTCCATTCGAGACATCATCTTGTTTTCAGGCCTTTCCTCAGGCAATGCGAACAGCTTAATTCTTTCATCAACTGCTAAACTTGTATACATGTCAAACTCGAGAAATGAACTCCGCATCCCCCTTTTGATATCGCACTGGAGAGTTGTGGATAATAGAGTAACTGCGGTATCTTTAGGATCCCCCTGTCAAGGATAGATGATGTTTACTTCCCTCTTCTAATGATGGGATTGTTTATCATATGTCATATTTAATCAGCTCTTTTTATACTCTCCCAGCACTTCAGACTGAAGCCTCATCTCCAGAGCCGCTCATTGCAAACACCATATATTTCGGTTAATATTGTCTTTTTGCCGGTCGTGTATGGAGATTTGCATAGTTTGTCCATCGCTGATTTATACGGATGATACGAGAGGTGACTGTAGGATCACATGGGCCTTTTTATATGGTAATGTCAGCCTGGAGTCACTAATAGAGCGCGAAGATGGCCGATGGTAGCATATCATTTTTCCATAACAGCCAACATAGTTCTCTCTTCGCTGCAGTGTATATGACAGTCTTTTCATTGATCCATATAGTGCTTAGCATGAGCAATGCCAAAGCCCTATCAGATGTGCAAAGGTGAGAAAATGATCAAGGTCTTGGTCTTTTTCGCCTTACAGATCCTGAAGCAGTCATGCACAGAGATCTTAACAGTGGATCCGTCCAGTGTCTGTGTGAATCGTGAGTATTTCAAGTCTTCCTATTTCTACCGACGTGCACGTGTGTTTACGTGTGCGTGCATGACTGCTTTGTGTGGTCAGCTCCCAGGTGTGCTTCTCATTATGTTCTCATCTGGTTAACATACCACAGAGTCTTTCGACTTGGTCCTCCGGGGGAATGGATTTTTACAAGGAAGAGACCAAGATGTCTTATGCAGCTTCCTGGTGGACGGTCAGACTTCCTGTAAGTACAGACAATCCCAATTATCTGTGTTAACCCATCACTAAAAACTAATGCAACTTGACCCATTTTCAGGAGGGAGACTAAGCTATGCTAAATGCAGTACATCGTAATTCAATCCATCTACTCAAGCCAACATTGTGCACAATGTTGTTGGCTGCAGTCACCCATGACTTCACACTACTGGTTATGGCCATGAGGCGAAGTTACATTGCTGAGGTCCCCAACCTCCAGGCACGCACACACACTCTCTCAATTAATCATACACTTTTGGCAAATCAATCTATAATGCGTGTCTTTGGACTGTTGAGGATCTGGAACACCTGGAGGAAACCCCCAGAAGAACTCTCTGCACATGGATTGGAGGCAAAATCCCAACCCTGGAGGTGCTGGCCACTAGGCCACTGCATTCCACCAGTATTAATTACTCACTCACTCACTCACTCACTCATCGTCTATACCGCTTTATCCTGTATTCAGGGTCGCGGGAACCTGGAGCCTATCCAAGAAGGCTTAGGGCATGAGGCGGGGTACACCATGGACAGGGTGCCAATCCATCGCAGGGCACACACACATACTCCCACACTCATTCACACACTACGGGCAATTTGGGAACGCCAATTAGCCTAACCTGCATATCTTTGGACTGTGGGAGGAAACCGGAGTACCCGGAGGAAACCCACCAAGCACTACACCCAGTATTAATTAGTCAAAATTAAATCATGTATTATTTCTACATTAACCTGAACAGACACTTGATAGTCACAAAACATTGATTTTGTATTAGATCTGTGCTGAGAGTAATTAAAACAAATAATATAGGTGGGATGGTAGTGTAGCGGTTAGCACTGCGGCCTCGCCCCTCCATAATCAGGGTTCGATTCTTGCCTCGGGTCTGTGTGTGTGGAGTTTGCATGTTCTCCCTATGCTTGAAGGGTTTCCTCCAGATACTCCGGTTTCCTTCCACAGTTCAAAGACATGAATTCAGCTAATTGATGTTCCCAATTTGCCTGTAGTAATTTTTAGTATTAGGTTTTAATTGTTACCTCAACAACAAAACCACCAAGGTATTAGTGTTTGCTGAATTTTATCTCTATATGATTAACTATGAGACATATGACAGCTTCACTCACTTTTCTCATTTTCCCACATGCCTGCGTACTAATGATAAAAAGTCCTACATCATTTGGTCATGCTAATAAATCTAGTTAGTTAAAATCACTCTACCATTAACTTTGTTATAGGCCAAATTTAAATTGGAGAAAGTTTAGTTGAATAGGTATAGTATAGTATAGTATAGTATAGCATAGTATAGTATAGAATAATATAGCATAATATAGTATAGTATCCTATGGTATAGTATAATACAGTATAGTATAATATAGCATAGTATAGTATAGTATAATATAGTATAATATAGTACAGTATAGTACAGTATAGTACAGTACAGTATAGTATAGTATAGTATAGTATAGTATAGTAATTTCTACACCCCATTCTATTGAGTAAATCTGTCTTGGTTTTACATTAAACCAATGCATGTAAGATGTTGTAAGTTTCCAAACTGTGTATTGAAATTATTTTTATGGAAAAATCCTACACATCCTGGCACTGGTCTCTGGCCAACTCTGATCTCATCAGAAGTTCTAGTGAACTTGTTCACAGTCATTAATAATATAATATCATACACATGCGGTATATTGAGGTTATTTTTTGGCTAGTTCGGGAATGTAATATAACATTTCTAACATTTATTTTCCAGATGAAAAAGCAACCTCAGTGCTGAATGACTATGTCCTGTGTCCTGCTCCAAGGCTGCTGTATGCTGGACAGTAAGTATTCAAAAGGGGATGGTAGAGATGAATGATGTGGGTGTAGTGGGAGTATTAGCTAATAAGCTGCACTATTTTATTTTTTGTTTGTTATGGGGACATCTTTCCAACAAATGACACATTTGTCTGGAAACTTGAATGCACAAGAAAATTACATATTGCTAACTAAATCTTCTCCTTCTCCACCACAATGCCACATGACAGTGAGTAGGAGTCCCATGCCTGTAATGTGGAAATGAGCCTGTGAGCTTATGCTGAGACTTGTGCATATAATGCAGCATGTTATAACACTGAAACCTCTGTATGTGATCACTATTTAAAGGGTTTGCTTAATTAACTCTTGGCTTTGCGACTATGCCCCATTAAGTAGTTAGCTGCTACAGGCGGCGAGTAAACACATCTGGCAGAGGGCTTTAAAAGGATGTGCGACAGATGCAGCGATTCCCTTTTCTATGCTCCAATTTAAATAATTCACCATGCCCTGACAAGCGTATTCACATACCACCTGCATCTTCAAGTATAGGAGCAGTCCCTGTCTGCCCTTCTCCCTCTGTCTCTCTCTCTCTCCCCCTCCCCTGTACGATTGTTTTTAGCCTTTTAACACTAAGATTTAAATATTTTTAATTCAGTTATTTTTCTTTTTCTGTTTTTTATTTCTTAATTAAAATTTTAAAATGGTTCATATATATTCAAACAGGTCATTAACGATTAGTGTTAAACAATTCAACATGTTTATAAATGAGCTGGATCTTGAAGCAGTGTATAGCTCAGGCTTTGTGCAGTACTCAGTGCCCTTGTAGTTCAGGATTGAATTGAAAAAAATGAGAAACTACCATTGACTCTGGCCGCAGTTCCACAACTGCTGCCATTTAAAACACATACACAAAAGACCAAAAAACTAGCCCGAAAACAGACTCGCATTTGTGTCTTTTTCTCAGTGAATCGGAAGCAAGTTCTTTTTTTTTTTCTGGTTTTTAGTCTGTAAAAGGAAAACAAGTTTACTCTGGTGTGCACGAATTTGAAAAGTTGCTAACACTTAGCTTTCTCACCTTCATGGCCGAGGTTTGGTTCCCAGTCACTGAACCAAATGCAGCCCCTGCAGGCTTGGGTTTGTCACTGTGAGTGTCAAGTCTCCCTGACCCTTGGTGCCAGACTCAAGCCTGGATAAATAGGCAGAGTTGTGTCTGGAAGGGTATTTGGCCAGAAACCTGTGCCAAATCAAAATATGTGGACCTGTTAAGCAGCTGTGGTGACCCCTAATGGGAGCAACTGGAAGAAGAGCAACAACACAGCCATTATTATCAACACCACAATCATTGCACCTTTCGCTTTGCTTTCCATGGCCAATTTTTGCACAATTGTTTTTAAATTCAATTCTAATCGTATAATAAAGATAATATAAATTTCTGCCTTCTATTTTCAAACCTTTGCATGAACTTCACACTTGGTCATCTTTACTGTACTCAACGTCTTGCACATGTGGACATGTGCCAACCAGGTTTCCTTCAATACTGAATATACCTTGATATAACAAACAGTCTTCAGTCTAACAGTCTTCCTTCAAGTTTAGATCCAGGATACTGATATGTAGGGAGAAGGATTGGTGATTAAACATCTGAGAAAGATATTTGCCAGAAGATTCTGTCTCCATGGATTTGATTGGACACATTTGGAGCTACTCTCCCATTCAGCGTCTACATATCCAGCTTGATTAGCAGTCTGCCTAAAAATTTGCATGCATCGAGTATGGCAGTTAAATTAGCCTCTCCTCTGTTCCGTTCAGTAAACGCGTCTAGTTAACATGCAAGAACCTTTTAAAGAATTCCTGCAAGCCGCTGAAGCAATTTACATGTACAGCCAATTCAAAAAAATGTTTGAATGCCACACTAAACAAAATTTTGGGGTAAATGCTATGAATTTATGAATTACACTACCATATAATAAAAAAGAATGAGCAAGTGGGAATACATAATAATATAATATATAACATATAAGATGTTCTGCTTTTTTTTTACATTCTTGATGGGTCACACAAACCCATTGTATTAAGTGAGGGTACTCTTTTTTTATATTCTGTCATATTGGAATGAACCCCAGGCATTCATGCTGTAGATTTTGTACTTGTTGATCTTCAGTAGCAACTTGATAATAATTTCTTTATTTTACAACAAAAAACACACACACACACACACACACACACACACGCCCTTCCAGACAAAGCATTTCCATTTTATCCAGGCTTGGGACCGACACTGTATTCATTGGCTGGGTCGTATGGGGTGTGGCAGGGCTCAAACTTAGATCCTCAGATCCCCAAATCAACAACCTAGAGCCTTAGCCGTCTGAGCCACCACTTCCCTATATTTCTGTTATAACTGACATATGGAAATTACCATTATGTTCATCATTAAGCACTTAATAACATAATAAAACCTTCCAGCAATTTCTTCAGTAAATAGTTGATAAGATCCTTAGTTTTATCTATTTCAAAATTTCTGTATAAGATCTAATGAGGAAAGTGTTGCGATGTATATGTTTTTCTATCTTATTATTGTCAAATCCAATATTTTTGTTTCATGTGAAGTAAAAGTATGCCATTTGCTTGTTTTGAATTTCCTTAGACAAATGGAAGTTCTCATTAGTTTGAATGGAGGCAAGTCTTTTGTTACAAGTCCCTTCACCATCACTGCATCATCCTGCGTAAGTTTTATTTGGAAGGTTGCTAACTAAGACCAGTAAAGAGAAGTTGTGTAAATCATATTATATTATCATATACAGATAACATATATATATATATATATATATATATATATATATATATATACAGAGTCACATTATCATAATATATATAACAGAAATAAATTTAGTATTAAAATATTTATACGTTGTTTTTCCTTGTTTGTATACATTTTTTTGGCGAGAGAAAAAATAACATTGTTATGACAGGCATTGTACAAATGTTAAGAACAGCAAAGTAAATATATATATATATATATATATATATATGTTTTTGTGTTTTTTTTTTTTTTTTGTTGAT
>JAQMYJ010000014.1:15217549-15255866 GCA_030014305.1 Clarias laeviceps | reverse complement strand
TTTATTTATTTATATTTTTTTTTTTTTTTTTTTTTTTTTTTTTTCATGAAATTTAAAATGCCACTGACATGTATTTTTTTCTTTTCTCAGTCGGATGGTTCGATTGTGGCCATTATATTCCTGGTGCTGCTGCTCCTTGTTGCTCTGGCTCTTATGTGGTGGTTCTGGCCTCTCTGCTGCACTGTGGTGAGTGTATCAATTCAATATCACTTGAACACAATTCGTCTGGGCAATACCTCTTCTCTTCATGACAAAGCTTTAAACAGTGATTTTCCCAATGGAGTCTTTTCAATTATTATCACTTCTCATTTACCATGTGGCGTCCTGTTAGCCTTCTCTCTGTAAGGTCCTGTTTAATATTCTGATCAGCTCTTCGTTCCTTTAAAGTTAGGACACAGCATGAATGTTTCTCGGCTGGATGTTTGCTGTGAAGAAAATGAAACATTCATTTCTGGATTGTTTGGTTAAAGTAGGCCACTTGTGGCTATGCTTCTCAACCTCTGCACCCATCTTCGGTTGTGTGGTAAAAACCCTGCCACAGTTAAACTGAAACGTTGGGTAGGTGTGACAATGTAAGAAACGGAACCTTGCCCAACATCCGGGACTTTTCTTACGTGTCAGTGTTTCGTACGGTGGAGATCAAGGTGGTTTTACATGCTGAAGGGCTAAAAGAACCATTTTCGGCAGCGTTTACGTGAAAATGATGCACCTTGTTGTTAATTTATAAGGTGGTTAATATGTAAGAAATAAAACATGACAGTTATAAGGTGTCTGTAAATTTAATTTCTCTTATACCCCAGCAACAAAGTGATTTAATTGCATGTAGCCCATAAAAACCCACAGTGACAGAGGTGTCACATACCCTTTAAAAATGTTCTGGAAGATTACTTATTCAGCTGTATCACATCCTGGTGCAGCCATGTGACAATCTGTGAATTTGTTTACTCATGACATTATTTCCAAAATGGTGGTGTGACTGGGTATCACATGTGACAGGACCAGCTAACAATTTTAACTAATGATTTAATTCTAATGATCTCATGTTTTTAACCTGTTCTGATCGGATGTATTAAACAAACTGTATAAAACTAATACTGCTGCAAATATTGTTGCGACATGTGTCACATAGCGCTTTTAACCTGAAAATTGCCATGTGACGTCTTTCAAAATGGTTTAAATGTTGCGTATTGTGTAGACCAGATTTCTTTTTTTTTTTTTTTTCTTTGTAGAGGTTTGTCATGTTGGCAGGTAACTTCCCTCACTTTGTCTTGAAGCTTACAACATAGATAAAAAAAATTAGCTTGTTACTGGAAAAAAAATCCTATGATTACTGTCATAACCATGCTGTTGTTGAAAAAATTATCAATTCCTCCTCGTTAATCACAACTCAGAATTTAGCTTAGCTGTGCCATGTTATAGTAACCATATCCAAGCATATAGATATGTAACAGATTGGAGGAAACTTTAAACCCCATGAAAGCTTGTATTCACTTCTAAAAGAAGCAAATCAGCAACACTTAAGCAGGAAACTATACAGATGGTGCGATGTGGAACTATAGCAATCGGCATCACAGCAGCAGCTCAAAATGATATGCGCCACCTCTCTTTGAGAACCTGGTGGGAGCTCATCCAGAATGAGATGGAAGCATATTTTGGAAAACCAACAAAGGCATTAAAATGTAAACCCCCTGCAGCATGTCTGGACCAGGCTCTGCTTGTCTTAGGCGAGGAGCTGCTGCTCCCCTCCATCAGGGACCTCCGGCAGAAGAGAAGGGCCATGTGTGCTTTGTTAATATTTAAACTCAGCCCTGCCAGATTTTCAGCAATCAGATATGTTCAGAAGCATCAAGCCATCCTCCCCCGCCCTCCTTCCTTTTCCCATTTTTCATGGAATACTCTGCGCTGCCAGATTGGAGGTCAGTTTGAGTGTGGGTGTAGTGAGTTAGCCTTGATTTTTGGACTTACAGGCATATGCAAGGCCAAGTAATGTTCTAACATTTGTATTGTAACCGAATTAAGTCTATACCGCAGTATAACGGAAGAAGTTTTCGCTCTCTACATGTGAATAGCATTATATCGCTTAGAAATGGCTATATAACAAGGCTTTCCATATTATTAAATGATGTTTTTTTCATAAATAGGTTAAGTTTGTGTTAATGCCTCCTTTTTTTCTGAAAATGTGCTAGCTGCCGCATCTGCGATGTGTTGAAGACAGGAAACAGCTTGACAAAGCATGATGTGTAGAGAACAGAAACAGATTAGAAACTTCAATTGGACAGTTATTCCAAAGCCATATGGGGTTGTTGCCTGGGTGACACCTGATTGGTTGATTTTCCAGTAGTGGCTTGTAGCCACTCAGAGAAGAGTCAGATGGCTAAGTGTTTAGCGATTTTGGAATTTAATTATAACGCTGCTTTTTTGGGGGGGTGAGGGGGGGTGGTTTATCTGTTGCACATCTGTCCACCAGGTATTTGAAAACCTAACAGCCCAGGGTGTGATTTATATAATGGCTTATTTATCCTACAATATGTTGTGAAAATATAAATCTGCTGCTTAATTACTCCATAAAAGAGTTAATCCTTTAGCCAAAAGTTCACCCTAAAAATACGTCAATTATTGGCATGCACGAACACATGTTTCTGGGTTTGCCAACAGTCAAAGTGCAATTAATTAAGTCTAATTGATCATTTTCCATTAATATAATGACAACATTGGAGTAATGGTACTGTATCTGTGGGCTTTAATGGGAATGAAACAGCTGCTTGACCTATGATTTGTAATAATAAGGGAAGATTTTTTTTCCCCCTGAAAACTAATTTCCTAAAAGCATAACCTCCAAAGGGTGGACTATTCATCTTTCATGAGTAAGGACTGATTTTCGGTTTAGAGGGTGTGTGCTGAAAATGCTAAAATGCTAAGCACACAGCCAGGAGTCCAATATGTGCTGCAAGTTTCGGTGATAAAAAATGAACTATTTTACAGCACTTCTTGTGTTGTCATGGTGCCAAAAACTGAAAACCTTTTGGTCCTTGAACCGGCTTTGACCTTGGTGGATACGATGAAATGTCACTAACAATGCTGCAGAAAGACCTTTTCCTGTTCGCTCTGACAGGAAGTGTGTATGTGTTTGTGCGTGCACACGTGATTCTTCCTTTCACTGGGGACGAGGCACTCTTCTACTAGACGGGGTCTGGAGTGCAGCCTGAGCCTCCCTTCTGCATATCATTGGAGCTAATTAACTCCTTAGGACTTTATGATTGGGGGATTGCTAGGGAGCGCTGAACCTCATCCAATTAATTAAGAGATAAACGGGCTGCCATGCTCACCCCAAAGACTCCCCTGTCAACAAGTTGATTTTGAGCTTTTCTTTATTTTGCACCAGGGGCCCGCTGTGTTGGTTTACAAGCGCAGCAATGCAATCAAATGTACAGGGAGGTGCTGGGCTCCAGTTGTTCGATTGTAAATCTGTGCGGGTACCTAAGAACAATGTTTCTGCATACTGAACATATTCATTAGGCTTGATGGTTTATTTAATTATTTCTGGTTGTGAAAATAATGAAATAAACTTGAAAATAATTAAACTGTTTTTTTTTTTTTTTCAGGTTATTAAAGACCCGCCTCCTCAACGACCTCCTCCTACTCCACCACCTGTTAGTATAAAAATATAATATTTCCCTGATGTAATTTATTTAATAATGCATTAATCTTATGTGGTATGTATGTTTAGTTATGACCTAAGCCTTGAAAAGTAATGCTCTCTTTTTTAAGCAACCGGAGGAAAGCCCACTTCCTAAGAAGAAATGGCCAACTGTGGATGCCTCGTATTACGGAGGGAGAGGAGCCGGGGGTATCAAACGCATGGAGGTAAAAAAAAAGAATAATTGAATAAATAAATAAATAAATAAACAAACAAATAATATTGTTCTATTTATGTGTTCATACACTCATGGCTACATTAGAAGATGCAGCACAAGACAGAACTTACTGCAACTTGATGAACTTGCAATGTTCTAAGAGTTTAGAACAAGTTTACTAAGAGTTAGTTGTCATGCATAATTCACCTGGGTTTGAAATGTCTGTGAAATGTGAAGTAGTGAAGTGGGTCAACCACATAGCTCTGGGAAACCTCAGGAATCAAAAGGACCTGCAGATTCAGTAATGAAGATGATGCGCTAATAAACAAAGCTGTCATCAAATTAGGACTCTTGGGTCAGAACAAGTAAACAGTATGATTTTTCTGATATGCCATTTGATTTCTAATTAGTTTTAATGAAAAACTAATGAAAAAAAGAAAGAAAGAAAGAAATAGTATTTTCTGTTTACTGAACTCGAAGAAGAACACATGGTGCCAACCCCACACCTGGTTTTGAAGGTGGATACTCTTGTGCACACTGAATTGAATAATTAGTTTATTTTTCAGTTCCTCAAAGATTTTTTTCTTCTTCTTCCAAATAAATATGAAAGAGGAAGAGAAGTGCATGTTACTGTGTGCATGGTGACTCATTTGCATCATGCAAAATGCAAGGTTTTTCATGCAGAATGTAGCTAAATTATCCTTAAAACCGAACTCAATGCGAAATTATTCCTCACATCTAAAATCTAAAATGTTATCTGATGTCCAGGGGTGCAAAACTTCTTGAGTTTGGCTATGTTGGTATTTTTTTTATTTTTAGACCTGAACTTATATATAGCGAGAAAGAGAGAAGTGTTTTTATATGCATCATATTAATTTGATCCATTTAAAAGAACCAGAGGCTTGAAGTTTTCAATAGAAGTCTTTTTAGATCTAGGACACCTTGACTGACGCCTTTAAGATGACAGGCTTCTGCCAGTTCGGCTTCTGCCACGTCCCATTCTCTCAACTTATCTTGATGATAAAGGATCAAGATCCGCTGCACTAGCTTAATGAATTCATCTCGCAGACACCCATCTTGTCAGTCCCTGTTGTTCAGCCATAATGCTCTCCTCACTGCTGTCTCCTTCTCAAAAGGAAGTGGCATTTTAAGAGGTGCTTGCCATGCTCTGCTACTCTTTCTCCATAGCCCCATGAAGAGGTGGCGTCTCTATGATTTCCCTCCAAAAGCTTAGTAAACTTTTCCCAGGAGTCGGGGAGAGTGTGCGCCAGACTTATGGCGTCCCGAGCACCACCGCTCTTTCTGTTCCTTTAATGCACAAAGCTTTTATTCATCTCGACAGCCCCATCTCCATTTCTGAAACAATTCCGTGGACCCGGGGAGAGGTGTGCCTAAGATCAACCGGTCTTCTTTCTAAAGCGAAATCTAAAGCAGCTAGGGAGACCTGTGGCATGAGAAATATTTTATTCATTAAGAGATCGTCTCATTTTTTTTTTTTTTATTATTTTGTTCTTGAAACTCTTCAGGATATCCAGAGGTGATGCTCAAAAGCTGTTTCATATTGTACTGGCTTAACCCACTGTGTGGCCCATTAATTTAAACTCATACCCTGCTTGCACGATGGAGGATGTACCACTGTGACAGATGTGACGAATTAAAGCATTAAAGACATTAAAGCGTTTGACATTGATCAAATATTCTGTTTTTGGAAGAGCTGAATTACGATTTAATGTGATAACCCAGACAATCGGTGGTATTTCCAGGTTCGCTGGGGTGAGAAAGGCTCGACGGAAGAGGGGGCGAGACTGGAGATGGCCAAGAATGCAGTGGTTTCAGTACCGGAAGAGGTGGAAGAGCCTACGATCAAAAATCCCAAACCAGCTGCTCCTGTGTACCATCACGCTGAAAATAAATGGTACACTCCAATCAAGGTGGGTTGATCATATAGGTGCCGCTGGCTTTAATTTATACACATATCATACACAATTCCATTACATAATACAGACTGTGACACTAATTTCATTTTATTTCTAAATTTTTAATCAGGCTTTATTTTTTTTTTGAGTACTCTAAGTGCTTGCCAGTAAATCTTATTATTTTAGGTTTGCCTACTTTGGACATCGATCAAGGAAGATACAGACATTGCTAAATATGAATAGAGAGTTATATACTGTAAATACAGAGATAATACACAGGACATTAATGAGCTTCCATATTTAGATTGGCATACTGTAGAGTAAACTATGCACATCAAGTTCAATTCATTCATTAATTCATATTTAAATTTACGAGTTTATATTCAATGAATTATTTAAGTGTGGCACTTTTGGTTGCATTTTGTTTTTCAGTTGTGCACTTTGTGGTCGTAGTGATTCAGAAAAACTGAATCATTAAAACAAGCACCACTAACTTTTTTCAATTCAGTATTGCAAAATATGGAAAAGGACTAGGAAGAGGAATACTTGAGATATGACTTAAACATCATATGACTGCGTGCATCTAAGGAGTTAATGCTTAATGTAATACATTTTTAATGTGCAGCTATGTATTTGTACAAAATAGGATAAGGGCCACAATGGAATAAAAATAGAAAAAAAGTCGCATCTTTCATACAAATACAAAAACAAAAATATGATGTCATGTGATGTTTATGAAAAACACCCATGACCATAGAAAGCCTGTGTAAAGAATAAAGGCTTTGTATTTTATGACAAGGTAACCTACATGTCTGCGTTCCAGCTCATCTAATTAGATTCTATTAATATTCACTATATTCTAAAATATTGCATAATAATTGATTAATGCTAAAGATCTCAGCCATAACAATGTGCAAAAAATATTTTAGCATTTTTACTATTATAAAGCTTAACACATTAGCAGCAGCTTTGCTTATTATCGCCATGTCTTAACACATGACAGTGAAGCATTTTGTAGTACATCTTATCACTATTCACAATAAATTATATAATAGTTTTTATCTCTGGTAGCAGAAAAATAATTACATTGTGTCAATGCAATATTCTTTTGCATTTGTGTAATTACACTCATTTTTATTGTAATTTCCTTATTATTATCATTATTTTTTTATATACAGGGTCGTTTGGATGCGCTATGGGCTCTACTGCGGAGACAATATGACCGAGTTTCCCTCATGCGACCCACTTCTTCAGATGAGGTAGGTCACATACTGTAAATCTACTGTTGGTAGGAGGTTTGCCAGCATTTACAAACCTGCACACAGAAGTCATGACGGTAAAAAACTTGCAACTAGACCATAAGTGTGCAGTCTGATATACGTAAGTAAATTAACAGGCAGGAAACCGGATTTCTGCCTTTAGTTTTGTGTGTGTGTGTGTGTGTGTGTGTGTGTTGCATCACGCAACAGCTGCAAACACTCAGAGCAGGATGACATTCACACCCTAATACGGTAAACCACTGCAGGGTTTTCTTCCTCTTGCACGGCACGTAGCTATGCAACAAAGTTGTGAAAAACACAAGCACAGATACTTTCTTGAGTAAGATTACTTTCAACAGGTTAGTTGGATAACACTTATATATTGTACGCATAGTACCAGTATAAAGTTTGCACACATGTTGGATTTATTTCCTACATTCCGCTGCGCTTCGAGAGTCAGACACGGTCAAACACACAAACATGTCGTCTGTCAGAAAGCTCTCTGTTTATGACCAGCAAAAGATTACAAAGAGCATAAACCACTGTAAAATGTCCTGAAGAACAAAAGAGATGAAGCTGAGGACAGATGTTCATCCAGAGACGAACCAGGAGGTGTTGGCGCGAGTTAGGGGGAAAGAGATAGAGAGAGAGAGAGAGAGAGAGAGAGAATGAGAGAGAGACATAGAGAGAATGAGAAGGTGAGCGTGGGAGCGTTAACACCTTACAAGAACAAATGCAAGAGGAGACAGGGGAAGATTTAACACGTCAATATCAGATCTACAGTAGAGAGTTGAATTAACTTCTTTTATATAAGAAAATGACAATACCTTACAATAACAATAACAATACTGGATTTATTATAATTATTTTCAAAACTATGAAATAACACATATGGCAACAAAACAAAAACAACAGGAACAACAGTCAGTTGTTATTTTAAGATACAATGGTCAGCTGTTCTGAAATAGTTCTTGCAAGAACAGTATTATCGAATGCATTTGCAAAACCCATCAAGCACCATGATGAAACTGGCTCTCATGAAGACCATCCCAGGAAAGCAAGACCAAACCTGACCTCTGCTGCAGAGGAGAAGTTCATGCAGAGTTACCAGCCTCAGAATTCAACTGCTGCAAGGAGATCATTGCATAGTTCAGTTGCCTTCAGCATTGTCTTACAATGTAGAAAGAAATAAAATCAGAACTAGATGGTGTGTCCAAACTTTTGACTGGTAGTGTATTCAAGAGCTGAGAGTCTTTACACATCATTTAGGATCGTTTAGTGATTAGGATCCTCTCAACATGTTATTCTGGGGACACAATGCTACACGTGCAGGTGAATACACAACAGCTTATCATGCACCTGGTTTGGATAAACACAGCATCCTCTACGAAAGGGACGTTATCATATACTGTATATGAGCGTAATAATAATGGTGTTAGCAACAGCTCTGCTGCATTAGCACAAGTGAGGTCCTGCTTTAGACATACACACTTTTAGTAAACTGTGGCCTGTCGCCTCCAGGGTCAAGGGTTTGATTCCTGACTCAGGTCTGTGCATGTGGAGTTCGGTACTTCGGTTTCCTCCCACAGTCCAATGATTTGCTGGTTAAGCTATTTGGAGTTTCCAAATTGCCCGTAGTGTGTGTGTGTAAGTGTGTGAATGAGTGTGTTTTTGTGTCCTCCCAGGGGTTATTCTGCATTGTGCCTGGGGTCCCCTGGGATAGGCTTGTCATGGATAAGCGGTCCAGAGAAAGTGATTATGATAGGATTAGTCCAAAGTCTAAACTCTAAATTATATATGTTCTGCACAGAAACCTTTTTAGAACATTTTTTTAAATCAAAGAATCTTTCTTTTTTTTAAGCCAAAGATTTCTCAACAACACCTTTTTGGAAGCAAAGATCTCTTAATTATTTAATTAATTAATAAAGAACCTCGTTTCAGAAAGCCAAACATCTTTATTTCTCCAATGAAACCCTAATGAATCCATTTTGAAAGCTACGATCCTTTAATTATGTAAAGAAACCAAAGCCATAGATTCTTAGTTATACAATAAATCTTATTGAAAAAATCTCAAAGGTAAAAGCGTTCAATTCTCCAGCAAACCCTTAAAGTAACTTTTTTTGGGCGAGAACTCTTTAATTATCCAGCGAACCCTGCTCTAAGAGTTTAAGATTATCTTAAGATCTATCTTTGTTCTTTCCTTCTTGTCAGTTCTGCTTTTGATTGGTCAAAAATGACCGGTTCCTTTTGCATTTTTTGTTCAGGCTTGTTTCCAAACTGCTGGGTTGTAATAACTACAGTCAGTAGATTCGATATTTCTGGTATAATCAGAAATAACTGGTGTAGGAAAGAGTGTCTGTAGAAGCAAAGTGGGCACAGGATAAAAAAAAATAAATAAAAACACCCACCCCCCACACAGCTAGAGTTTGAGCCACTATTGATGACCTTTCTCTAAACAAAAGCCCTCAAAACTCGAGAACTCCAAACAAGCCCAACCCAGTGGAGTGTTCAGAGCCATTGGAAAACTCTGAGCAGGTCCCTGGCATGCTTTGCGAGGCCACAGTTTGAGCGTACTGACTTTAAAGCTCTTCATCAGGTGCTCTGTGCCCAGGCGAGCATTATCAAAGCTCGAGAAGTCCCCCGCCTGAGGAGAGAAAGAGTGGGGGCTTTGATGGCCGACAGGAACCCTCCAGGGTCATGAATTTTTCAGTGCTGGATCGCCGGGTTACAAGGACTCATACAGGTGTAAGGAAGCAGGTTGTCGCAGACATCTGTTCAGCTCCTGGACCCTGGGGTCCCTCCCACCATTCCCTTGTTTCACTCAACCCCCACTCTAACACACACACACACACACTTACACACACACTGCCTGTAGCCAGACTGCAGGATTCTCAGCAGCTGTAGGTTTTATAAGCAGTCCAAATACTTACTGGTCTCCCATTTTACCGCCTGAGGGGCTCCAACACCAAAGGTAGAGCGGGAGATGGACACAGCTGCACTGCTGCACTTGCCCGGGGCACAAATAAAGAGATCTAATGCACTTTGACTGTGTTGTTGGGGAGATCTGGGAGCCAGGGAGGCACTTCAGAGCCAACTTAGCGCCGTAACATCTGCCGCTGAGTTTTTCCGGAAAAGAGCGGCCGGGGACAGCAGGTAGAGGAAAGCGTCAGCGCCTTTTGAACGGGCGCCTGGCTTTCTCGCCTGCCTCCAATCCGACTGGCTTGCTATTGTTTTACAAAGCAGCAGCCTACAAAAAGCCACTAACAAGCTCCTTTATAAATGATACATTAACATACATTAACCCTGGCGATCTGTCGCAGAAAGGCAAAGTCACTGAAAGGAACGCGCTATTTATTTGAGGCTGTGCGTTTAAAGACTTTTTAATTCCCTGTGGGTTGGGAAGAAAAACTGATCAAGATTGCATTGAAGGTCCATTTCCCAGAAACAGCTCAGGATAATTTTACAGAGCTTACAGTTCTTCTTATGCTTCCACATTATTATGATTTCTACTTTCTGTTCTCATAAATTCAAGAAAAGCAACATCTCATAAGCCTGGTGTGTTCCTTAAATCTACAGATATTGACACTGATTGAGCATGAGCAGCATTTCTTTTTCCCCCTCAAACAGCAAACACACTTTTTATTCGATGCATACATATAATGTCACTTTGGTGTCACCCCTGTGACCCTATTAAAAATCAGCCAGGCTGTAACAGATACCTTATTAGCGCACACCGACTTGTAGATTCCTAATGGCAGCGCTTGAAACGAGGCGGGTTGCGTTTTTTTTAAATGGTGGAAATTGTCACCACGGACAAAAGCGCTCGTGATTCCGAGACTCACGATTTCCAGAGAGCGGGGGTTAAAAAACAGCCCACTGTGACAGTGTCTTAATTTAACAGCCATCGGTCACATAAACAGTGTGCCAGGAGCATTTTAATTAAGTGACTGTGAGCGGGCAGCGAGATGCAGCCCAGCTCTTGAAGAATGCCATTAGAGGAGGGGGTGGATGGGCGTCGAAGATGCAAGGGTAGCAGCACTGGCATGGGCAAAGAGCATTTTGGCGGAGGAGGGTGGCAGGGAGAGAGGAAAAGCAAGAGATTAAGTCGCTGGGCTGGCAGGCCGAGTCCCTCAGGTCTCAGACACACATGGCCAGATTGAGATTTTAACACACATGGCCAGATTTAGCCGTGGCACTGTGTAAGAGCTTGGATCGGGGCACGAGCACTCACAGACAATACTGGACTGTTTGTGCTGTGCCCAGGCGAGTGAGACAACTCAGGTCCTAATGAACTAGCCGGAGCAGTATGAACTGAATCCTGGCAGTTTCACCGAGGAGCCGCTTAATCAGCAGAGTCACGCGCCGCGGCACGGCCCTGTAAATAGGGTTTGAATCGACATCAAGGCGAATGCTTTCTCCTTATATCAGCTGTATGCCTTTGCACCTTCTTATTATACGTTAAAGAAATCTTTAGTCTTTCATGTTATTCAACTTTTTTTTTTTTTTTTTCCATTTTGCTGGGAGGAAATGAAAGAAACTGCTCAATTAAATCCTGATTTTCTCCCAGAATTACTGCATTCCGTATTCCATTAGACCCTTTGTTATGCAAATTAATTAGCATTAATTTACTGATTAAACTGGATGACACGCTAGGTATTTACATCAAAATAAAGCAAGAAAAAACAAAAAAAAGAGAGAGAGAGCGAGGGAGACAGCTAAATAGGGAAAGATCTAACAACAGATACTAATAACTGTTTGCAAATACGTAACCGAATATATTATCAGTGTATTATTCCGTGACAAACACTACACTAAATGCCGCGCTGTATAAAATATAATGAAGTGAACTGAAAGCGCTCTTTTTTCTCTTTCCGTGTTGCGGAAAGAGAAAAAATGGAAATGGTGTTAAGTACCCTAGATCAGAGAGCATGAGATTTCTAATTAACAGGGTAATTGGAATTAAACCAGAGCATCACAAATAATGAAGTGTTTCGGAAAAAGGAGCCGACGTTCGCACACAAGAAGAGTTAAAGCGGCTGATGGAGCACAAACACAATTACCGAAGTTTGACTCCTCCACCTCCCTCTCCCTCTCTCTCTGAGCCTCCTTGGCCTTTTATTGCCTTTAAGTAGCTGGTGTGGAAATGCTCTAATGGGAGAATTGTGTTAGGGTGCTTGGTGTTGGTGGTGGTGGGGTGATGGGCTCAGGGGAACAATAGGTGTGTTCATCCTCCTCATTAGCGTTATCAGTGGACGCTCCTGGTTCCCACTAACAAGCGGCATGTCGAAGGCTGACACTTTCATTCAGCCGCTTCGGCCCCAGAAGAGAAGTGACAGCTTTAACGGTGGCTAGGGTTTGCTGTTTCCGATGAAATGGCCTCTTGCTCTTTGAAACAGATTAGATCTCCCCCCTCCTTTTTTTTTCTTGTTCGAAATATTTCGGCACGCGAACTGGAGAAAAGTAGGGCAGATGTCCGGACGGCTGGTTGTAAATTTGGTAATGTGCGCCATGTTAAGCTGCAAGGCTCCCTGCGCAGCCAGGCCTGCTGGTAACAAGATTAGATGGGGGACCCCAGTGAGCTCACGTCAGTTTTTGGAAATGTGGCTCAGGGAAGAAGGGATTGAGGAAAGCAAATAGAGAATAAGTCGGTCTGAACTACAGGGAAAGAGGATTGAAAATGCTGATATTGACTACTTACACTTACCCAGAAACAATTTTTGCATGTTTGTTGTCTTGAAGTATTTGTGTTGTGCTATAATGATTTCTAAAGATATGACTCCTTTTTATTATTGCTTATTACTAAATAACATGTTATTTATTACTAATATTAGAATATTAAATGCGATAACCCCTTTTTACCAATTTAATACATTCTATTTTTATTTTGTTTTAGTTGTTGTATTTATTCAGAATTGGATATTTGGAATATTCATATTCAACTCACTTAGTTCTTCTGTGAATTTTTGTAAAAATATTTTATATTTAAATATTTTATCCTTATTAAAAATATTCATTTATTATTTATTCATCTTGGGGTTTTTTTGTACAAATTTCCATTGATTTTCCTTATGTGGTTCAATTTAATCAGATAATTCTGATATATGCTTGTTTATCTATATACATATAAAATGTTATTATTATTTAAATATTTAAATTATTATTATTATTATTATTATTATTATTATTACAGTAACTCCAGGAATCACAGTCGCAATTAAGTCGCATTATTGTTAATGTCAGCTTTTTTTGCGGGCCGGTTTGTTGCACAGATTTATGTCTCCATGTGTCAGACTTGCACAGAAATCACACAGGGAATCAGTAATGTATTATAATGCCTTCTGCTCTTCATCTGAATAATTTGAATTTTGAATGTGATGAAATGCGAAATATGTTTGTGTATATATATCGATATAAAGAACTTTAGTATGCGTTGCTACAAAAAGCATTTAAGCCAACAATAAGTGTAAGAAATGCAAACCACATTTTCAGAAATGCATTAGTATATATTTGTTGAAATATGACTGTTTTCCTTCGGTGATTATCAAATCATTGGGTAATTAAGAAACATATGAAGTTATATTGAGAAATGATTTTATAAATAAATTTGTTCTATAAAAAAGCATCAACACAATTCAATCATTTTACATTTTTTAGATTATTATAAAGTACAGTAAATTTGCCATAGCATAAAAATAAATATTTATAATGTCTCATTAAGTTACAACCATATATAACCGGTAATATTTGGCTTCTTTTAAGCTGCCACATTATCCTTATCAGCCTCGGACACTTAAGCTGGTTTCGAATATGAGCTAGATTTGAACTTAGACAGCACATGGGATTTCATTTTATTTACTGAATCTTAGTCAGACCGCTTCTTTACTAAATTATTAATCACATCAGACCCATTCAGGAAGTCCGACTTTGAATTATTATACCATTTTCTGCATTGATTATTTAACCTGCTTTAAATTTGTAATTCATTACTGATTGAAAATATTTTTTTACATACATTCTTTATACTTGAACTGCGTGTTGTCTGGAGAAAAAAAATCCTATAAAAGCACAATTCTTCACTGCCCTTCTAGATCTCCTAGTCATTGGGCTGGATTATTATGATATGGCAGAAAAAAGGCATAAATCTTAATCAATATGGCATTCATCGTCATCATTATGGATGGCTATGATGCTAATGGTAACAGTTTATAATCTAACCTTAATGATGATGTCAGCCTTAATGAGTTATAGGTCATCTCGTCTCATATATCATCACCGAGTGGATAGATCAGTTTCATGGACTTTCAGGTCTTCCTTGACATACAGTAATAGAGAGATGCACAAAGGGCATTGTTTTCCCTTTTCTGTTTTAATCCCAAATCAAAACATATGTGTGTAAGTAGTCCTGAATCTTACTCCTTGTGAGCAGAGATGCAGATGTGTGCAGACTTGTGGTCTTATTAGTTATAACCCATCAGATGGCCCCAACCTTTTTCTTTTTGTAATGTAGTTATTAAACTGCAATTGTGTAGTGCATAATGACATTTAAAATTTCTGTTCCCTAAATAAGTACACATCCGGACACGATGTAAAAGTAGAATTTTATTTTCAACCTCTCTGTCTTGTGAAATTAAGATGAGAGAAACTATCCATGACTGACACCGGCACTAATGAAGACGTAAAACGGCGGTCAGCAGGTTTTTCTGAAGGTTACTCTGTGTATACTGAAAGAAAGCGATAAAGGATGAGGCCACTGATGACATGCGATGCTTTCTGCAAAGGAAGGAAGTCAGGCGACAGAGATACTGTACCTTCCGCATTGTCTCTATGTGTGTGCATACAATCTTAGAGATTAACATCAGATGCGGTATCTGTCTTTTGCATTTGGCAGGAAAGAATGTCACTTTCCTGAGTGTGCTGACTGACCTGAGTGTAAGGTTTTGTCATCATGTAAAATTTTTAATGGAGTGGAGTCTCATGTCAATCAAATGTGAATTTAAACATACTAGGAATTTCATCATGGATGAGTGTCTAGACGAATTTTAGCCGATCCAGAGATCAAAACTCGACCAACGTTATGGCAGGTTTTGTGTTATTTCTGTTAAGTTCAGGGAAGCTGGTTTGTTGACAGCTGATCAAAAAGGAAGCATCTGCAGTCGGTGTGTGAAAAATGATAGAAGCTAAAAACAGCACAGCTTTAACTGAGTCATGATGCAGCTTCCGCACTTGCGAAGATACTTAAATTCATGAGAAAAAAAAAAATCTGACATATATTACTTCAATGCCAGGAAACCTGTTTGTGTATATGCTGAAAACCAATGAAAAAGTTACACCATAACTACACCCTGGGAAACTTTTTACTGAGGATATATACGGCACAGCTGCAAATTGATATAAACTATTGTGTGCGTAAGAATATTTTGGTTTTATTCTTATTTATTACTACACAGTAGAACGATCTCTGACTAAAGGGGAGTCAAGTTTTTTAAAGGGGACCTCAATCACTCACTCACTCATCTTCTATACCGCTTTATCCTGTATTCAGGGTCTGGAGCCTATCCCAGGAGGCTTAGGGCACGAGGCGGGGTACACCCTGGACAGGGTGCCAGTCTATCACAGGGCACACACAAACACACACACACACTACAGGAAATTTGGGAACACCAATTAGCCTAATCTGCATGTCTTTGGACAGTGGGAGGAAACCAGAGTACCCCGGAAAAAACCCATCAAGCATGGAGAGAACATACAAACTCCATGCACACAGAGACGGGAATCGAGTCTGGCCAGGAAACGAACCCGGACCCAAGGCGACAGTGCTAACCAGTACATCACCATCCCGCCTAAAGAGGACCTATTATGCGAAATTCATATTTTTCCTTGATTTTCTTCCATATTCAGTCGTGTCCCCATCAATGACTGCTACCACTCGGATGATGGTACGCATGCTTCATCCGAGGCACATAAAGCCACCGACTGTATCTTCTGGACTTGCTGCTCATGCACAGTTAAAGAGCGTGTGTAACACTCTGAGAAAAGCACTATCCTCACGTTTCTTTTGCACAAGCTCACAGACTGACATGATTGGCTAGTGTCGCTAAGATTGATGCAGGAGTGCAAGCCTTCCATCCCTCACCCCGAAAGAGAGAGAGAGAGAGAGAGAGAGAGAGAGTTTGGCCTCTCTATGCCCTGGAACTCAGGATGGTAGGGGGAAACGTGTTTCTTGTGCAAGTGCACAAAAATCACCTTTTAGTTTTTAGGTATTCACATGGGTTGCAAAGTGTGTGTGTGTGCATGCAAATAATAATAATAAAAAAAAAAAGTAAGAAAATTATTTTTATTGTTTTTCCATTTTTGTATTGGTCGGATCTTACACAAGCCAATTAGATTTTTTTCCCCTTATTGTGATCTCATATAAGACGATCCCCTCCCCTGGCTTGTTTTTCAGCTCATGGTTCATAAGTAGCTCATTTACGAAGATCCTGCAATGGTACATTTGTGGAAGGACTTTGAGGTTTGAATAAATGCATTTTCTGACGGCTCTTTCAGCTTGATCATTAACACACACACTTTGACGGAGCTCTGAGACCTGTGTGCACTTGTTAAAGAAATAGTCAAATATGGATCCTTTAACACAGGCAATTTATAACAGTATAGTTGATGATATTTTTCCCATACTTTCTGTATGCTTTGAAATACATGAAAGTAATTCTTTCATCATATTTTCAAATGATGAGATGTTCTTGTTTACAATTTGGGCCCAAGCTTGTGCATCTTAATCTTGTCCATTCATAAAATGTGAACACCACAGACAGGTCTCTGGCTAAAAAGTATTAGCGCCTGCACTTCACCACCTCGTCCATGAGCCCGCGTGAGCCACCTACAAGTCTAAAGCTACGCAGTTCTAGCGGTGGCCCTGTTGGTGGCCTCTGTCAGTCCACCTGGGAGAGAGACAGCTGCCTCTGCAGAATCCAGCGTGTGTCAGCCGTAATGACTCACAGCTGACACCTCAGCACAGGCCTTCCGCTTTAGTCTGCCATGTAGCGCATTAGAATAATTACTCCCTGTCATCCTCCATTTAATAGGCGCCCCTCCCCCAGTTCACACACACTCTCACATTCATGCAGTCGCACTCCCCTCGTTTGCAAACACACACAGGCGCATACACCCCCACAGTTAGACACCCGCTGTTGGTGAATGGTGGCATTAAAACATTGAGCAAATGCCCTTGCCCCGCTTGTCATTTGCCCTTAGCAAAATAAATAGCGTTTCCCAATTGCATGTTCCATTTACAGGGAGAGAATGAGAGATAGGGTGAAGCTGGCGCCTGTATTTGGTTCAAGGGGTAAACAAACTGGCATGCACGCACACACACATATACACACACACACGCACACACACACACACGCTTGCAGATAGAGACATTTGCAGTCCTAGCAAGGCAAGTCTGAGGAGGCATCTCATTATCATGACATCTGCATATCTGAATGCAGACTCAGTGCCCTCGGAGGTTGTGTGGACACCAGCATGTTAGCTCCAGTCCATAGTGAGCCACAGTGGAGAGGTGTAGCTGTGGGGAATTTCAGGTTTGAAATATATGAACACCGTTTGGAATGTTTTTTTGTGAGCGTTACCATAATTCACATATCCTGCAGCTCAAGATATACTTGTTAACATTTATTGCATTACCTTTATGCTGCAATGGTGGTGATAGCAGATCAACAGAGAAAGCATTACAATTACAGATTTAACAGATTTTCATTCATTTTCTGTATCACTTATCCTGAGCAAGGCATAAGCACACACGACTCCTAAGGGAAACCGCATAAAGCATGGTGACTCCATGCATACATAACAGAGTCATGATTCGAACCCCTCTAACCCTGGAGGTGCAAGGCAACAGTGCTAACTGCTGGGCCACTCCTCCTCACTCTCACTCATTGTCTATATCGCTTTATCCTGTATACAGGGTCGCGGGGGCCTGGAGCCTATACCAGGAGACTTAGGGGTACACCCTGGACGGGGTGTCAATCCATCGCAGGCCACACACACTCACACACACTCATTCACACGTTACGGGCAATTTGGGAACGCCAATTAGCCTAATCTGCATGTTTCTGGACTGTGGAAGGAAACCGGAGCACCCGAAGGAAACCCACTAAGCACGGGGAGAACATGCACACAGACCTAGAGGTGGGAATCAAACCAGATTCTGTAGGTGCGAGACGACAGTGTTAACCACTACGCCACCGTTCCGCCCGCTGAGCCACTATACACCCCAAATAAGTTTATTTTGAGCATTTTCTTATAACTCCTGAGGGTTTTATTGGCTATTCCATTGCAAGGAGTCATCGGAATTTCCCACAGAGTTGCTATTTCTGAGAAATACAAAAATATTTTGTCACATGATTCTAACCAAGCCACATCTCTGTAAAATCCTTTTCTTTATGCTTCTGCTCCTGTAAGCAGAAACAAAAAAATCCTATTATTAGAGGGACATTATTTACCATGGCTATATATAGTATTGCATCATATTTGTCCTAATGATCCCAAGAGAAATAACTTTACCGTTATGCATTTCTTTACTGTATCATCCAAGTCTTGGAAAACACTTGACATGGAAATCTAACCTACTGTAACCTACTAATCTAACAGTCTGTGCAGATATAAAGATATTTTGAACTGATGTTCAATTTTACATGATTAGCTTACACTCTTTATAAGATTTATTATTAAGTCTTGCTCTGAATATTAAATATTTAATGAATATTAAATTAAATTAAATCTAATATTAAAAAAGTATTACTTAGCATAGTTCCCTGTAAGCTTATTTTAGTCTCATTCGGGATCTTTCCTCGGATCCTTATTGCATTTATTCATGTTCGGACTGGAAAATGTCTCAAATATTTGAAATAATAACTAAGTGTGATGTTCCACAGTCACATTCTACACAAAAATATTTCATACACTGCAATAAACATGTGGTTTGTCTTTCAGTAATAACTCTTGCGTTAGTACTTCCCCTTGAAGAATCGCCTTGCAGTCACCCTTTACCCCAGTACACAATATGTCTGCTTAAGAAAACAAGATGATGAGCTTTTGAATAGGTTTTTACTATTTAGTTTCTTAGTAAACAGATGACATCAGTCTTTCCTTAAACCGCATTACAACCATACACAATAGAAACACATTACTGTAAACATCTGATCTCCATTAAGGCCTTTCTGTCCAGGTTTTCTTCACTAGGGTTTTCTTTTTAGTTCATAGTCCTACAAAATACAGGAGTTTGTATTATAATTTCACGTCCAGCTGTACAGGACTCGGTAGCATCATGGGTAGGACCTTCTGATTCTGGAAGTGTAGTGAAGGAGGTGGTTGTTTTTTGGCACCACCTACAGGTAACAGCTGTTCCTCTTGCATTGCACCCCCTTCAGCAGTTTCCAGTACATGTGAGTGTGGAAGGAAGCCCAGACACTCGTCTACAGCTGGAGTAGTCCGTTATTTTTCCCTCCATCCCATGGGCTCAAATGGAGCCAAAGCTTTTGCTATTTTGTTAGTTTGTCTAGGTGGGGCACCTGATTAAAAGATCATTCACAGTGATCGAGTTTCCATTTACAGTTTTGGAAGTAATTATGGATGATCATGGAGTAACCATACAGAGTTTGTATTTGTATTTCAGCCACTTTTGTCTTGCGCAAGTTTGTTCACAACCTCATGAATGGAAAAAGTTTGTCATTGAAGGATTTCAAGAATCTGCATTAGTAGTCTGATATTTCTATGCCGCTCTGGAAATCCACAAGTCACATGGAAAGCATAGCTCCTTCCCAGCAGAATGTGCTCTGTGTATGTTAATATTGATTGAAACCATATGACTTGTTTCTCTATGTTGAGCAATTCCAAACTGCGCAAACAAAGCACATTCATTTCATTGATGTTTTTTGGTTCTTTTTTTTTTTTTAATGCATTATATGCAAATTCAGACTGGCAGGAGTGTAACAACACCATGACTCTCAGTAAAATACTCTTTATAGTTTAAACAAGACCTTGTAGAAATTCCAATTGATTGAAAAGAAGCAGATGGGGAGGAAGATAAAGAAGGGGAAAAAATAGGATTGGAAAGTGTTACAGTATGCCACGACTAACGTGTAGTCTGTTGTGCATATTATTTACCAGAAGGTCAGTGCAGTTGCTGTAATAAAGGTCACAGCGTATCTTTGTGAGCAAAAGAGGCAGGAGTGCACACATGACTTAAACTTGTGGAAGCTCCGGTTGTGCAAAAGCAGCTTCAGCTCTTACCGCAAGTGCCAGTGTTGGAATTAGTCACATGTAGTTCTTGGTTTTAATTGGTCAGACACTCATACAATATACGGTAAAGTGTTGAAGTGACATAATAACTAATACATTTGTTTCCTCACCAGTGTCCTTTTTATCTTGGCGTACACTCCTACGATAATGTTTGTGCACGCGGGAGCACTCTGTACACTCGGACCAGCGTTAGTGCGATGTCTGTGCAGCTCAGGTCACATTAACCCAATTCAAACAGCCTCGTGCCTCCTTTCATAATCTCGCCTAGCCCCGAGCCGCTTCACACTGCTACGGTTCCTCCGTGGCCGCGCAGCGATCACGTTATTTACTGCTTACATTACCATGCGGCTTGATAAGCATATTTTCCTCAGTAGACACAACAAGATGCTTTATTGTCGAAGCTTTCCACCGAGCATAGATGCTCGAGCAGGCCGGGTGTATTTTCATACTCCTGCGCTCTCGTGGCAGTAAATAACAGACAACTTTTCTGTGTCGTAATTTAAAGGTGCAAAATTTTGCCAAGGAAAATGGAATGAATTAACATGTTAAGACAACCCAGAGTTATAAATCGAAAACATATTTGCATGGTTAGATTTGGTGCGAATAAACAAGCCACATGATGCATTAAAACCAGTATTTTACTTTGATGTTAAAATCAAGATATAAAACCAATTTATAAAGCATTTCCTTTCTAATATCAATGTTGAGTAATTTACTGTATGTAGTGGATTTTTTCCCTCATTTTTGGCGAAACATGTTTCCATTGTTGCCATTCTTATGTTGCCATTATTATTTAAAACTAAGGGGGAAAAATGTGTATCTACATTCACTGGCCATTTTAATAGGAACATCTGGACATCTCATTCATTTGCAGACACAATAATGCAGACACAGATCAACAGCTTCAGTTAAAGTTCCCAAAAAAAGTACACAAAACAGTCTATAATTTATACAAAATAGTACAAAAAAAACACCCCAATCAGGATAAGTTGTGTGTGCACATATGCCTTGTAATAAAGGGGAATGTTCAGACTAGTTCACATGGCCAGAGTATCTCAAATAACTGCTCTGTACAAACATGATGAGCAGAAAAGCATCCCAGATAGGCTAAGTAAAAAAAGAATCCATCAGGTTCACCCCTGTCAGCCACTTTGGACTTTGGAGTGGATTCAGGCTCAAGGAAACGAAACAGTTACAGATTAGGTGTCTCTTGATGCATTTTGGTGAAAGCAGTACTGAATTTGTTCTTGAACACTTTGAGCTAAATGAAGTTATTAGTTAGTTTTTACCTACAGTTTATTCACTGCACTTTGTTAAAAGTTAAAGAAGGTCAATATAGTGCTTCACAACAGCACTCTAAATGCCTGCTATGGGTTTAATAAATATGAGGGTGAGTCAAAAATTATCCGCACTCCTGGTTATATTAAGACTTCTGTTAGTCGTACTTTCCATTCAACCTACTGTCTCCCCAGTCACTGCTGTGCAGGGTTGAACATGTTACATCAGCTCATTTCCAACTGCGGTGCGATGAAAAATAGATGCCCCATTTGAGATTTGGACTAAAGAAGAGCAGTGTGTAGCGATAAATTTTTTGTGGTCTGATGATGTACCTGAGACCACAAAACAACTCACAGGAGAGCATAAACAGATGCATTTCGAACAGATACTTTAAGGAAGGTGAAAGCGCCTTAAAGAGAAGCATTACTGGTGATGAAACATGGATTCATCACTACGAGTCTGAGAGTAAACAGCAGAGGATGGAACAGAAACATCCTCAATTGCCGACCAAGAAAAAGTTCGAAAGTCAACCATTAGCTGGAAAATTTATGCTTAAAGATTTCTGGGATTCTTAAGAGCCAGTATTTGAACATTATCATAAAAAAGTTTTAACAATTAACAGTGCTCATTACAGTGAGAGACTTATTGAAGAGCAAAAGCCTATAGTCCTGATCTTGCTCCAACTGAAATTCACCTGTTTGGTCCCCTGAAAGCGACCCTACGAGGATGAAGATACACTTTTGATGAAGAAGTGAAGCCAGCGGTGCATTGGTGCATTTTTATTTATAATTTTTTTTTTAATGAAGGAATATGAAACCATAGTGACAGATGGACAAAATGTATTGAAATCAAGGAGATTATGTTGTCGAAAATGTTTGTATTTGTCTTTTTCTGAAAGTTAATTAGAATATATTCTACAGCCAGAGTGAAGATCATTTTTGAATCACCAATCTAACTGGAATTAAAGAATGACTATGAGTAGTACTACACATTATCATTTTTTTGATCACCAGCATTTCAACTGAAAAAGACTCCATGCTTCATAATAGTAATAATAATAATAATAATAATAATAATAATAATAATAAAACCCTTGTCAAAGTTTAACCAGGCTGATTTCACAGTACATTATGTGTACTGTGAACAAATGACTCAAAAAGCTGATTGGGTTTATCTTGCTTATCTGATTCATGTAAGGACAAAGCTATGCCTGTCTTAAAAAGGTTTTTAAAAGGCTTTGTCATAAGCCTTACATTACTCATACTATATTTCTTTGTATAATATTTATGCAGTACACATTCCTTTGTTTTCAGAAGGCTTGTTACAGCTACAGTACCCTTCAAATAAAAAAGTGCCACTTTTTTAAACAGGTAGCGGTTTATTTTGACAAACTGTGTGATACATAATTATGATTGCTTCTACAATTAGTATTATGTACATGAACAAATGATTATCCTGTTTATGAAATTAATTAAAAAAAATTTTTTTTTGATGAAGGGAGAAATAAGACATTTTACTGTAGTGTAAGCTGAATATATATTCAACACAAAATCTACCCCTAATAATAAACAGATATTCTGCCCTGTATCCAGTATAACTACACTGAAAATCCTTACGATGTTGTTTGTTGTTCTGAGCCTAATGTGTCAGGTGTTAAGACTAGCTGTACATTTGCCTTTACATTGAGGCTGCTCTTATAGGTCAAGGCATGGAAACTACATGGGCTGAGTGCCAAGGCCATTTCTGCCCACATTAGCCTCATCACAGGCTTTAATGTGTGCCACCCCATGGGAGGGCGGGCTTCCTGGCACATGTGCACCGACATGTCCAAATGGCAGGACTCTTGCACACACTCACCGCTGCTCCATCCTGACAGCTCCCTCCAATTATCGCTGCCCTTGTCACATGATTTGCTCTTCCCCTTTGCTACGATCATATGCGACCTCTGACCACCACTGTGCTGGTGGATGGCAAGGCAAACTGGGGATTGTGCACCCACCCCCCAACCCACACACACACACACACACACACATGCACATGCACTATTACACTAGAGATAAAGCACTGATGAGCCCATAGGCCTTTTTAAATGCTCATTTGCAGTGTCTTGATCTTTCTCAGAGGAAATCAGGAGAAGTCGGCAGACTGAAAGGACCGAAGCAGATGTGTTGATTCTGATACTGATACATTATGTGACTTGGTAGAATATCAGTACATTTTTGCCAGTTGGTGACTCTCCTATAACAAATTTGTAGAAAGAAAATAAATCTTGCCTCGAAAGGACACATTTAAGATCGCCATTACTTTTATTTGTCATATTTTATTCTTTAAGAGTAAACTATTAACCTGGAACATGTTTGAACTTACTATAGATTTTTCTATTATACTAGTACTACGCTGGTGAGTACAGTATTGTAGAAATGACTGTAGTTTACATATAATGACTGTAAAATATGGTTCATATAACTTTCTGCAGGTGAGGTTGAAAAATAATTCAGTTTTCAAAACTTGTTCCATATCCAGCAGTTTTTATGACCCTTGGACAAAAATGACCTCTAACTAAACTTCACAGAAAAACTTTTTTTCTCTTTTCCTCTTTGGATTTACGTCATTCTTTGGATCTTGCATGCCGCTTTCTTCCTTGGATCCTGGATCGCTTCTTTTATGGAAATTAAGACGTACACAAGGGAAATTTGGTGCGTCCCATACATTTGACCTAAGTAATGGAGTAGTGTGTGGGAACCAGTGGAAATGCAGCTGAAGCTGACGCATGATTTGACTCGCCCATTTCAATTGCCGTTTTAATAGTGTACAACGGTGTAAGGAATCAAGTCATTATGTATTCTCATTTTTACAAAATATTCAGAAATTTGCTCCCTGTAAAGATTGATGACATCACAACCTTTTTCTAAATTATTTCTAAAAATGTGTCTGCTTCTGTCGGGAGGTTAGGATTTAGCCATATTGGAATATGATCACCAAATAAACTTAAAATAAACCTGTTAAGATATTCGCGGGGACACAAAATCAATGATTTAGAAATATTCAAATTTTATTCCAAGAAAACGGCAGGTATGATTACCCTTTATTAATACAGTACAACTAAATACATTTAAAAATGTCAAATATCTATTAAATTTATTTTTTTTTTGTTCAGGTCCAATTAATAATTTTCCCAATAGCATCCCTCATCATGATTATTTTATCACTTTAAATTCTTTATGCTTGAAGCACTACAGCAGTAGCCCCACTGGAGGATGGTATGGGGGCCTGGCTTGCACCGCAGCTATTTGGAATGACGCTTCCTCTGCGGCTCGGTCCCGCTCCCTCTGTTGGATTTCACTTGTCCATTAGTGCCATCTGTGCCCGGCTGTGCCGTCTGTGAGTGTCCACACTCCGCCAAAACGACTGGCATTTTCTCTCAAACAACCAGGGGATGATGCCCAGAGCTGTTAGCTGGCAATGATGTACCCTTACCCTGACAACAGTATTCTGGGGAAAGAGGAAGGGTAGTGATTAGGAAACATCTGCAGGCATCTGTGATGTTGCCCGCGCAGTTTTTCGGCAAAAGGCTTTCTGTTATAATCTCTTTACTAGATGGTGGTGCTTTGAATGAGAAATGTTAGTTGCTCTTTAATTATTTTTGGCATTAATGGAAAATACATTAAAAATGCCATGCTTGCGAAGCACTGCTGACTGAAAGCTCAGTTATATACTATAGCTTAAATATACACAGGATCTCTTTAATATAGTTGAGTAGTGCAATGGTGTGCCAGATAAGCTTTGTGGTTATGGCGTTTTGGGCGAGGTTAAAATTGATGTTAAAGGAAGCACCAGTCAAGCAACCACAAGCAACCACTCTGCCAGCCTGTGGTTTGAATCTGGAAACCATTTGTAACCTTTTAGTTCCAGGCATTATGCACACTTCTATGCACCTTCCATTTACAAAAAATATCTATAAATAAATAAATAATAATAATAATAATAATAAAATAATAAAAATAATAATAAAAATAATAATAATAATAATAATAATAATAAAATTATAATAATAATAAAAATAATAAAATGAAAAAAAAAATAAGAGAAGATTAATTAATATTTTTATTGTTATATATTTTTCTCTGCTTCTTTTATTAACTTCAGTTAATGCTTATTAAACATCTGCTGCCTTGTAACACTTTTTCTTTCCATACTGATTTGGGCCAATCATTATGTTTATTGGAAAAGCCAAGAAAATAGTTTTCTAGTCAAGTATCGATCCTTCTGGCTCCTCTATCAAATGAAAGATTAATAGGACTGTCATTTTTCTTGCTGCTGCTCTCACACATTTCTGGCAAATGGGTTCATAATTTTTGTTCTGTTTATCCAAACGTTATAGCCCAAGCAATAACCACTAATCTTGATTTTTAGTCAAAGGTCTGGTAAATTCCGGTTACTTATTAGATGCTATCTTAGCCTTAAGCTATTAAGTTTTATAAGGGTAGCTCTCAGTAATTACTAAATACTGTAGTAAACTACTTTGTGACTGAAGTGCAATAATTCATCACTAATATTGAATTACTGTACTGACAAAATGGTAACAAATATTATATAACTAATGAATTGATCTACTCATAACTACTATGCTAACAAAACTATAATGACTACAAGTACTTAAGAAATTCTGGATGCTATGGATTATTTTCCATTCAAGGCACCATGTATTGATATTTAATGCCTCTGTATAAAAGGAAAAATCAATTACGTTGTTCTGCCCTAATGCAGCTCTCAAACATTCCTTTTAAATGGGCTCATATGTACGTATTTTTATATTTACGTCCCACCATCATTTCTGACAAGCATTGAATGTCGATGTGAACTCAGAAAATCATCCAGACAACCGTTTGAATAATCAAACCATAAATCCATCAAATGGAAAGATAGTTGGCCAATATCTAAACGCCACCGAGAGTTATTGTGTGTTTACCCTCAACTCTGCTTCTGTCATCATTGCGAATATGGACATGGTGATAAAATATATGCTAATGTTATGACTCTGGATGCTAGCATAACAGTTTTTTTTATGATCAGCTCAAGATTAAAAAGCATCACTTCTCTTTGTGCCCCTGGTTTAGTGAGGAACTGGTTGGCCAGGGCTTGATTGCTGATCATATGTCTCAGAATTTCCTCTTTTTTGAAGGGGTTCTGGGATAAATAATATGTTAGCACGAGGTGTTAGTTTGTGTCCATGTGAATTACAGTGCTGAGGCTGGTTTGTTAGACTTCTTACTTTGGTTTGGTGTTTTGATAACACATATTACTAGTATGTAATGTACAGTGAAAATCAGTGCATGTTCGGTTTACATGATTATTTTAAAAAAAAAGAAGAAAAAAATATTGTTACATATACAAGTGCAGTACAGTAAAAATTATTTTCTTGTTTAAGGGCCTGACAGTGATAAGCATTTTACAGTACGGTTCCTTAAATACTGTTTAAGTATTTACTTACTTTGTTAAAAGTAAGTAATCAAGTGCTCCAATAATAATTCCTCAATAATAACTGATCACTGTAATAAAATACTATGTACATAACATTACATAAGAAACCACATTTTTCCTGTTCCTGTTTTGAAAGACATAAGACATTTTGTAAGTCGGTGACATAAGTCTGTGACTTCAAACCAAAGTTGCATCAACGTTTAGGCTGGGAAATAAGTACTGGTTAAGCATAAGGCAGTGCTCCAGTATTGATCTGTTTTTTCTCTGAAAAAAAAAAACAGTATATATATCTATCTCTAAAAGTACAAACAGTGTATATATATTTATTTCTAAAAGTACACATTTTATATATAATGTGTACTTTTAGAGATAAATAAATTGTTAAAAATTATCTTGAGTTAATAATAAAAATAAATAAATTAATAAAAATTAATATAAAAAAAAATTTGTACAGAACATATTTGCCGTATAATTCTCACGTAACATCCATACAAAGCAAAATTCCATGTGGAATTAACACCCAGAGTGTTAAATTAACACCCTACAGTGTTTATAAAGGTCCGTGAGTCAGTTTGACTCACACGAACTCCGCGAAAAGTGTTAACTTAGTCCTCGGAATTTTTACATGTAGTCAAACTGTATTTCTGAGATCTGAATATTGATGTGTGCAGTTTCAGTGTTAGATCTTAAGATCACTATACACATAACTTAACTCTGAAAACATATCATATTCTAAACATTAGTTCTTGATAGGCTGTTAATTCTTCATTTGTTTGGCTGATACCTGTATATCTTGCTGTACTCCATCATTATAGATTCTTAGAGATTCTCAATCAAAAGACAATATTATATTTTTAATATTAGTTTTTTTTATTGGTTACAAATTTCGTATGTATTGTATTTATTTACACATAACATTTTTAGTGATTTATTTTCTACATTCTAGAAAAATACTGAAATAACACATATGGCATTAGATACTATAATTAAGTAACAACAATAACCAAAACAGTCAGTTTGTATTTTATGGCATGAAGGTTAGATTCTTGCAAGACAAGTATTATCAAGTGCATTTGCAAAACCCATCAAGCACCAACTGTCTCTCATGAAGACCTTCCCAGGAAAGCATGACCAAAACTTATCTCTGCTGCAGAGGAGAAGTTCATTTAGAGTTACCAGCCTCAGAAATCACTAATTAACAAACAGCACCTCAGATTAGAGCCGTTATGAAGGATTTACAGAGTATGAGTAGCAAACACAGCTCAATATCAAGGAGATTATTTGGGCATTGTTTAACATTGTAGAAAGAAATAAAAGCCAAGAAAGACCAAAGTTTTGACTTGTATTGCATTTTGAGCTGAGAGGTTACGGATATGCGAACGAGCCAAAGTTTAATTACAAAGATTTTGTCTGCACTTACTGAATCTCAGCCTCAAAGAGCAGGGAATTGCAAAACAGCTCCTCAGTGAGTTCTAACATCAAGGGAATCAAGCTGTTCCAGAGCACGGCTTTTGTAGAAGATGAGATGCAAACTTGCAGATGGACTGGTCCATTGGCCTGGTGCCTCAACACACGGCACAATCGGCACATGACATGCTCTCTGAAGCCTGACGCTATCAACACTGTGTGCTATGGAGTTGGCTCCAAGCATAAGAACATAGAACAGAGATGATGTCATGAAGTCAGAGTTTGGCCAATCTCTAAAGGTGTTACATATGTTTTTGAAATGGAAGGGGGTTTGTCTTTTGATGAGACTAATGCTTTTATTTAAGATGGAGGGAAATCAATCTGTTCTTTGTAAGGTTTTGATAAGATGTCTTTTCTCAGAAATTGACATGCTCTTTGCTTTTTTGCTTTGTTTTCTTGAGATGGATGGAGCTGGTTCCTGGATTGTAGAAGGACTGAAGAGATTTATTGGGATTTTGTTAGAACTCTAACTGCTGAACAAAGCATAAATGCAGCACAGTGATTCTGTCATGAAGTACAATTTGGTGTCCCAAAAGTCTCCATATATGGGCGAAATGACCACATTTTTAGTAAAATATTACTTTTACTTTACTGGTGTTATCCAGCGTCCCAATAGAGCCATGACAATTATAATATGTTCAATATGTTCTTCTTTAGTCAAAGGCATTTTTAAAGGCTTTATTATATTTATATATTCCCCAGATATATTTATATATGTAAACTACGTGTGAAAAATGTCCCGTATATCGTATCATATAGTCATATATAGTAGTAGTCAAATATTATCCTTATATATTTTTGAATCATCCATTTCACAAACCCTGATCTGATTCCGTGACCACTAACATCCATCTCTCTATCTTTTTATTTTCTTGGCATTGCCATGCTTGGGTCTTGCCCACTTCAGGCCACTGTGGCACAGAGAGCAGTAGGAAGTGCCAGACCTGTGCCTGCTGCTGTGTTGGAGCGGGTGGTACAGAGCGGGACTGACCGTATTGTACCCCACCTGGTCAGATCTCCCGGCCGTTGTGTGCAGAGCAGGGCAGCTTTTCCGAGCTCCTCCGTCAAAGCTCTTTGAAATCCAGTGAACTTATCGGCACAGTCGGCCATGGCCAAAACAGCATCTGATGCGCCTTATTTGTTGACAGAACGAGATCTAGCACAGAGGGTCTGCCTCACACGGCTTACAGGAGAAGCCTTCCATGCGCGGAGAGTATATGGCACTGCCGGGTTTCGTCCAACGTGCATTAGCACTTGCAAAAGTAGGGCAAATGACGCCAATGTAAAGAGTTTATTCCTGATTCTGGCTGTGGAGTTGTTTTTTTAACACAAGAGGAATGGCAGTGGTGATAGATTTCATGTGATAGAACAACAGAGTTAACGTAAAAAATAGTAGTAGTAAATCTTTGTTTCTATATACGTTAAGAAAATTATTTTATTTTTTAAATCAACAATCCTAAACATATTTACAGGTAAATACATTTTTGCATAGTATTTTAATTTAAAGAAAAAAAAAAAAGGTCCAAGGATCCAACCTATGGCAGATTGGCAGTCCTGGAATTTGAACCCAGACTGTAATTCAAAGCTCTGAGACACCACAAGCAGCTCAGCTAATGTACACTTATTCAACTACTTCTACTACTAAATTAACTCGCACTAAAGTTTGCACTCAAATCAATGCAGTTTAGTTGCGGTTGTTGCCAAATGAGCAAGGATTATGCGTTAATTTGTACTATGTAAGCTTGACATTGCTTTTCTGGTGATACACGGTAGTGTGCAAAAGTCCCGTTTTCTCACTCATTACCTCATAATTTAAATGTAAATAAAAAAATTTGCTTTAATTATATTATGAAATTAAATTATGTACAGTAGCTTCAATTAAAGAAATGGGAACAAAAGTTTTACTGCGACAGGCTGCAACGTGCCTAAAGATACAATTTAAAAGTTGGTTGTTTATGAAACAGCCTGAGCAGCAACCTCATTTCCCCTCTAATCTGTTCCAACCACTCAGCATTTAGCATCAGCAGTATACTAATCACCAGCCTGATTATCTGCCATCATCTGCACCTGTTTTATACTGATATATACAGTACACTACCCAAATAGTTGTGGTCATATGGCCATTAACTAGCATTTAAGACTGTAAAATTAATTAATTTGACAGTAGCAGTAGATGTCTATATACAGTAGCATGACCAGTGAATGGTATTCACTGCTATTTGCTGGTTACTGAGGTTACAATCTGAGGTGGAGTTATTTGTTATTTGTTATAGAACATTTTATTACATCTAGAGAGAGCTGCGTATATAAAATAAATATACAGTATGTGTATAATACAGTGTCCTGAAGTCACAAAAAGAAGTATGTGTGTGTGTGTGTGTGTGTGTGTGTGTGTTTGTGTGTAAAGGAATAAGCTGTGCGAGAGCTCCCTCTTTTTGCCAGTTGTTTAAATGTCTCCAGTGGTCTGAACTGTCCTCTAAAGCCAATAAACTATTTACTCTCTGGCAACGAGGGACAGGGATACAGACATACCCTTACACTAATGTATCTGTGTCTCTGCAGGAATCAGAGCAGAGACTGTGATTAGATCATTTTATCGCACTTTATATCTATATACTATCTTTTTATACTTTTTGTCTTTGCTTTTAATATTTAAATGTTGTCTCCAAAAAAAAAAAAATTACATTATTACATTTATTTAATAATTTGTTTTTCTAGGTTTGTAGTGTTCTGTAAGAATATGCCTGATATTATATTTTATATGTTAATTATAGTTCATGTTCATGTGTGAAGAAAATCTATTATGGAGCAGAGTAGATATTTTATAATAAAATAAGTAAATAAATAAATATATAAATACATATATATTTTATATAAAGTTATAGTTTTTTTTTTATTGGTATTATATTTTTCCTTTTTCCTTATTTCTTTCTTTAAAAAAAAAAAAAGAAAGGGAAAAAGACTTGCTTTTCACCATAACCTGCAAATCACATTACATGCAGATTCATTTAACTGGAACATTCAGATTTTCTCATGATTAATTAATCATTAAAATATTATAATCTGTCTGTGGTGGTATTATTAATATAATAAAAGAAAGTTTCTGGAATATAAATATCATGTTAATTTTTTTCTATTGTGTTTAACTTTTTTATTAATTGTTTGTTTGTTTGTTTCAGGGACGCTGTATGAATTTCAATCGTGTCCCTCATCACTAGACAGCCTTTCATCATCAAAACATGCATGGATCGAGAAAATATGAGAGCGGGAAAAGCGAAACAAAAGAAAATAATTCCAGGTTTTTTTTCTTAGTGTTTGTTTGCTTGTTTGTTTTGAGACAGTATGCTTTGTCCATTAGCCATGTGTTACAGCTTGTATTAGGTTAAGGATCTTTAATTTGATCATATTGGCCATCTCATTACATCTGAAATGTTTCCTTTCATACATGTTTCCTTTCCAAAATGCTTAACTTGTGAAAGATTAATTTCAGATAAATTAAATACAACAGTTGTGGGGGGGGGGGGGGGGGGTAGGGGGGGGATATGAATATTATTTTTCATACAAACCAAGGGCATAAAATATTCTGACCATATTCTGCCTTATGTGGGGACAAAAAAAAATTTTAGGACACAGAGAAAGAGGCTACTTTGGAGGGTGAAATAAAAAGAGGAGGTCTGTTTGCCGTTGGAGTCAATAAACCCAGTAGACTTGGTGAGTGCAGAAAGTCCAGCGCCTCTTGGCAATGTCTCACCACAAAGCTTCTCCAGCATTGCCCAGTGCCTAGCGGGACCTCGTTGACTGCCGATCCTGTCATTTTAACACTGAGAAGTGCACACGCATGACAAACTGTAGACAGAACGCCCTAAGGTCCTGGACGCGCTAAGATTTTGCCCTTTCGTTTTTTGTGGAGACACCTTTCCATCATCATGCACTCGGGAGCGGAGAGATCACCAGTGCATTATTTTACCACGAGACATAAAACGACCGGCTGACCAAATCGGCTACTTTTGTGGGACTTTAAGAGCCTTGAGCATTTTTTTGCACTTTTGTGTTACTACATTAATACATTAATTATCAGGATTTATAAATGCACCTTCTTTTTAAGATACAGATATACATATACAGTAGATATAGATGTTGTTCCACTGACCAACCAACAGTTACCAACTTAATAAAATAATTAAAAGCATGAGCAAGCAGGATCTTTTTTATGCTTTTTGACATGGACTCACCCATTATTCCATCTGCCTCAATTAGAACTAAAAGACCAATCATGCGAAGCCCAAAATGCAAATTTAAGAAGAACGAGTATTGTTCATTTCCAGATATCATCCCCATCACACACACATGCGCTAACAATATATATTATTTGTACATTCGTCCAATGCGCTGTCATGACGCCGTTCAGGAAATGATGCCAGTATGGATAGAAATGCCATCGGGGAAAGAGGGCAGCAGCTGAGGGGAAAAAAAAGGCTCGAACGATCCAGTCACTTTGGATGCGCTACTTCAGATGCAGAATGGATATTCGAGTGGAAATCTGACAAAGCGCGCCAGCTTTGATGAGAAACTGTATAGACAATGACCAGTGGCTGGGTCAGTGGGATGTCTCGATGCAAGCAGGGAAGCTTATCAAATGACACTAAAAATAAGTTCAACAACCATCAAGTTTGAGGGGGGAACGGAAAAGGGGCGCACACGCTCCTATTCGGTGAGCAGGCGAGAGCTCGTAGACAGTAGGGGCATTGCCGAAGCACACCACTCTAATTATTCCTTTGTTGTCTTTATTTGAAATGTAAAAGCCAAGATTTTCTCCTCAGGCTGCGAACCAAAAAAAAAAATCTTGAAATTAAAAAAACAAAAGAAAAAAAAAGAAAATGTTTTTGCATATTTGGAATAAACTCATCCGTTTTGGCCATTATGAACAAAAATGTTTTTCCTTTTCTCATTTTGTCTTATGTCACAGATTCTTGAGCTGTTATTTATCCTAATTAGATATTTACACACTGCACTAACACAGTTTATTGTAATACTTTCTCAGCATACTAGTTAGCATCACAATTCAGTTTCGGTCTCTCCAGTGCACTGTTGTGGAGAGTTTTTTTTTTATTATTAATATTTGTAAATGTTTTTTTTTTCTTTTAAAAATCATTTTATATTTATATGTTTTATAATCACATTGAGTCTGTGTTATTGTAAGTGTGCACAATTTTGTACTTTCACAAGGAGTTGCCAATGCCAATTCCTGTTTTGCACCTTTTTTAGACTAAATAAAAATAAAATAAAATCTGTGTCTATGCTCTTCACTAAACAACACCGTTAGCATGAAAAAAACATTTATTTTTATTATTATTATTATTATTGTTATTATTAGTGAGTGAATTGCAGAGCACATGGTAAAAGCAATATTAGAATAATAACAAACAGCAAATATTAAATATTTGAATTAAAATCATCAGTGAATTACAAATGTTGAAATTTACTAATCAACAAAAGAATGCACTATTCTGTTACCTTCTTTACATTTTTGATGAATTTAAATGTATGATAATGCTGTGATTTTAACCAGTGAATGTGACATTTAATTGGCATGAAAAAGAAATAAAAGGGGTATATTTTCAGGAATTATTTATTTACCAATATTTGTGTTATATTTACCAACCAAATTTCATGTGGGTCCATGCTCCAACGTTACATGAACTTCATTTATGTTCCTTTTTTATGTCCTTCTTGTTAATATTTAATATTGCTAATGTCACTCATGAATATTGAAACTGTGAACGATGGTTAAAAACACGTTCTTCAGGTGATGCCCCGCAGAGGGAATTATTTCTGTGTGTAAGTAGACCGATATAAGTTTATACATTTCAACAGTATTTACAGATATAGTACTATGTTTCACATTTGTTAAAACATCCTGTATTCGCAAAACCTTGCTATGCATTTTTAATGCAATCCATCTTCATGGAGCTTCGCTCAACCATTTAATTTGCATTATTGTTCTGTCCATTTGTATGAAATAAATGTAGCTATATTTTGCCAAGTGGAACTGTGGTCACTCTGCATAAGCACCCAGATGGTATCACTGAACACTAACAGATTCATCAGCCACACACATAAGCAGATTAACGCTCAGCTGAGCATTTTGTGAAGCTTAAAACACGTTGCAGGAACATTCAAAGATTCAAACCCGTATTTTCATATGCTTTCAATTCTGCTCACTTATGAATGCTTTATAGTGAAATATCTGATGTGAAAAACTTTTACATAGGGTCTCCAAAGTACTCGATCATATCGAAGGCAAGAACAGATACAACACACACTTCAGTTGCATCATTCTTTACATCTTAGATTATTCATTTAAAGCATTGATTACACCTTATGAGATAAATCTGTAAAACTGAACAATATTGCTTCATGTTAAATCCAGCTTTTTTTATAAACTTTTAAAGGGGAAAAGGTGCTTTTCTTAAGGGAGAATTAATTTTGAATAAATGAAATAATTGGCCAGAATATTTATTGATTGATTGATTAATTGATTCTGTGTTGATGAGCACATCAGGCGATGGGTTCCACCATTTCTATAGCAATAGTGATTTTAATGGTGAAGTGTTGCCTGTCTGACGCCCATCCTTCTTCCTTTCACATCTAGGCTCTGGGACGGGCAATGACAAGGTGATTTTATAATGGTTAAGGACCCAAAAGTGGCAACTGGGGGTCAAAATCCTGACCCTGTGTTCAGCAACCCAGAGCCTCAACCGTCCGAGCCACCTTAGCCACAATATAATAAATACTTGTCATATACAAGTGTTAAGTACTTTCCATATATAACATATATACATTTTAAATAAAATTATATAAAATAATATATGTTCATATACAATTACAATATATTATTTAATATAATTGTTATATTACATTTAGCAATTAATTAACATACAAAAAAAATAAAATGCATACAATGGTAGCATGGTGCTGTAACTCCAGGGTCCACATATCAATCTTTGTTCGAGTTGCCCTCCAGGTGTTCAACATGCAATATGTAGATGGAATAGTTAAGCTGATTTGCCTATAGATGTGTGTGTGTGTGCGTGTGTGCGTGTGTGTGTGTGTGTGTGTGTGCACGTGTGCACATGTGGTAGACTCAATGGACTGGCATACCGTCAATGTATTCCCAGAGTTCCCAGGATAGGATCTGGATTCACAACGATACTGACCAGGATAAAGTGCTGACTAAAGATGAATCAGGTAGAATGGTGTCGTGGTTAACACTGTAGCCTCGCACCCTGCAGGGTCGAGGGTTTGAGCTCGCATGCTCTCCCAGTGCTTGTTTGGTTTCCTTCAGACATGCAGATTAGGCTTATAAGCATTTCCAAAATTGTGATGGATTGTGACCCCACCCAGGGTGTATCCTGCCTTAGGATAAGTGTATAAGTGAGAAAAAAAATAAAAATAAATAAATTCATGTCTTTTAACTGATTTACCCATAATACCCCCCTCTGAATAATCCTAGTTTTAACTATAACAATATTTCTTGATTCCTTTACCGCATCCATAGTCTCTACCCTGATCTTTCTATCATTTCAATACAACACTCTGCGTGTGATTATCACAAGACAACATTATTGGCATTTCCTCTACTGAAAAAATAACAGAAAATTTTTATTGGATGTCTAAATGCTGTTGCTCAGTACAACAATTAACATTCGTGAGAACACATATCTGTAAAATTTTTAATAAAGGTATCTGTTATATTTTAAATCTTTATTCTTTAAGACTTAAGAATAACTGTCCAGAGGGGTTTTTAATAAATAAATTGGGATTTTCTTCAAACACGGTCCACTCTTGTTCTCCCATTCCAAGACTTTTATTTTTAAACGATATTGGATGCAGGGTTGAATTTGTGTAATATACTCGATCTTTCTTGACAGCGGTCAACAGAATTCAACACATGCTCTTAAACTTTATTACTTGCATGTTTCCTGCTCCAGTCTGCAGGACTTATCGTTCAGTCTTGCACTCCAGCTGAATCTTATATCATTACAATGCATGACTAACGCCATCTCACACCTCCCAAGGCCATAGCTGTCTGAAATGAGGCGTGATTGAAGTTTCACGAAGCTGCTTTTAGCAATAAAACAACTTTAGTGCAACGGCAGGTCAAAGCAGCCGATGCCTTGCCCATGCTGGGAAAGTAGTAAGAATTAGTAGGAGTGAACGGCTCATTATTACAGCGTTCTCACCGTCTGATGATCCGCTCAGGAGGCGGAAATGTTGAATTAGGTGGTTTTAAATGAATAACTACATTCTTGCAGGTGCTTGATGAAGCAGTTTTATCTTCCCATTTTGGAAAAGTTTAAATGATAAATGTGTCGTAGAAAACGATGCCCTGGACGTTTCATAACACAGAACTTAGTGGAGTTTGTGTGTGTGTGATACATAATGAAGCTTTCTATATGGTAAAATTATTTGAATATGCATTTAATTATATAAAAATCAAATGTCAAAGTAGATGTAGTATGCAGTGTATTTTGAAACTGAGATTATTTTCTGCACCATTATCAGCACAACTGCATGGACAGGAACATCTAACGTAACATCTAATTTATCTAAAGATAGGGGTGCTGTTGAGTTCACGATTAAAGGTTTAAATAATTGAATAAATATATATATATATATATATATATATATATATATATATTTATTTATTTATTTTTTTTTTTTTTTTTTTGTCATAAATTTTGATTACATGCAAAATGAAATACCTCATAAAATTTAGTATGGAAAATAATGTTTAAAAAAAAAGAGTATTGGTTGAGTGTTATGCAACTACAATGCAAAGAAGAGACCATATGCTGATTATATGGCAGTAATAAAATGAACCTGCACTTCCTGTGGTTGGTTTTAAGTTCGGCAGCTGTTTGCTCCTTAAGCCTCAGTTGCCACAGTTTTTTTTACAGAATTTCTGAGATCATATTACTGGATGATAACCTTCTATGATGTGGCTGTTCTTTGGACTTCACGCTTCATTTCAAAGCAAATAAAACCTAATCTCATACCGTAAAATATTTAGTTTTTAGGATTAGGGATTATACAGGTGGAGGATTATACTTTTACTGGCTTCTTGCTCAGCAGTTTCAGTATTAAGGACATAATCAGAAGGTTTTCGTGAGAAGCTCAACTGATGTGTATGACTTAAATTATTTTTTTTGTTTTAGACATTCACCTTTAATTCTTAGTCACTTTATTCTGGTCAAGTTTGCAGTGGATCTGGAACTGATCCCTGGGACACCGGGCTCGAGTCTGGAATATACCCCAAATGGAATAGCTAGTTTGTTAGTAATTAGGAGTGTTTTCAACTTGATGCGAAAAATAAATTCCTCAGCCATCATTCTTACACTGCAGGATTATTATACTCATGGGTTTTATATACACAAATATGCAACTGTTCACCTAAAGTTTAAACAACTGAAACTTTTTTAATTATGAAAAGCTTGATTACGGCCCGAATGTGATTGTACTATGTTGCCATTCATTTAATTACTTGGTTTTTTTTGTTTGTTGGTTTTTTTGACAAAACTACAAAATGATTGTGTAATTTTTATATATCTTATATTTAACTATTTGGGGGCAATACTTTTAGTTATTTATATATTCAGCAAAAAAAGAAACGTCCTCTGACTTTCAACTGTTTTTACTTTCAGTAAACTTAATGTATAAATATTTGTATGAACACTAAAAGAGTCAACACCATAAGACA
>JAQMYJ010000014.1:15204810-15217425 GCA_030014305.1 Clarias laeviceps | reverse complement strand
AATTATATATTGATATATATGACAATATTAATAAATAAAAATAATAATAATAATAATAATAATAATAATAATAATAATAATATTATTACTATTATATATACATCATACTATTTTTCTTCTCCTGAAGTGGGATATTTATATATAAGAAGAAATTTGTAATCATCTGGTGTTTGCTGTACCCTTGCTTCATGCAGGGTGCCAGTAATTCTAGTGCTGTTTTATTAATTAATTAATTTAAAACATGTTTTATAACAATACCATATACTATTTTCACATAAGATTTTCAACAACATTACATTTGGTTTAACATTTTTTATATATATAGATTTATATCTATCAACAAAACAGATTTTGTCATGATACCTGAATATTAAAATCACCTATCCTCGAAAACCAGCCTGCACCAAATGAAAAAAGCACAATATGTGTAGTGAACTACCAGCAGGCATGCACTGACTCACACTCCAACACACTCACCTCAGTGCTGGAGGGCCAGAGCTCCGTCTGTTAATGCTAAAAACCCAACACACGAGTTTCGGTTCACTGAAGGCCCCTGGATGAGAGTAAAAATATTGTGCAGGCAGCCTTTGGTTTCACTCAACCTGGCAGTGAAAATGACCGAGGAGCCTCGCAGCCAATCAAAAACGAGGAGCGTTTATTTGCCTCAAACACTGCACACAGAGTCACCTTGCTGCTGGTCAGGAAAGTTCATTTAATGAACATGGAGAGAGGAGATGGCTAGAGGTGATCACGTCCTGTCATCACATTTTAAAACCCTGCATTAAAAATGCTTCAAACAGCTTAAAAAATTTGTGAGCAGATGTTATGGAAATTTGTGCTAATGTTTGAAATTGCATTTCATGTGCAACCTGTGTGAGGTGACATTTTGACCAGTCTTTGAGTAATCACTGCTTAATGTGTGTGTGTTTGTGTTTTTGTCCCCAGACTAAATTTAAACAGCTTTATCAGCCCTGAATGAATAACAGAAAAATCAGCCCTATAAAAACAGAACAATAAGTACAAATCAAATGGTATATAAAGATGTGCCCTGACTCCCCTGGGATAGGCCCCTGGCCTTTTGTGGCCCTGTATAGGATAATCTGTACAGAGAGTAAAACAACAGTGATAGCAATAACAGTACAAAAACCAGGAGTCATTATGATCATGGAAGTAGCCGCACTAATAAAAACATACAAAATCAATTATCAACATGAAACAGAATTACAGCAGGAGGCATTTAAGATAGAAATCTGTGGTCAGGTGTTGGGTACGTTCTTGAACTTCTTCAAAAAGTCATGTGTGACATAACGTTCGCAACACATACTGTTCCATTTTTTGCAGCAATCCAACACACATATTGGATCTCATTACAAACTTGGTGAGAGATCTTTTACAGCTTCCGCTAAAAGTCAGATTTACAAGAAATCTATTCCCTGAAGCTTGTGATAGATTCGTATCTACTCCCATCATCTACCATGAAAAATACTGTTACCATTATATAGATGCCCTGACAAATCTGATGGTACATACCTATACCATGCTAATTGTGTAAGTACCATGGTACTTATTTGGTGATATAATACATACTCTGAAACAATTACTATACTATGTACTATAGTATGGTACTATGAAATACATAACAGGATACAGTCAAAAATATGTTATACATGTTATTGTACAGTCTGTTCTATACAATATCTGTACTAACATTCCATATTAGATACCTGATGAATGTTGGTCTGTGTTACCCAACTAAGTACCATGGCATTCTACAAAGTATTGAGGCACATACCATATTACTACCCTGGTACTCTAAAGTACTATGGTGCCTACCATGATAATACAAGGTGACACAGAATAACGGGAATTTTTGAAATGCGTATTGGTAGCCATTAGCAGGTGGTAGCACTGCGGGTTAGTGACATTTAGTTAAATATACTTTAGTGTTTCTACAAGTTTTAGGTTTCAATTACTATGAATAAAATTTAGTTCTTTTATCACTTCTAGTGTATAATGGTTTACCATAGAAAACTATAAGAAATATCATAGTAAAATGCATATGGTTGAGAAGACCTCTCTTGCCATATGTTCTTTCATTAGTATGGTTATGAAATTAACTGAATTATGCTAACAAGCATACAGACGCTAGGTTTATTCTATTCCCATCATACAAAGTAGGGTCTCCCATGGTGCTGTCAGCTTATTCCCACAGCTCCCTCGGTCTCCCGGCTGACATATTGGGCGGCCATTCTCTCTCTACATTCTTAAACAGTTTCCATCTGCCACGCTTCCCTGAGAATCTGGCAAGAGTCTCCACCTTAAGGTTCTTTAAAGGGTTTAAAAGGTCTCTACCTTGGAGTTTGTTATTTTATGAGCATATGAATGATCAGAAAAAAAGACTGGTCTCCATAAAAACTGCCTTTTTGGGTGGGAAAGGTGAGAAAACTGCATGCCTTGATGATAAGCTCACTTCACCTTTCACTGATGGCCAGATGACTCAGGGCTGACCTTCTGGCTAATCCAATGATTTTTTTTGTCAAAAGGTACTATTACCCAATTTTGCAGCCAATCAACTACCCTTGCAACAACTTGGATCCTCCATATATATGCATCGCTGTCATGACATGTCTATGGATTGAACATTCCACCTCATTGGCTGGTGAGGGTATGGTTTAGCAGGAGTCTGTAGCATTAAAGTGGGGAAATGAGTACATCTTTCACTGAGCATGGCTGACGCGTGTACAGTATATGGGTGATGGCAGATCTGAGTGTCACAAGCCCCAACATTATGAGAAGCGATGCTTCGAAGGGTGCTCCTCTATATGAGCACCATTTAGATGCCTACCAGTCCAAGAAACTTCTGATACTGCTAACTGGGCATCATTGGGAACCTTCACCAGCTTATAATCTAGAGGGTTCACTCACCCCACACAGTGATATCCAAACACCCTTCCAGTCCTTAGGTATATTAAGGCGTATGTTATGAAGAAGATTCTCACCATCCCTGAGTGTTAGTACATACAAAATCGAATGCTAATTGTTGAACACTGCTAAAGAAGGTTTGAATTATCTGGATACCCTTTGTCATGAAGTGGGATCTACTCCATTACTATTCTAGAACAACCAATTTCAAAATAAGGCACAGTTTAAATGTATTCATTCTTAAAATCACCTCTGTTTTGAGAAAGCAACACCATCACATATGTAAGCGTCTCTTTCTTTGTGTTTGTAAAGTCATGTTAAGGCAGATCACCCATCTCCAGATTGGTCCAGCTCAGGCTGTCTAGAGCGAACGCCAACTTTAATCCAACCTGGCCACGGGAGAGTGGGGCCAAGACAACATGCTTTACTTCCTCAGCTGCTCCAAGTTCTCAAGCAAACAGCCTTCCCACGCACCTCTTTCCTGTCGCTGGCATCATTGAACATTACGATATTTTCTCTGTGTTTGCTGATGGATGATGGGCCCTCATTGCTATGCGGGTGCCAGATGAATCATAAACCTATACCATATGCCATCGCAATTTGCTGATGGGCCCAAGCTGTTTTGGTGGATATAAAATCCAGCGATTATAAATACTTTATCCTTAGTGAATATGAAAAAAAAAGCACAAGGTGGGATGGGCCCAGCCTTTCTTTTGGCTCCGAGCATGGGTCAGTAGGTGATGAAACAGATCAGCTTTCCAACATTTTCTGGGCTCAAGATGAAATCACATAAACAAGCTGAAACGGTAAATACCTGCACTAGATACACATCTGGCACACAGATTTATTTTGACCTAGTTTGCTAATAATAAGGATTTTTACCTTGACCTTCAATGCTGAATCAACAGCAACTCTGGTTAGTTATGCTAAAATCTGGATCTTTTCCCAATTGCAAAGGGTTATAACATAATCAACACTAAGCAAGGAATGAATAGGCAACATATGGCCAGAGGTTTGTATACAGTACATCTGACCATCACACCCACATGTAATTAAAAGACACAACTGTATAGGATTTATGCTTCAAACCGTTTTAAGCATGACAATACCCCTGTGCACAAAACAAGTTCCATGCAGGCATGGTTTGCTGGGCTTGGGGTGAAAAAACTCAAGTGTCCTGCACAAAGCCACTGACCTCAACCTGCCTCACCCAACATAAGTGGCTGACATCACAAATATTCTTTTACATGAATGAACACAGCTACTGTATGTTCCAAAATCTAGTGGAAAGTCTTCCCAGAAGAGTGCAGCTTATTATAATCTGGAATTAAATGTTCAAAATGTACATTTGGATGTGATGGACAAGCAGCCACAAATTTTGGCAATATAGAGCAACTAATAAAGAGTAGTAAAATAGAATAGATTATAATTTAGCATTTAGGATCATTTTAAATTAAGGAATTAAGGGATTAAAAAAAAAAGGCATTAAAATTAATTTCAAACCAAAGAAGTTAAAATGTTTGTTAATAAAAATGAGTTAGAATTTTGTTAGAAATACAGTTTTATTAGAAAACTATTAATGTAATTTTATCTCAATCTAAATCTGTAATTTAACTGAAAATATTTATCGCTATCTATCAATTATGCACATTAAGCACCACATACTGTATGTACAGTATATTGTATTGTTAATGCAATCTAAATGTTTGTTTTGTTCATGTTCTCCCTGTGACTGTTTGGATTTCATTCAGGTTCTTTATTGATAAGACCTTGTCAATAGGTGGGTTTGGCTAAAATAAATTGCCCTAGGTGTATGTGAATGTGTGTGCACATCATTTAGATAATGATTTCTAATGGAGTAACCATAGATCATTTGCATAAAATTTTTTGTAATTCTTTTGTGATTGGCATCTCACTAACTTGTGAAAAGATGTGAACATACTTTTACGAGCAAATGGAAGCTCTGAGACTGTAGAGTGCCGTATGCCAATAAAAAGCAGAGCTCTAGTTCAGTCTGGACTGGGTTTCCCAAAAGCATTGTAAATTTAAGATCATCTTAATTGGGAGCGAGTGTGTTAGATGTGAAGCTCGTTCAACCATTTAACAATGATTACTGTACTATGATGCTTTTGGGGAATTTATCTCTCAGTGGTAGAGAATATTTCAATTAAGACATTCAAACATATCAGGACATAATATAAAATGTAGAAATAATGTTACGGCTACAATGTGTGATGCCAAACATTAAAACACAATCAGCCAAGTAAAGCTGATTATATTTTTGTTTTGATTAAAAAAAATAATTACAATTATGGATTAGCTTAATACCTGGCTGGATACAAAAAAATGGATGAAGTAAATAAATAATATGTCTTTACATATCAACTGTCATTAGTAACACAGTTTTTAAGATGCAAATCAGAGCAATATTTATGTTTATGAACTGATTACTGTTTTCGTTAAGAATTAAAGGAAAGAATAAAAAAAATCCTTTGGATTAATTGTCATGCACAGGTTTAAACTGTGGTTAGCACTGTCGCCTTGCACCTCCAGCGTCCAGGTTTGATTCCTGCCTTGAGGTTTGTGTACATGGTGTGTTTGGTGGGTTTCCTCCGAGGACTCTGGTTTCCTCCCACAGTTCAAAAACATACAGATTAGGCTAATTGGCATTTCCAAATTGTCTGTAGTATGTGAATGAGCGTGTGAGTGTGTGTATGTGTGCATGATGATAGATCCCCCCCCCTTCCAGAGTGTACCCCCACCTCGTGCTGGGATAGGCTCCAGGCCCTTGCAACCCTGTACACAGGATAAACGATATAGTCGATAAGTAATGAGAGATCTAAACTGGATGGGATTAGTCACAAATATACATATTTTGATGTCATGTTTAAGGCTTAAAGTTGTTTTTGTCATGATTTTCCACTTGCAATGATTTCCTTGGGTTGCTAGGAGAGAAAAGCAGCAGCACAAACAATATGGACATTTAATAAAAGGAAAAACACGGTTATGTATTGTTTAATCGATGCATTTACGTGACTAATAAGTGAGACCACAGAGCTAGGAGATCACAATAATAAAGGTAACCAGAAGCAAAAACAAGAACTATGGGGAGAACAACAACTAAAAACAGAAAGAGAAACCAGGAAATCATTAAAATGTCTGTGTAGAAACCTGAAACAGAGCTTTTCCCTTCCAAGTAGAATCTATTTAGGAGGTTATAAACCCTGGCACCTTACTTAACTGGTGAAATATTTTTGTGCTGAGAGTTTAGAATGAAAAACATATTTGCGCAGGTCTGAGTAGAATTTATCTGTTTTGTTAATTGTCTTTTTGGTCTGAAATCCAAAATTGTAAGCAAATGACCAAATAAAATATACATTGATGATGATGATGATGATGATGATGATTATTATTATTATTATTATTATTATTATTATTATTATTATTATTTGTAGTAGTAGTAGTAGTAATAATAATAATAATAATAATTATTATTATTATTATTATTATTATATAAAAATATAAATATATAATTATATTAAATATAGTTATTATTATTATTATTATTATTATTGAAACTGGTTTTGTGTTCAGCCATGCAGCTTCAATAAAACTATTTATCCGAACCTACAAATTCCCCGTCTAACACGACCTTTCACTATAATCCCTAACTATCACCAGCTGTGCCATGTTATTGGATTATTCTTGACACTGAAGTTTACTTGGATCTAACAGTTATACATAATGCAACAGTTTCCTGCTTAATCCACGCTAGCCAACATTTTAGGAATAAACAAGCATCAGTCTGTTCACTCTAGACCAAAAAGCAATGAAAAACATCCGCAAACAGTCTTGTAATAATTAACGTGTTTGGAAACATTTGAAGGGGATTTTAGATGCCAGTTCACGCAGTTCACGCTTCCTTATGTTTTCATGTTGACTGACCTTTTCACTTGACAGACCACAGGTTTATGACAGTTCTGCCGAGCCACATGGCAATGGAAAAAAACATTGGTTTTCTGCTTACAAACTATTTGTGTGGATTTCATTGAACATTTGCACTTAATATGTTATTGATTTACTGGTGTAGGTCGCGCTCCCTAACACGGGCAGGTTGTTTCTCAAAGGAAAATGGAAAGTTATAGAGACCAAACTCTGATTTGGAGGAAAGAGGCAGGCATGTAGCTGACTAGATGGAAGGCAATAATAGTTTGTGAGGCCTGGGAGGGATGGTATTATGGCGCCATGTTGCTGAGATTAAGTGAAGTGATAAAGAGTGCTTGTGTAGCCTACACCTTCATAAAATGACACTCGGAACATACCAAGCAGTGAGAACACTGCAATAACAGAAAGGTTTTCTTTTCTAATATCCCTTTTCCCCTCTTTAAATATCTTTTTCTTTTCCGGAGCACCATGAAGCCGATCTCTCATACCTGGCACAGTGGGCTAGTACCCACACAAAGATCGCAACCAGCTGAGAAGCTCATAGGAGGTGTGTAAATGTGCAACACTTTGCTTAATTGCCTGGGCAGCAGCATCACCGAGTGAGTGGATTTGTAGTTGACCGTGGGCCTGACTAAAGAGAGTCATGTGATGTAACAATTGAAGCCGGGGACTATGGCCAATTGGACTCAAAACCTGATTAATCTACCGCTATATTTTACTGTATAGTAGACTGTATAGGGTTTTCTCAATTCTGTAAACAGTTACTACCCAAATAAGGATGTGTTCCCTGTTGAGCCTGTTTCCTCTGAAGGTTTCTTCTTATTGTCATCTCAGGGAGATTTTCCTTTTGCCACCGTCACTCTCGGCTTGCTCATCAGGGACAATCTGATCAGTTTGATTCATACATATTTTCTCACATATTTCATACACATTTCCATACATTTTTTTTATTCTGTAAAGCTGCTTTGTGACAATAAACATTGTTAAAAGCGCTATACAAATAAACTTTTATTGAATGAGGAGAAAAGCAAACTCCACAAACACAGACCTGAGGCAGGAAATCTAACCCTCAACCCTGGAGGTGCGAGGCCACAGTGTTAACTACTATGCCACCGTGCCGACGGTACTTACTATTACACTGCCCCAAAAACAAAAAAAGTCACCACTTTGAGAGGGTTAACTGACTGACCTGCATCAAGTACCAAAATCAATTAAGGAGATTTGAAATTACTGCAATTGGTTGAAGAGCTGTCCAACACTTTATTAAAACAGGTGGCAAGATTTCGACTTTGTGGAAGACGTGTGGTCAAAATAATAATGAATGAAGATCATTTAAATGCTTAGTAAAGATGGGTTATAAAAAACTGACAGTAGAAATCACAGTTATGTTTAATAGTGAAAGTAAGAGCATTTCCATACGCACACAATGTGAGGAGAATTCACAGAATTGGGACTAAAAACATTTTGAGACTAATCAGGAAAAAACACTTATATTTGTGAGAGATAAACTTTGAAGCAATGGAAAAAGGTCATGTGGTCTGATGAGTCCATATCGACCGCTAATAAAATGAAGTCATCTGATGACCTGAATAGCTGGATGGCCAGGTTATACCCTCTCACTCACTATCTATACCACTTAATCCTGTATACAGGGTTGCAGGTAGCCTGGATCTTAGGAGACTCAGCAATCTTAGGATCTTAGGAGACTCAGCAAACCCTGAATCCCTCACAGGGTGCACACATACACACACTACAGGCAATTTGGAAGTGCCAATTAGCCTAGTCTGCATGTCTTTGGACTGTAGGAGGAAGCCCACCAAGTACGGGGAGAACATGCAAACTTCATGCACACAGAAGCGGGAATCGAACCCAGACCCTGGAGGTTCAAGGCGACAGTGCTAACCATTAAGCCACCGTGCCACCCCAGGTTATGGCATAAATGGATTATTTTTTTCTTCCCTGATGGCACAAGCATAGTCCAGGAATCATTTTGAAACATGAATTGAACACCACATAGTGCGCCATAATGAAGGCAGTCCAATTAAATATAGGTATGTTTTTGTTTTTTTTTGGGCCAGGCACTGTATAGTATATTACTTGCGTTATTCAGTTCCACAACTGTCTGACTCTTGATCCTGCTGTAATTGTTGTTGCTGCTGCTTTTTATGTTTTTCCCCAGAATTATGGATGACATCAAAGATTTTCTAAAGTTAACATTTATGGGACTTCAGAGGCCTCCTTGGTTTTTCAGGTTTTTAGATTTACCTTTCATCCACTTCTCAATGTTTTATACATTATCACTATTGCTATGAACAGTGTCTATGTTTACCATTAGAATTGCAATTAATGATTAATATCCATATCCCATTATTCTAAATTATTCTATCTTCATTCATTAAAGCCTTTAATATTCCATATTTCAGTTAGTATCCCTCATATTGGCTCACATTGGCATAGGAATTGACATGTCAATGTTCAATGACATTATCATCTTTGTATTAAACTCTCCTCTACTCTTCAGCACTTAATACTCCTGTTAAAGGCCATAACTCATCTTTTTAGAGCTGCTAGGATAGGACGTACTCGTCGTTTTAATAAAGCAATCCAAAAACTGCCTTTACTTTTAGATTTTATGGTCCGAAGCTGTATTAATTCCTAAAGTGCTGTAATTCAATCACTTTCACTGTTAAAAATGCGTCAGATCTGTCTGATGGATTCTTTCATCCATCAATATTATATAGTTTTATGAACTCTAAGGTATGGATAGAAGTGGGTGAGGCATGAATTGTCATTAAATGAAGCACATTCCAACTAAAAGTTTATTAGTAAGGACATTTAAGTGGTAAAATATAAATCTTTTAAATTATGGTAAATTTCAAACATATCCTAAGTTTTTTTATTACTGGATTATTTCTGTAAAACTTAAATGATTACTCAGTTATTAGAATGTGCTTTTGACCTCCTCTGGGTTTAGTTACATATTTGTTCATGTTCCTGTATGACAAGTGATGATTTAGAGATTTTATATATGTGACGTACAGTATGTGACCTCATATTCATACACAGAGAATAAGAAATGGGTTACTGGGGCTGGTGGTTATTTCATGATAGAAACATAATATAATTTTTAAGATCTTTAAATGCATTTTGACAAATTTTCTTTTCTTAAACCTTTTTGTTGTCAAGATAAGTAGTTTTTCTAATTAATATAATTCTACAGCTAATTTGCTATCATAGATTATACCACATGAGTAAAGTGGTAACAGGATCATTGGCACCCAAGGCTCACCCATGCTCACAGGAACCAAAAGCCATCCTGTCTGGTCTGATCTCACAGAAAAGCTAACGCACCATAAATCATCTAAAAGTCAATGCTGGGCCACAAAAGGAAGTCACCAGAACAACCAGGGCACCACAGGCCACCACACATGGGGCTCAGCAAGCAAGCGTCCAAACGTCTAAGATAAACAAGTCCGATCTACAGAGGCCCCACCCCACAGCCCACAGCACCCAAAGGATCCACTGCCAAGGTCCTGGTGCCAGACATCACAGCCCCCACATCCACTCCACCCCTGGCACCCCTAAATCTATCCTTAACTGAATGAGCTGAACATTTATCCACAGTGAATCATGCGATAGACAAGATGTTAGGGTGAGTAGTACTCACAATTGCTCTCACCCCAACCCTGGGGCACTCCAGGTGAGAGATAGAGTGAAAAAGTAAAAGAGTAGGAGAGGGAGAGAGAATCACAGCTGTGGAGGTCTTCTCAGGCAGGCGATAGGGCCCTGCAGGCAGCGCTCATTATCTGAAGGTCATCCTTTTCATATGAGGAGAACACGGTGACCTGTTAAAGGCTGTCCTGACCAATTTGCCTGACATTACTTGATGGTCAAATGGAGTCATCAGTAGTCTGATGGGCAAAAACGAAGGGATATTTTCTACTTTCAATGTGGTAGTACTATTATTAATATGCTGAATGTATTGAGGGGTCATGGTGGCGTAGTGTTTAGCATTGTGGTGCCGCACCTCCAGGGTCGATGGTTTGATTTCCGTCTGTGTACGTAGAGTTTGTATGTTCTCCCTGTGCTTGGTGGATTTCCTCTGGGTACTCCAGTTTCCTCCCAAAGACATTAGATTATTTGGTGTTCCCAAATTGCCCGTAGTGTGTGTTCAGTTTGTGCCTTGCGATGGACTGGCATGCTGTCCAGGGTGTACCCTGTGTCATGCCCAAAGTTTCCTGGGATGAATGATGCTCCAGGTCCCTGCAATGAATGAATGAGTGAATGTATTGAGTTAGTTTGATTATATGTAGCTTATGAATAGAATATGTGGAAGTTGCAACATCTGGTTTATGTTGTATGTTTTTAGAAACCATAAATACTTTTTATTCAAATATTTTGAGGAATCTTTCATTCATAGTGCTCACTGTGTCATCCAATATGTGTTGAATTACTGTATATTAATATTCATATTTAAAATGTGTTACTTTTTATATGCATTTTTTCAATTATATTCTAACAAATGATGGAACATCTGAAAAGAGGAAAACATTATTGTATGTATGTATTAGATTTACTAATAATATATTAACATGATGTTTTATAGTATTTGTTTTCTATTGTAATAGTACAAACCCACACCTTCAGGATTAAAATTACTGAAGTGAAAAACTTCACTAGTGTACAGATAATGAATAAGAGATAATGAATAAAAGACAAATACATTGAAGCCTGTACCATTCAATGGACACTTCTCTGGATCCCGGCATGTAACCCAATTAGCTCATAATTGATGTACTTTGAAATTCATTAACTCTCAATCCAAAGGCTGGCTTATAATTAACTGTCTGCTTTGCATCCAGCATTTAAAGGATGCCACTGTTATTAAATCTGACTGAGGCACTATGGTAAAGCCGACTGCTCGCATGTATGCCCTCAAGAAGCCATAAATCAAGTTCAAGACTGTCAAACCCACAATATCCACCATATTATAGGTTGGACCAGATGGAAAAAAAGTGCTTTTTATAATTAATTTTAATTCTGTAAATGCGCTACAACAACAGAAAACCCGAAATTAACAGGCAATAAAGAGAAAAATGTACATTATGTAAGTATGTACTGTAACATTCTCTTACTAAAAATGTTTTATAGAGATGACCTTAAAGAAAGCTTTACAATATAAACTGTAAAGCTGGGCAAAAAATAAAGTCACCATTGTAGTAGAGTCAATATAGTGGCCTGCCTTCAGCAAGGAAAACATTAAAATCTCTAAAATTTGGTTAATGACTGATATTTTAGTAGTCAAAGCTATGTATAGTAGTGAAAATAAGAGCATTTTCATACACACAAAATGTGATGAGAACTCACAGGATTGGGACTAAACAGCTATGTGTCCATAATAAAAAGCTACCTGGTGAGGCTAATCAAGAAAAAAAGCTCTGATTTGCTAGGGAGCATAAAGATTGGACTTTAGAGCAATGAAAAAAAAGAGTATGTGGTGTGATGAGTTCAGATTTACAAACTTGTTATCGGCCCTTCAGTCAGAACTTCTGTCAGAATTAACTAACACCTTCTGACTATTCAGATCCAAGAATTGATTAGCACCACAATATAATAACAAAAAATAAATACTTGCTATTCTTTGTTAGGAAGAAAAATCTTGTAATTGTAGTCATTGATATTACTGTCATCTTGCTACCTCCTAGTTTATTGTTATATCATGAAGATATTGTACGGAGTCATATTCAA
>JAQMYJ010000014.1:15178540-15201330 GCA_030014305.1 Clarias laeviceps | reverse complement strand
TTTGGACTGTTGGAGGAAACGGGAGAACCTGGAGGAAACCCATGTAGCACAGGGAGAACATGCAAACTCCATGCACACAGAGGCAGGAATCAAACCCAGACCCTGGAGGTGCAAGGCGACAGCACTAACCCCTAACACAACCTTGCTGTCATATGATTATTAGGCTTGAGTATGTTCTGTAACTGAAAATGTTAGACAAATATTTTAACCACAACTACACTGACTGTTTTATAGTGCAAACGAAACCAATTTGCTCACCATTCATCTAAACACATGCATGTGTAAATTACACTTGTAAAGACTACAAGCTATTAGCCAAACCCTTCCTAAATGCTATTTGGTGTTTCATGTAATGTTATTTCTTTTCTTTTCTTTTTCCTAACAGTGCTTCAGAGTATTTCTTTCCCTTTGAGCATATATTGAGCTACAGGTGATGAGAACTTTTAAGATCCCTTGAAGATCTCTTAGTTTCTCAACTTGACCATTGCATATGATATGCAGAAGAAATTTTTTTTCAACCACCTCATAATTAAGAGTTGTGTAAATATATTAAGACATTAAGAATTTTGTACAAATAAAACACATCAGATCCAGCAACCAATGCACTTGATAGCGACTAGTTAAACCTGTCACAACAAAGAGTAATACAGCATTTGTATTCGTGCTGTTGCTCCTAAGTCTTTCTGACATACAGTATGAACTGATTCCATTTTAAAACCATGACCACTTTCCTTTCTGTTTTATATTCCAGCGATAAGAAATACAAGCTGTGCTTTAAAAGACCTCCATGCAGAACACAGACCCCATGAGGAATGTGCTCATTTATTTAAGACAAGGGGGAAATCCTGGTTGCAAAAAAAAAAAAAAAAAGGTTCCCTGTAATTTTTAGTGACATATTAAAAGAACACACAAGAAACAGACTTGCTGAGAGCGACTCTCTCCCAGGGGCCGACCCCCACGGTGTCTCCAGGTGGCACTACAAGCTTCCCACTCACTAAGTGTCAGTGACAGATTCGAAGGCAAATGGGCCTGAATAATTGATCGGGAGCGGGCTAATGCTGGCGCACGGCGTGCTAATGAAGAGGAGTGCATCAATTTTACAAGACCAATTAGCAACAGGAGTAATTACACTTACTGCTTTTTATAACATCACTCCCGCTTGCATACTACTGTGAGCTTGCTGTTTAAAAGCGTTACATGATCATAGGGTGTTTTTAATAGAGATTTTTTTTCATTCTCGCAGGTTGCACACATTGTAAATTCAATCTGAGCCCTCTACATGCCATTTGCCTGCCAAAGTCTTAAGTGAGGTCACAGATTCATGATACTAAAGTTATTTATCTGGATGATTAGAATAAATCAGAAGTCTTTGCATCAACAATACCTTTCACCAAAAATGATTCATTAAAACATGTCATTGATTAATTGTAACTGTCTGAATCATTGTTTTACAATAAAATTGCATCATCTGACTCATATATTGTTTGTGTCCTACATAGCTTTACTGAAGCTGTTTTTATTTCCATAGCATACCGTGGCACTTGCAGTTGTGTGTTGAGTAGGAGTTTGTGCCTGTATCACAGTCTGTGCTAAAGTCAGAGATTTTCACCATCCAAGATCACGTGAAAGAGAGTTAGCTTTGTGCCTTATGTCAGCCGTGGCAACAGGCCAGTATGGATTCTTTATGATGAGCAAATCCAATATATGTCATCGTCAAAACCAATAGAAAACACCCAGCTGAAAGTAAAGGTGAGTGACTAATGTGTGTTTACGGTTAAGTGTTTTTGGCAATTCCAACCTGATCTTGCACAATAATTCATACTGATAAGACATACTACATGTGCTAGCCATAAGGCTTGTGTGAGTCCAATTCCACCAGTACTGAACCTTTAAATGGTGGAGTTTTGACATTTTTTTCTGGAGCATGGAATATGGAAGATCATATTCTGAGCCCATTTTGTGAAATTGGACACACTATTATCTAAACCTAAGGCATGAATGATTTTCTCAGTATATCCTCAGACCACCTTATTTTTATAAATATTTTCAGCTTTGTAAATTAATATATGTTTTTTACTCAAACTGTAAAGCTTCGGTGATAGAAACAAGCTCATGTGTTTTATGAATTGTTCTAAAGGCTGTGCTCATTTTTTTCTCTAAATGCTGATTTGGTGAAGCTTTCTGTAAATCTTACAGTATTTATTTAACATTTATGGACTGGTATATTTTTTCTGGTTTCATTTAAAGAAAAAATATTCTTTAATTTAAAGAGTCTTTTAAAAAAAGACAAGCTGGTGTGGGAAACTACTGTTTATAGCTGTTGAAGTGTTAGGAATGGACTCGTCTTATGGACCGTACACAACCTTAAATGTCACTATAAATGGAATAAAGGTGCTGTATGATGTGATGTTTATTAACCAAATAAAACCATAGTGCAAATTGCTGTAGTAAAATGAAATAAACCATTTTGAGGTGGTAATAATATCTTTGGTTATTATCCGGCTTAAACACAACACCACCTTTGGTGTGCATTTATTTCCTTTATGGCCTCACGCTGTAATGTTTTATTCCTTACCTATAAAAATATTGCCTAATAGGCTGCTCGGGTGCTTTCTTGCTCTACTGAAGATCTACTAATCCGAGCATCAGCAGTGTGATGGGCCACTGGATTAAAAACTGTCAACCATATTTATATTGTAAAGTTTATTATATTAAAATCGAAGACTAATCAAGACAAAGTTTATTATATTAAAATGAATGTTAAAGACTCTATGTCCTACTCTGATGGCCAGTATGATTACCCTTCGTGTTTTAGGTAATTGTGATATAAACAGTGATTCATGCTCTCTGGAAGATCTCATATGTCTGACAATTGTTATACAACAAATCAGCAGTATTTAAAGAAAAATCACTTTAAAATATGGGGTTATGAAGATGGAACTATAACTGGGCTGAAAGTTTCCCTAATGACAGCAAAGCAATGGTAAATTGAGTGCTTCTTTAAAGCATGGGAAATGCTTAGGCAGTGTCACAGCGTGAGAAAATGAGCTTATACGATGCTTAGAAGAGGAAAATCAAGACCTCTCTCACACTCAGATTGGACACTGGAAAGCGATCAAAGCCAGCAATTTGCATCTATCATCTGCAATTTGAAACTGGTCCATCACATCTGCTGTTTGCCCAGCTCCTGGCTTGCCTGCTAAGAGACTCCAGAAATGAACTATTAGCTTGCGCATTCACCTCATTCCACCGGAATGACTGAATATTTAACCGATTCAGAAATATTGCCGAAGACGATGAATTGGACCTGGCACTACCTAAATTGTGTTAATTTGTAAACACCGAGTGCAGTTTACTGGAGGAGACATTCGTTAGGCAAAGGTGAAAATGGGATGGAAAAGTGGGTGGGACCTTGAATTTGAATTTGAGCAATTAATTCAGCTTTAGATTGCGATCAAGCTACAAATATCATAATCATCATAATGTAAAAAAAAAAAAGAAAAGAAAAAAAACACAAGTCATCAGCTCAACTTGATTTTGCCATTAAACCAAACTAGAAACCTGATATAATATTCTTTACATATAAATAATAATCTATATTCAAACTTCATTTGTAATGATTATTGTTGATTTTAAAATCCAAGCCATTATTCCCACATCAAAATGGTGTATTTTGTCAAAATGATATTCCTCTCCACAAGGACAGAAAAAAAAATCACTTAACAAAACCAGGCAATTGACGTTTAACAGAAGTGTGAAAATCAGAGTTCCAGTCATGTGTTGTGTGGGATGCCTGTTAAAACCATGGCATAGAAGCAGTCCAGCTCTAGCTCAGAAGCGGTCTGGCTCTAATGCTAGCTATTGTCCTCTTGTCCTTCATGTTGCTTTATCACATTAATGAACTCATTATCGTTGATAAGCAAGTGGGGATTGAGGCAGAATGAGGAGTCTCTGCTCCTCATATGGGCTGGTTGTAGAGATTTAAGTCAATTGTTTTACATACTGAGTGACGACTATTTCATTTCTTTTAAATGTTTAGCTTTGTTTCAAACAGCATTAATTTTTAGGAATAATGAGAAATAGTCAACAAATTTTGTTATATTTTCAGTTATTCTTATGATTTATTCTATGATATTCTGTTAAAAAGAGTGGAAACATTAAATATTTTTTTATTATATTTAAAATTTTTTTCCTATTTTTAGAAATAAAAATCTAATTTTCTAGATGACCTGCGTTTTAGAAATTTGTTTTGAAAAAAAAAAGTTTTTTAATGAAAAGGATGCTTATTTCTGGATTTCAAAAAACTGAAAAAGCAGTGCATGGTGTTCTCTTGATTTAACATTTTCTACATTTTACCATAATTTGTACATTTTTACAATAGTTTTGTTCATAAATACTTTTATAATAAAAAAAAACAGTTGGCAAAATTGTAATATTGTTTTTTTTTTTTATTATTACACTCTTCATTTCTAGTGTTTTGCCCCAAACATCCAACATCTCAGTTATAAATTGATGAGATGATGATGTCCTGCTGCTTCCATGTTTGGAGTCTATAAAGTTGTCATTGACCATTTTTGTTATTTTGCTTCTGTATTAGGTGTGAATCACACTGCATGAGTGATTTCTATATATAGTGCGATCATATCCAGCTCTCTGTTTTATGATATTATGATTATTATTCATTGATATTGTAGAAAATATGAAATAAAATGCTAATACATTGTACTAGATGGCAGTTTATGATGGCTGCACTTTATTTCAAACCTCACTGTCCCAAACTGACAGTAAAGCATTTAGCCACACTGAAATGCACGGTTAAGCTCCAAAGCGAGACTTTACCTGATACATGGTGGCACAGTTAATCACGCTCTTCCTCAGCCTACTCTCTCTGCCCTGCTTCATCTCCGCACATCTTATTTGAGAGAATTAGGAAGGAATCAATCATTTGTCAGTGCTGTTGCACGATTTTGTCTCCAGGCTAGTCAGGAATGGGGAAGATCATGTGGAGTGTGCAGGAATGTAAAGTGACGCAGGTTGAAGCTCTGGTACTTTCTCTGACAAACGAACTCCAGTTTTTCCCTGAGGCATTTTCTGTGTAATTCTTCCCCTTTCAGATGGGCTGCAGTATTCACAGGCAGAATGGAGTGACAGGGTATCTTGAGAAGTCCAACTGGGGCATAAAAGATACATTACAATGTACAAGAATGATTATTCCAAACAGTCTTACTTTACACATAAATACATACATACATACATACATACATACATAGATACAATGCAGTACATACATGCAATGTAACGCCTCAGCATCTGGTTACACTGCAATGTTTTGTTACTAATTCAGCTTCCTAAGCCTTCTCTGACACTTTCATATTAAATCAGAGATTCCTTTGCCTGTTACACCTAAAAGACCCTATCTATTTCAGGTTAACTACACGACCCTGTGTCTGGAAATGTAGTGAATAAATTATGGCTCATGTATTAGAGCATTCCATGTGCTGTCACTGAGCTCTGCATTAAATATATCAAGTAAAATGAGGAAACGTTTCTTTAGCTTAAATATTTATTATGGTTTGCTTGGTCAAGAGGGAAATCTAATCAGCCAACAAAGCTCATGCTGATGGATGGATGGATGGATGGATGGATGGATGGTTTCCAAGGAAATGTGCATCCTTTGAGTACAGATTAATGAATGAATGGTCTCCAATGATATGTGCATGTTTTCAATAATAATAATTAATAAATGAATGAACAAATGCACAGACGGATGGAAGAATGGTCTCCAAGCACATGTGCATGTTTGTGTAGAAATAATAAGTTAATAGATAGATAGATAGATAGATAGATAGATAGATAAAAAAAAGGCAGAAGTAAATTAATATATACAGCAATATATACTGTGTAATTAGCTTTTCAAAACATAAAACATACAAAATAAAAATCATCCAGTACAATTTACATCTAATGTTATCAATTTGGTATATGAACTAAATTATATATATTAATCATATACACTCCTCAATGGAGACATCTTATGATATTTTTTGGCTTCTTGGTGATACTTACTTGTGGTCATGCAGACCTTAATATAATAATTGGATCATTGCAATTTAAAAGCAACTTCTCCTCTTTACATAGCCTTATCAAGGGGACATGGATACCATATGTTTCTTATTGCATGGTGCTTTAACTATTATAAGTCATGTATTTATTGGACAAATATGTGATCCTGTTCTGTTTTATACAGTAATAGTGTCCAGGTGTGGAGGAAAAAAATACTAACTCCAACCAGTAGAGGGCTCTGTCAACTACTTAGTGTGGTTTAAGGCTAAAACAGCTGCTAGGCATTAGACGCTAGAGATTTATGCACTTATGCTTTTTGTTTCGGCCTCCAGAAAGAATGCAGAATGTACTGTTTTCATATTTGTGTCTAAAATTATTGGCTTATAAACAATAACTGGATGTAATGTAAAAATACAAAATAATAATATATCTCATTAAAGTAGCCTTTAGCATTTAAAGTGTTACTTAGCTTGACAATGTCTTTTTGAATTCAATTGAATTTTATGAATTTTCACTTACATATTTTTTTACAGCAGATATTGGTTAAATAATTGCATTAACTGAATTATATCAGATTTATTCAAGTAAAGTATCTCAACTAGGCGGCCACCTGGGCAACACTCCCAGGCAGAAAGTTTTAATCATTCAAAACCAGATTTGTTTTTCTGCTGGAATGGGGTGTAATCTGGACATATAGGAATGGATCAACAAGATGAACCTTCAAATATGAATTTGAAATGGCTGATTATATGAGAAAATAATGTGTATTGAAAAAAATTATTAAAGTTTTAGGAATAGTTGAAGGGTTAACCAACAATGCAATTGGCACTAGTTACTACGGGATGAGACTAAGGTAAAAAATGCAATAGGCAACATATTATTTGAGAATGATTTTATTGATGCCTTGTCAGTGCCAATATGTAAGTTCCAGTGTTTCAGTATCCTACACGGACTGTGGATGCAACAGGGAAAGGAAGATTGGGTCAGTGCCACACTAGAACAGCTCAAAACGATGTGTTGTTAAAAAAAAAAAATCACGACCAAGCTTGAGCCAGGTCTCAGGCTCACTGATCCCCTAAGGATGTCACACTGATTCATTGCTTGGTTGAGGACAGTGCTCCAATCCCCGTCCTGCAGAGGATGCCACGAATTCTCAAAGACTCACCATGGGCATTACTCCACTTCCATGCCTCACCTTGAACATCACTACACTACCACCTGGCTCTACATCAGGCATTGCTCCACCTTCGTACTCTGTGAAGAATGCCACTCTGCTTTCTTTCTCCATTTATGACATCACTCTGCTCCTCCCCCTGGGTCATGGTATACATTGTCATTCTCCTGCTTCATGGAGAATGTGTCTCCCCTTCTGGCTCTTCTCCCTGGCTTCAGGGAGAACATTGCTCTCCCCTCTGGCTTTGCAGTAGTCATCACTCTGTTCTGCTGCTTAGCATTGGACGATGTGCCACCTCTCACCAATGTGGAAGTGATTGTACAGCTTGACTGTCTCGTGCAGCACATGCATCTCCTGCTGGTCGCACTAAGGGTATAGCTCCCAAGGAGCGCTGCCAGCCTAAGGGCCCTTATCAGTTAAGATACATCATGCCTGGCTGTCCAGAATCCCCTATTTAATATATTTCATGCTTCAGGTACCATGTTTTTAGGGGGGAGTTCTTTCCAGTGGGCACAGAACTACATTACACTACTCATCAGCTCCAGCATGTCACATGTCTCAGTAATCATTCTTACATGTGTCTGATGTCTTATTAGCACTACTATTTATGTTCCGGTGTTTAAGTGTATAACCATCAAGTTTTTTTTTTTTTTTTTGCAGTTGTAAGTTGATGTCACTTGTTGTCATTGTTTTAAAGAAAATTTCAGCAATTTCAGCAATTTAGCAGTAAGGTGATAATAGGTAGAAGCTGTTTTAATCATCTGTAATATTACATAATAAGAAAATATGAGACAGCACGGCAGCGTATTGGTTCGATTCCTGCCTTGGGTCTATGTGCATGGAGTTTGCATGATCTCCCCTTGCTTGGTGGGTTTCCTCTGGGTTCTCTGGTTTCCTCCCACAGTCCAAAGACATGCAGATTAGGTTAAGTGGTGTTCTCAAGTAGCCATAGTATGTGTGTGTCCTGTGATGGATTGGCACTTGTACAGGGTGAACCCAGCCTCATGCCTTAAGTCTCCTTTGATATGCTCCAGGCCACCACAACTATGTACACAGGATAAATGAAGAGGATGAATTAATGAAAAGCAAATATGATGATGATCATAAATAAATAAAAAACAAGACAAGTTTTATAACTTTTATATACTATATGGCGAAGAGTACTGTATGTATAAACCTGAACATCACACACATATGTGTTTGCTGTAAGTCCCATTCTTTAGTCCTTCCTTGCTGTTAAAATAACCTTTAAAAAAGAATTAATTTTTAAATTTAAAAAACTTATTTTCACTCTTCTGCCAGGGCTCTGAGCATGTGTATTCACTCAGCCAAGTGCAAAAAAAAACGTCAGGGAATGATATTAGATAAGGAGACTCACTAAGGTGCAGTTGTTGATCCACGTCATCACACGTCATCACCGCAGAGATCTGTGCAGTGCAGTACATTTAGGTTCTTCCATTCTAATTTTTGCAAACCATGTCTTTAAGACCTCACTTTGTGCCTAGAGGCATTGTCATGCATGCTGGAACTGGTTTGGACCTGTTAGTTTCAGTGCAGGCAACTTGTTATACAGCATACAAAGACATCATATACAAGAGGAAACACACGTGTGTGATAATTAGGCATCCACATGCTTTTGACCATATACTGTATTTAAAAATCCATGGGTACACTAAAAGAAAGCTTAAATGCAATATAATTAATTTATTTTATATATTTAAAAATCTCATCTAAAGTCTTCATTGCCATAGTTTAAAAGGCATTAATTCAAAATAATAAACTGATTACATATTTAAATTGCATATATAAATTTGACTATTTAAAAAATATTTAGACAAAAGGCAGTATATTTTAAATACAGTTGAGTTTACTTTATGTCTGGTTGCTTATAAATGTAATCTTATTTGTTCTTAGAGGGAGGTCAGTGCATCCTGCTTTATTCCGAAATCTCTAATATTCCAAATTGCAGTTACTAATCAAATGGACATAACCTCACTGTAATCCACTAAACAGTGATTCTGTCATTGCACAATAATGTGAATATTGCATCATGTTTATAATCTACATTCTTACAAGTAAATGGTTTGTCCGTTATTTAGAGAGAGGTTATTAAAGGCCACATGGCCATAAAAATGTGATCCACTGGATACTTCTCCAGTGTCCTGTCCATAAACTCTTCAAGAAAATGGGTTCCTTGTGAAATAGTTGGATGTTCACTGGCTTCTGTTTTGCTTACAATATTACTCTGAAATATGTTCTGTGTTCTATTTAGATAGAGTTAAGTGGTTGATAGTGGTTAAGGTGTTGGCCTGCTGACAAGAAGATCCCTGGTTTGAGCTCTGATACCACCAGGTTGCAACTGTTGGGCCCTTGAGCAAGGTCCTTCACCTCCAAGTGCCAAGGGTGTCAAACTGGCAACCCGAACCTTAAAATAACTGCCACAGAAATTATAGGTAACTATCCTTCATCTGTTTATGGAACCAAAACCAGAAAAATGTAAACTGTCAATATTTTAATTATTAGTAATAATAAAAAAGTTGATGGGTTTCCTCTGGGTACTCTGGTTTCCTCCCACAGTCCAAAGACATCACATTAGTCTAACTAACATTTCAAAATTCCACATAGTGCATAGTGTGTGACTGTGTGTGCTTGTGTATCCTGCAATGAATTAGCACCCTGTACAGAGTGTTCCTTACCAGTGACCCTTTACAGGATAAGTGGTATAGAGAATAAGTGAGTGAGAGAAAGTAATGCAAAAGATGAACCACATGACTCTCCCAACCGTTTGGATTCATCCTTATAGTTGGTTATTGCATGCACAGGTGGAATGCAAAGAAGAGGCCGTTGCAAAAATCACCCCTTTGCCTTAGATTTTCAAAAACATGCCATTTTTAATCAACTTTATTTGCTTTCATAACTATTAGGTCAAAATGATTAGATCATAATCTTTGTAATATAAATATGATTTTTATAAAATGGATGATTTAGCCCTGAACAGAGCAGTGTTAAAGCAGATTGGACTGGGTGAGATATGCAAGCTGAAAGCTGGGCGGCAATCTGTGGTGCCAAAGCTCCTTTGGCAGATAGAAAAGCCACATAAGTCCATTGTCACTCAGCATGCTAAACAAGAATAAGCCCGGCACAATGCACGAGAATTAAAAATGGATATCCATTTAAAAAGCATGCCTAAAACCCTGCGTGGGTATTTTACATGTTTCGGACCAGATTAAGAATGGGAAATATAGGTTATCCCATGATAAACCAAGCACTCTCCCTTTTTTACAGTAGAGATCTTCTTTTTTTTGTCTTCACACCAATACTGATGCAAGGTCTGTTTTGTTTTATTTGCCAGAAAATTTGCATATGTCCTTGGTGAATGAGTGCACTTTGTTGTCTTGTGCATTATTAAGTTGTAATAATCCGTTGTTAAAAGTAAAAAAAAAAAAAGAGGGAAACAAAGCACCAAGAAAATATTTATTGTGATCAATTTGCTTTTGTGATGAGTTAATCAAGATGTATGTATTATTCAAACAATGCCTCATAATACACTAATGGCCAATTGTTTAGATGGTGCTTAACTGTAAGCAAAACCCATTTGTATTTGTTAGTGCATATGGGTCATTATCCTACAGTCATTTGTCAACACGATGGAATTTTTCTTCCTGGCTTCTCAGAAGTAGAAGATCATGACACTGGCTTTCCTTTAGCACTTTGATTTCTTTGGACGTTGAAGGCTTTTGGAAGTGATTTATTAGTCCTAATAGTTTGTATGTCGTCATATCAATAACCCCATAAAGTGATAGGACCCAGCATTGCACCTTGAATAAATGCCAGATAAACTAGCAAAACATGAGCCAAAAGTAATACACAACCTTATTTCAATCCATTATCAATAATTTCAATACGAGTTTCCAATGTCTGAATAATGCCTATCCAAATAACAATCACAATCAAGTTTTGTGACATGTACGTTGAGTAAATCAATCAAAGTCAACAGGATATGAAGGACAAATGTGATGTCTCAGAAAGACACTGGAGAGTTCTTTTCCCCATACATTGTGCCTTTGCTCCTTTCCTACCTGAGAAACCCCCTTCTATCTCCCCCAACAGCACAACAGACGTCTTATCAAACGTGACTGATTGCCGTAATCTGTACTCTGGGCAGCCATTAAGCAAATTACCTGAATCATTGCAAGGATTAGTCTCATTAACACATGATTAGCATCAAATTAAAATAATGAGTGTTTAACTTGTGATGTCTTCCAGTTGTTTGAACAGCTTGATCAGGCACACCAGGATGGCTAAGAGCTGCTTTTTGTTTGAAAACATGGCTACATGAGGTCATTGGATGGACCATGAGAGATGAACTTAAAGCGTACTGTACTGTACATTATGCTTAAATATCTAAACTAATCAAGTAAGCCACTTTACATTGGTAACGCTTTAACAGCAATGAAATATCTCTATACGGACACAAGGATGTCCATCATGAATAACAAATCAGCTAACAAGCACCAAGAATACTAACTTTAATATATATTAATTATATATTCATATAAATGTGCAAATACAGGTATATACATGTCTTGATGGTTAAAGAAATGCATTTGAATACAAGCATAGCTTGTACAAACCCTACAAATGTGTTTTTTTTACAGCAAATTGAATCAGAACTTATCAATTTCTGTCACTTAGCACCATGTGGAGCGGATCGTATAAAATTATGTAATGAGTAATGAGGTGCAACTTATAATTAAGATACGACAATTAAACATATTTCATTACAATTAATTTCAGTTTAGTGTGTTACTCACTGATCCACAATGTTCTCAATGTTCTCAGCATGCAAATCATATCATTGTAAAAAATTATATGGTATATACTGTATAGTATGTATATTTTTTAATGAATAAATTGTGCATATAACACATTTGTTATAAAGTGTACACAATACTTTATAATGGCAGTTATACTTAAACCTGAATAAATTCTACTTTATTTAAACAGATATTATACAAGAGTTAGATCTGACCAAGTAATCTGATTGGACGAGAAGTATTCCATGAGTGGGATGTTTACCTACAGTATATGTACTGTATCATTCCACGTCACAAGTGATCTAACGATCAGTAATTACATTAACTATCGGTCGCCAGCATGGGTGAAAGTAGGTCAGTATAGTCCGCGTGACTGAGGTGAGAGCATAAGAATTTCCTCTGAACTGTCCGTGTTGTTCTGTTCACAGCTAACATGAGCTACAAAACTAACTAGCTTCTAATACAAGGATAATTACCAAATCCATCTCTAACCCATGATCAAAAGCTCTACTTTGTGTGTGGAACAAGTGATTCTACATGGCATATTAGTTTTCAGAATTTGGACTTCAATCTCAGAACGCCAGTGGTTAGCTTATGTTCTAAAGTGAAATAAAGTGAAATAATCTGAAATATTTTCCTTACGTTTTGGCTACATAGTACCAGTAAAATTAAAAGTCCTTTCCCCCATGTTAATTATACTAACTATCCATCGCTCACTGTCAGTCACCAGCTCAATGCTAATTCCACCAGTTATGGAGGGATATGTGTTAGCAGAGCAAAATAATTGATTTAATAATAATTGTTGCGGAACTGTTGTATATATATATATATATATATGAGGTTATGTTGTTGTGCTGAATATCACAGAACAACAGCATTGCGTCCCATGTGATATTGCTTAAATATAATATGTTATGTAAAATGACATTAAGCCTTTGGATAAAGACTGTACTGTGTATCTACAGTATATGCAAGATAAATCACTGACACTATCAAGCTAAGAATGTAAGTTAGAACAAAAGTTAATAGGTAATTTAATGAACAAATATCTGCTGTGCATATTTTTCATTTGAATCTATTTAAAGTGACAGCAGCCAAAAAGGTGTAAGCTGTCACAGAGAGAACACATATTTACAACATCATGTATTTACAACATCATGTATTGATCTTCACAATTTTTTCTTTGTTTTCTCACACCATCTTGGCTTAAATATTTAGCTGATCTAAAGTAAACTAACTTTCCATCCATCAAGATCCATTCTAGATCTTTTTAGAGGGACTTTATATTCATTCATTCATTCAATTCATTCATTTATCGTCTATACCGCTTTATCCTGTACAGTGTCCAGAGCCTATCCCAAGAGACTTTGGGCACGAGGTGGGGTACATGCTGGTCTCAGTGCCAATCCATTGCAGGGCACACAGATCTGAGATGGGAATTGAATACTCGACCCTGGAGGTGCAAGGTGACTGTACTAAACACTAAGCCACCATGCCGCCTCTTTATTTACATAAAAAGAAAAGAAAAATGATAGCAAAACCACAATGAATCTATAAAATTCATTTTATTTTACCTTCTTTTTGAGATGATTTATTCAAACTACTTTATATACCACTTAATTATTAACTATGATTTCTATCCAAACTTATGATACTGTTATTAATGACTTTATGATTTTGGAACATGTCGAATATTACAAAAATACACATTAAGGGCATATGGTCTACTGCACGTTATTGTTATAATGGATAATAGTCCATGAATAATTTTAAAACTGCTTAAATATTTATTAAGAATTAGAAAAAAGAATCCATTTCACACATTTACTTCTACAGTACATTTAAGTAAAGTGACTGATAAAAATAGATGCAGAAAATAAACCATACTTCATTCTAACAAAACTGAACTTTAGTGAATTGAATTTTTTAATTAATCTTGGAAGAAGGTTCTTCAAACTTTATTTGTCATGGTTTAATCCAGTCCCAGAAGCACTTTCAGCATGAAAACACACCTGATCATCATAACTACTGTATGTGTCGCTTATAGGGTTACCAATGTCACCTATGGACGGTTAATAACCACTACAGAATATATAATTGGCATTAACTTAAACAGGCTTAACAAATAAAAATTGCAGACTAAGTAAGTGATATATTTGCTTTTATCATTCTTTTACGGTATTAACATGAAACTAAAGAAGAAAAAAGTCAACAACTTCTGAAAGACATCCTTGTCCTAAAATTTTAAAAGCTGGGGTTTGATGAGTTAATGAACTTTAAATTAGCTTTAGAGTAAAAAAAAAAGCCTCTCGAAGTGCAGCAAATAGCCAAGGGCACTAGCTGATAACTAATGTGGAATATTGCAATTAGCATAGCCAAGTACTTACAGGGATCAAATTAAAAAATTCATTAACGCACGTACTTAATTAAGAAACACTTTTTGGGTTTACATGATAAATTATGACACCTATTAAATCTTCTGCTACAGACCGTAATGACTTCTTTGCTTCTGGGCAAACGAGTGTTTCCTCTTGAAGGCCTCCAAGGACCTGCAGTATTTGTTAGAGCTTTGTTAAGAACTGAAGTCACCTGCGAGGGATTTGCAGTCGTGGTTGTTTCAAGACATACAGTAGAGCTAATACGTTTTATGTATTTATAGTTAGATATAATGTTGTGGAATATAGAAGCAAACTTCCGTGTTATCAAGTATTAAATTATAAGAACTATAAACAGCCGCTTCCTTGCAGTTTCATGCTCTTTATAAGACAACTAAAGACAGAGAGTAGCTTTCTGTGTGGAGGGGGAAAAATGCTGACACTGGAGACTTCTAAAAATATTAAATCATTGCATCATTGCAAAATTTCAACCTTACCAACGATTAAAAATTTTACATACTTAAATACCCACATCTGATTGAATCTGATTATTAAAGGTAAAGTTTGTGGAGTGTCAGTGTTACAGTTACAGTCTGTACATACACACATCATGAACATGGCAAAGAAATTTTTTTCCGAAGTAGAATTATTGTGAAGAATTTTAATATATTTTATTAGAAGTAATATATTTAAATAGAAGCAAAGAGAACAAGTTTTTATTTATTTCAAATTTATTTTGTTTTGTTTTTCTATACTGTAAATCAACACTAGGTCAAAATGATACACATTCTATACACAACCTAATATTTTGTAAAATATCACTTATTAAGTTTCACCTCAGATGCAGAAGCTACTGACAGAATTCTGGTTGGAACCTTTGACAGAATTGGTCGTGTTCAATTTAATTTGTTGGTTTCCTGCCATGGACCTGACTTTTAAGCACCGCCCTCTAACTTTTAATGGAGTTGAGGCTTCCAAAGCTTAAGATTAACCTGCTTTATCCATTCTACAACCAGGTTGGGGTTATTGTCCTGGTTTTACTGAAGAATTCTAATGAAGTCCTCCTTCTTCATCACTTCATCCACTTTGTTCAAATTCCAGCCTCACCTTTACTTTTACAGCACTTGGCAGATGCCCTTATCCAGGGCAACTATACATCTGAGCAGTTGAGTGTTAAGGGTTAAGAGCCCTTGCTTAAGGGCCCCACTGAGGGGATTGAACTTGGGACCTTCCGAACCGCAGTCTAATGCCTTAACCCAGTTCGACCCCTAAACCTACTTTGACCTCTTTACTTCCTCTAACTTACCTCTGATCATTTCTCCAAAAGACTTTTCTTTATCCATGTGTTCAGCTGCAAACTTTAGTCAAGGTTGTAGTTGTGGATTTTGAGGCAGAGGCTTCTTTCTCGGAGGGCACCTTTTTAGTCAGTGATGATGTACACCTCACTTGACTGTAATGGCTACACCTTGCATTATGTAGAACTGTTTAAACTGATCTTGAAATGTGCATTTTTTTAGTAATACTTCAGAGAGACATTCTTTATGTGTAAACTGTAAATCTTCCATCATTTTTCTAATATCTGCAAAGAGATCTTTGGCTGTTCCTATCGTACTGCGTCTTGGTCAATCCATTAAGTGCTGTCAAACAAAACCTTTTTATGGTTTATGTCAGAGAGAAGTGACTTGCTGCAGTCAATCATCATCACTAACACGAAGTTGGGCTTATGTATAATTTTGACCCGATGTTGATATCAGAAACCCCAAAATATTGTAACATTGTAAATTATTAGTTCAAAGAAATCGCTAAAAGTTAAATTTCCCATGACAGTGTGGATGGTATGTAAACTTCTAACAAAAAACAGCTGGAATTTCTGTTTGTGCTGCTGTTACTGAAAATTAATCAACACTTTCTTTTGATTGTGTAAAGCTGCTTTGTGACAATGTAAATTGTTAAAAGCGCTATACAAATAAAATTGAATTGAACTTTCGGACCAACCAGATTTAAAAAATGTTTTTGTACAATGTAGAATATATGCATTTAAAACATGTTATATAGCACTTATAATGGCTGAGGCAAGAATTTAATGCATTCATTAATAGTATTCAGCAACATATACTGTATATGACTTCAGATACTTCAGCAAAGAATGCCTGTTAAATGGTAGTTAAAAGATCGAGGAAAGTAAACACTGATCTTGGCATTTAGGTAGTCTATTTTGTTAGTTTTGTGCTAATTTTTTTCCAAAATGAGTTTTATCAAAAGGTTGATGAATGTGATCAGATTCATCAACCTTCTGATAAAACTCATTTTGGAAAAAAGTACTTTTTCCAAATGTCAGTTAAGTTTTGTAACTTGGCTAAAAATTTTTTTTTAAAACTGGTTTGACCAGATCATTTGTACAAATCTAAACAAATAATGGCAAGCTCTAATATGCATTAAGATGTAGAAAGTAACATTAACATTAACAATTCCTGCTTTGGGTCAGTGTGCATGGAGGTTGCATGTTCTCCCCATGCTTGGTGGGTTTCCTCCAGATACTCCGGTTGCGCACCTGTCGCCGGATGGCACGTTGATCAAACTAATAAAAAAATGTCCTAGCTGGTTTTACAGTATAGCTTAAAGATGGCATATACAGTATATTTTTTATGGACCCACCAATTTTGAGAGTTGAGACCAGAGAATGTGTAATAGTGCAATAATCTCACCAGTTCCATATATTTCTGTCATAAAAATGTGCAAAAAAAATGTAAACCAGGACACCTCCCAATACACACTGTATTTTTTTATTAATTAAAATACGGCTACTTTTCTCATCTCTTCTGCTCCAACCACTGGGATAACAACATGTTAGATATGATAAATGTGTGCATCCTAATATAATAAGAGCCTCCTTTCCCCTACCTTTTAAGCAAATATTGGCACGCTGCTTTAAAAATCCCCAATAGAGGCAGCAGGAGCGGTACACGGCGAGGTTAATTTAAGCATCAACATGGCCGCCATCATTCACTTTCTATCCGTTAAATAAGTGGCCAGAGTCTGAAGCCATGACTAAATTATTAACTGTGTATTTCATAACGTTAGTGACAATATGCTAACGTGTTTTTTTCCCATCCTGTCTCCCTGCCGGGAACAGATGGCTCCTTTTACTTTATTTTCCACATCAAGTATGATTATTTCTTTGTGCCAAAAGCCACCTGCCGTTCCTTGGTCTCCGCACTAATTATTTATGTTGGTAACACACAGCAGGACTTGTTATCAGTTGGATGGTGTCTTAATAAAGGCAGGCACATCAACATATTGACATCGTGTTCAAGGGGAAAAAATTTAGCACAGGCTGGTGGGACGGTGGGTGCTCAAGAGCAGGCCGCTTGCCAGCAAAACGCAAGATGACCTCCTTTTGTTTCTCCACTCGCTCGGCCCTTGTTCTGATCCATGTGATGATAATTAGGTGAAAGCCTATTAAAAAGTCAAATAAGGGAGAATGCATTAACATTGAGTCCAGGCACAGATGATTGTCCTGCTCGTGGTGTGACAGAGAAGGACAAAGTGTCCAACTGCTTAGTGCAATGCTGTAGAAAAGAGTCCTGCCATTAGAAACCAGGATGTACACCTCGTCCTCCCTCTTGTCCCCTCGATACTTCAGAACAATGTGGGCTTAAGCTACAAGTAGCAATTAAGTTATGTATTTGACGAATTTCAAAGCTTCGTGTCTAAGGAATGGGTCGCTTTAATCAGCACTTTTCAATGGTAGAAAACTTAAATAGAATAATTAAACGTTCTCTGCACTTTAATGCACCGGGGGTAGAAAATGAATACACTGTAATTACAGTTTCATACCTTCTTTATTATTCCCTGTAACATGGTTCATATATTAAGGGGGGTTTTTTTGGTGTTGAAAATTGATGTCATGTATTAAGAATAATTACAATATTGAGTTTTAAGAGATAACCCACATTATTAAACCCACATTTTACAAAAAACAGGAATTAGTCAATTGTATAAGTGCTCCCATATTTAACATGCTTTATCAGCCCATTTAAGAACATATATGGGTTACACTTTTCCCATAAGAGATAGGGATTAAAAAAAATTCCATTGTAGGCTCAGACAATGCGTCAGTTCCCCCTCCCCAGTGAAACTCTAATAGCTTTTAGGATTAAAAATATGCTCCTTGCATTTAATTACATATTGCTGTGGAGAGGTTTAACCTTGTGGCGCGAGGAGGGTGCTAGTGCTGACATATTACTGCAGAGAAAGACCGAGGGCCAGAGCAGATGTATTCTTCATCATCAAAGAAGATTTTAAGGTTGCCTAAGACCAGGCATCTGTTATAGGAAAAGGGAACACTTATTCACTAAGGTTTAATGACAAATCGTATTAAAGGGGTGGGCGGGCGAAATAAATAAATACACATTGCCCTTAAATTCATGACATGTGCACTGGATGAACGTATTCATGAACACAGCGGTAAATAATTTTTAAATTATTACTAACATTTACATTTGATTAATAAATTATTACCATAACTGTTATTAATAGATTATTAGAAAAAGCTTTATGGAGCATTAAGAGATTTATAAAAAATACTTACAAGGAATTGTTAGATTTATAAAGACATCTATAATGATTATCAATGAGGGCTTGATAAATAAATAAAATCTTGTTTTTTTTCTTCACAACTAAAAGATTAAGTTGTAACAACTTTAAAGCTTTTAAAACAACTATAAAGTTTACAGAGCACTTATCTCCACTCAAAGTTAGTAAATTTGTGAAGTTTTGAACTCGTTTGATGGACTCGTAGTCAAAAGTAAAACCCCAACTTAATCAGTTGATTCAGCTATAAATTGTGATTTGACATTTTTTTAGAGGCCCTTGATTAAATTAATTGTCATTCAATTTCCGAAAAATGTTCAGCTAAGCACATGCAGTATTTATATTCACTTAATCCTAAATTCTTACTTTCTACTGGGAACATTTCATCAATAAATTACTATGATGACTCAATTTAATACTTGTTTGGCAAGAATATTGGCGAGTGTATTACATGGTGTTAATTAGTATGCAAATGTATTCTTTTACGATCACCTTCTTCATCATGTTTAATCTCTCTATTTATCTGCCAAGTAACAGAGAGATTGAACCCACATCTACTGTGTAAAAATATGCTGTAATTTACAGCTCTCTATTAATTTCAAATGCATTGACTATTAATACTATACATGGCCCCTGCTGAAGTTTAAAATACATGAGTCTGTTCGACTGTAATTCATAAGAACAAATTTTAAGTATTTTCTTTCACCCAAATAGTTAAAAAAAAACAAATAATAATAAGAGCAGAAGGGACAACTGAATTTAATAAGTAACATCTGTCCAATTTCTCCAACCTCTGCTACAGATGCATGAAATCTGAGTATATTACAGCTATTTATAATAAAGTCAAGCTGTTCCCCACAAGCCTCTGGGGAAAAAAAATAAAGTATTAAACTCTTTACTCTTATTTCATAATTGGCTTGGCATGAAAAAACATGAGTCCTTGCCTTTAGACTAATGATCTAAAACCCATTTATCCATTGTCTATATCACTTATCCTGTGTAGGGTCAGACAGGGCCTGGAGCCCAACCCGAGGGACCTCAGGGGTACACCTTGATGGGGTGGGACTCAAGCACACATACACCCAGTTATAGGCATTTTGGAGACACCAATCAGCCTGTCCAGAGCATCTTTGGACTATGGGAGGAAAACACACCAAATTCCACACACACAGAGAGCAGAGGCAAAATTCGAACCCGTAAACCTGAAAAAAAGCTCATGTACATTACCATAAATGTGCTGTGCTATGCATTTACATAATTTTAGTACCTGACTGATCAGGGTGACGCTGGTTTAAATTGGGTGACTTTTTTCTTTATATTTTATATATTATATTATAAGTTCAAGAATTCACTGCTGTGTTTTTCAAGGGTTTTTTTTTTTCTTTTTTTTTCTTTTTTTCCTTTTTTCTTGGCGTAGTGAAAGTGTAAGAAATGTAATAATAATAATAATAATAATATTAAAAAAGCTTCAGGCCATGCCGGCAGATACAGGTGCAGGTATTTAGAAAACTAAAGAGACACAGATATTTATTGCATTACACCCATATGCCATGTCAATTAAAATAAAATAAAATAAAAAAAAACATACATAAGGTCATCCAAGTATTTTGTTAATTAAATTTTCAAAGTCGACGAAAGCAAGAATTTAAGAATCAGTGAATGTAAAGCAACATGTGTTAACCTGAACATTTTGGGAAATTTGATTAATAATGACTAATGACAATGAATTTTGGCAGTAGTCTAGCAAAAACATTGTGCTTTACCCTGGGGCAAATAGTGATTTATAGCTGAAATAACAACTTAACTCAAGGGTTTTCAATTAATTATAATCCCAGTGCACTATTTTTATTTTAATCACTCCCTTATAAAGGTTAATACCGATAACTACTTGGTAATTTCAAAAGTTTTAATACACAAAATAATTTTTCCAATTAAAGAAAAAGCATTGCTTTGTAAACTGTCATTAATCATAATGTTCTTTTAAGAAATAAAACAGATGTACCTTCCCACCATATGATAATTATAGGCTCTAAGGAGCAAGTTATAATCACAAACATGTGCAATTGTGAGATTGCTCCCTGCGCTCTCCAAAGGTCTGAAAGCAAACTGCTGCACTTCTTCCAGAAACCCTTATTATGAGAAAACCTACGGAACCTGCGGGACATCAAGCTGTTGAGCCGAGGGGTCCCTCTCATCTGAAGAGTTTGGATTTAGAAGGATCAGCAGGGTTTTAATCCCAGACTATCTGTCTCCGCATGTTCTCTGCTGCCATTATTAATATTTTGATACTATAATCCCAAGAAGAAGCTACGCTCTATATTAATATAAGCCTCTCACACTGTCTTACTATGAGGCTAAATTTTAACTATGATCTATGAGGCACCATTGTTAGGAAAAATCATAAACAGGCATAATTCACATAAAACAGTAATCGGAATTCTACGCGATGCCTCTCACTTTGCACATATCAACGCTTTGTTTTTAATCACAGCCCATCTAATAACACCCTGGAGAGTAATCTTGCTGCAATTTCCACCCATAAACAGGATCATATTGTGGCGGGTCACCAGCACTAACCTTCTGTCGAATTACGGTCACACTCTGATTGCATCAGTCACCACAATGGTGTCAAATACCCACAAAAACTTCTAGTAAAGCTTTCAAGCTTTTGATTTATCTGCTAGTTGAAGAAATGTCATTATAATGCTGTATGCACTGTTTAGTCTCACACACATTTATACACACTGAAGGAAGCTGGAGGTGAGGAAGGAAGACAGATGTTTGGGCAAATACAGTATTATCACCTTTATCATTTTTAACAGTTGTAAGATTTAGATTATACATATTTGGATATGATTTTTATTGTATGTCCTCCCTACTTGGCTTGGCCTGCATAATCCATATACACTAACATGGCAATTAGCTTAGTCTTTAACAATATTCTCAAAGCAATCTGATCAGTCAGTCATGGGATAATTAAAGGGATCGGCAAACATCTGCATTCCTTTTAAAAGCTAACCATTTTGAATATACGAGGAGGATAATACATCATTTATTAACTCTAAAAAGTCCCAGTTTGACTTTTTCTTGTGCAGCATAACAGAACACAGTTATTTGAGTAAAAGCTACCCTTATATCTCTATGTAATCCTCTGCTACACTAATGCACTGATTTCAGTAGTTCTGGGACACCATCAAGGTGGAAAGTGATTGGTCCATGATTGGACTTCCTGCTTCACTGGCCTATCAGGAACTCCCTTAATGGCCCAAACTTGAGGAAATGGCTTGAAGCGAGGTCAGAACTGTACAGGGATGTGCTCAATCAAGCACGTACTCCCCACTCTGGAGATATATCCATAATTTCTGTGGCAGTTACTTAAGGGGTCGGGTTGCCAGCTCGACAGCCAATTGTTATTCTGCAAATGGTATTTGTGAATGATTGTGTGTACACTTCCCACAAACAGATGTGTCTCGTCGGCAAGTACAGTAGGTTACAAGTTATCCATCGATTTTCAAGGGTCAGATGTTCCACTCACTGAATGTTCACAGGAACGACTGCAGTGGGCTCCGAGCCACCTTAGACAGACTCATTCAATCAATATTATGTCAATCAGTTTCATCCAGGTTTCACTTGACCACCCTTTGTATATAAATCATTATAAAATACTAGTCATTTAAAACGTGATGATATAGAAGTTGATATATCTTTGGGGAGAATGTCATGCAAATGAATTTCACATATGTAATCACCATTATTAATCTTCATACT
>JAQMYJ010000014.1:15141945-15172963 GCA_030014305.1 Clarias laeviceps | reverse complement strand
TCTCCACATCATTGCATTCAGTTTTTATTCACAATTTGTTTAGTGTCCCAACTTTTTTGGAATCCGGTTTGTAGTTATTATTGGCCTCTGTGTGTTTTAACTAGCATGCCAACACTGTACAGCTCAGGTCCAATAGTTTTGATAAGCTGGGGAACAGAATATGCATTTTAGATGACGAAATAAAAGCAGAGTCTGATTTTTTTACAAGGTTTTTGTAGCTAACTACCAAATCTCTCTTGCTGAGCCATCTGTGATGCAAACAGAAACAAACCCTCATAGTACTCAGTAACTGTGAAATTCATATTGAACATAACTGTGACATTCACAATATTTATGTAATGCTTCTGTCATACTAAATATGCTGTACAGTATGTGATAAGCATTAATACTTGTGTCCATATACCACATTTTATATTACTGTAGTAAAAGTAAATTATTGCTGCCGTTAGGGGTACCAGTGGAACTTCATGTTAACTAAAACATATTTCCTGTGAATGGACTTTCTTTATGGTCAAGCTACTGTATACTGTACAGTACATATGATATACAGGTTTCCCTTTTAGTCTGGGTTCTCTTAATTTTTCTTGCTCATGTTATCTCAGGGGGTTTTCCTTGACCCTGTCACCTCCAGTTTGCTCATAGGGATAAACTGATAAAGCTACATTTTTGTTTTTTGCATTTAGAAAAAAAAATACAAAAATAATTTGTATTTATGTAAATGCAATTTAATTAAATTACAAAATTCCAAATGAGTATGATGTGCATGACACAGGCCATATTAACATGATTAATATTGATTGCTTTCAGCTGCTTTAAACATTAGACATTGACATTTGATCACAGATGAGAAAGGATTTAAGCTGCCTGGAATGACATGTCAATAAGCTATTGGCTGTAATTTAGGGCAATATGGTTATGGATTTTAGTCCATCTCTGAGATGACATGAATCAAGGATTTAGCTTAGAGGTTCTTACTGAGCATCTAAGATGAAGGTAAATTCAAAGTATCCCTTAGCTTCATACTGAGGAAGCGAGTTTTTTTTAACCCTCATAGATGGATGTAGTGGTAACTCTTATATGCCAGTCTTCCTGTTGAGAACTATGCAATTGTATCACTGAACATTAAATCCATCTTAACACAGTTGGCAAATGTTTAAAAAATAATAATAATAATAACTGGTGTAAATGTGACTGGTGTAATATTTCATTTTGTGACTTGTATTGTAGGGAATAATATATTTTAATTATAAATATTATTAGCAGTATTGGCTAATCTAAATCTAAACTGATCTAGCTTGTGTGATAGCACACTAGCTAACATTAGGAGTGGTAAGCTAGTCAGTAACTAACAGAAGGTTTAGTTTAACTTCAGTGTAAATTGCACAGATTTTAAAAAGTTACAGTGAATAACCTACATGGACAAAGGCCTTTTCTTTCTAGATTATCTCTATTACAGTAAGTCATCTGTAAAGGTTTGGTGAAAATGGTAGCTTACGGCTCAGCATTTGGATTTACAAATAAAACCAAATAAAAAGCAAGAGAACAAGGAATTTCTCTTCATCTATGAAAATGTGTGGGATTATTATGGAATTAATGCAGGTAGCGAGACAAAGTATTACTGTTTTACAGAAGAAAAATCTAAATCAAATCAATATTTGGCGTGAGTACCATTTGGCTTCAAGCCAGCATCAATTCCTACACTTGCAATCTTGTTGCACTCCGGTTGGCCATATAGAAACTTACTTACTTCCCTTTGGCATCAGAAGATGTTCAGCAATGTCATCAGAAAATAACTTGAGGAAAGCAGTGGGACCCAGGTACACCCAGAGGTCTACCCAGAAGTGGTCTTCATGGAAGCATGGGTGCATTTCTGCAAATGAAGTTGACTATTTGGTCCTGAATGGTGTCATCACTGCTGACAAATCCAGGTACATACTGTACTTATTCATCAGGCAACACCATCAGGGAGGTGTGTGACTGGCCCCAAATTGACTCTACAGAAGAACAATGGCCCCAAGCATACATCCATTGTCATAGAAGTGATGGTTTAGCCCCCACAGAGTCCTGAACTCAACATCATGGAGTCTGTGTGGGATTACATGAAGAGACAGAGGGATTTGAGGCAGCCTACATCCAGAGAAGATCTGTGGTTAATTCTCCAAGATATTTGGAACAATTAGCCTTCTGAGTTCCTTCAAAAACTGTATACTTACTGTAGAAGAATTTATGCCAATTCTGGTTTTGCAGGCAAAGGGGGGTCAAACCAAATACTGATTTAATTTGGATTACACTTCTTTTCATTTACTTTCCATTTTCTTTATTGATAAAAATTATTAAAACAAAGAAATAAAATATTAAATAAAAGAAAATTATACACATGTTTTCAGCTGTTCCTGATTTATGTGAAAGATGAGTAATGTGAAAAGTCCAAAGAGGTGTGCAACTTGTAGGCTGTGTGCAAATGTGCATAAATGTGCAATGTGCAAATGTGATGAGTAGTGTATGAGTAAGGAGAGTGTTATTGTGTGAGAGAACAAAGAAAACAGATCAGATTGTTCAGTCCTATGTGGTGTTCTGGTTAAGAGCCCATATAGCCTGCAGGAAGAAGCTTCTCCTCAGTCACTTTGTGTTGGCCTTCAGGGAGCTTAAGCACAGTTCATTGATGGGGTGTCTGAGATCCTTCACTACCTTCCTGGCCTTGGTCCAGCACTGCTTGCTGTAGATTGAGTGTCGTTCAAGGAGCTTAGTGCGGATGATGCGCTCAGCTGATCGCACCACCCTCTCTTCAGCTCGTCTGTCCTGCATGGTGCTGTTCCCAAATCAGGTTGTGATGTTTTCTGTCAGGATGCTCTTTATGGTGCAGGAGTAAAAGTTTCTAAGCACCTTGGAGGGCAGTCTAAAGTCTCTCAAGGGTCTTAAGTGGTAGAGACGCTGCCAAGCCCTTTTTACCACAATGTTGATGTGACAGGACCGTGACGGTCAGGTCATGACAGGTTCTGTGCGATGTGAACACTGAGGTATCTGAAGCTGTAAACTCTCTCTCCTGCTTTGTACTGATGAACAACATCAACTCCTTTGTTTTGCTCATGTTAAGGATGAGGTTGTTCCTCTGGTTTAAGTAGATTCTGGCACCAGTTCTCCAGACTTCAAATCTCCTCCAGGTAGGCATTGTTGTCTGAGATCAGGCCCACCACAACAGTGTCATCAGCAAAGTTGATGATGGTGGAGTTTGTAGTAGCCACACAGTCACACCTGTGCAATGAGTACAGCAGCGGGAGGAAAGCAAAGAACCCGGAGGAAACAAAAAACCCGGAGGAAACCCGCCAAGCACACAGAGAACATGCAAACTCGAGCCAGGGACCTGGAGGTGCAAGGCATCAATGCTAACCATTAAGCCAATGTGCCGCCGTGTGTCTGTTTACATTCATGTTACCTAATAGATTAGGTCCAAAGACTATGATGAACAAATTTTGTGTTGAAGATGAAGTGAGTTACAGGTGATTTTATCATGGTAGAGCTGCATCTCTTCATAGACTTATATTGGTGCTATCTCTTGTTTCTGCATACAAGTAGTATACAAACTTTTAACAATTTTATGATAAAGATGATCTTAAACTTTTGATACCGACCTTCCACTGAAATAATTTTACAACACTTATAAGCCAAATAGATTAAAAAAAATAATTTGCACATATTTGACACAACCAGCTTTTTTCATCTCCTTATCCTCCTGAGACCCAGACCCTATTGTTGTGTACTTTGCATTCTCTCCCCACTGTTTCTCTTTATTAGCATTAGTTTTTAAATTAAAAGGAGTTTGGCAAAAGAAAACAGTAGTGTGAAAAAGTGTTTGCCCCCTTACTGATTCCTTAATTCTTTGCATGTTTGTCACACTTTAATGTTTCAGATCATCAAACTAATTTAAATATTAGTCAAAGATAACACAAGCAAACACATCATGCAGTTTTTAAATAAAGGTTTTCATTATTAAGGGAAAACAACATTCAAAACTACATAGCCCTGTGTGAAAAAGTGTTTGCCCCCTAAACCTAATAACTGGTTGGGCCACCAATTCTCTCAATTATTATTATTATTTTTTTCATTTGTTTTTGAATTTCTTGGCATAATGTCTAGCTTTTGAGGATCTTACTACACTTTGTCAGGCAGGTCCTATTTAAATGATTTCTTGATTGCGAACAGGTGTGGCAGTAATCAGGCCTGGGTGTGGCTAGAGAAATTGAACTCAGGTGTGATAAAGCTATGTAGTTTAAAATTTTGTTTTCCCTTGACTAATATGTTGTCAATTTGTATATACAGTTTATGTAAATTTGTTTGATGATCTGAAACATTGAAGTGTGACAAACATGTAAAAAAAAAAAAAAAAAGGAATCAAACAGGGGGCAAACACTTTTTCACACCAGTGTATATAAGGTTATACTGTATAGACAATGTAGTTGGGAGAAAATGTCATGTCCTCAAATTAGGCCATTTGAGCTGCAAGAGAGAAGCTTAAAACATGGAACCAATTTTTATCCTTTAAGAACAATGCCTGAGATGCTCTTGCAACAGATGGTGAAATCTAGCTTTGGAATTAAGATGAGTCAAAAGTAAGGTGATAGCACACTGTTGTGAGGGTAAATCCATAGTATTATTCATATTTATGGCCATGTGTGGCCAGATGTCAGTGAAATTAAGAACAGCTGATCTCCTGTCATCATGTACAAAGACACTCAAAGGTCTGTCAAGACTCTTTCAGACAAAATATCATCCCTGCACATATGAGATTCAGTTATTGAAATATGTTCAGAGATTAAATTGACTGGCCGTCTAACTCACCTGATCATGACACTTTCTTCTCTGACAACATTTCAATGAATAATTGAACTACTGTTTGCTCCCTTTAATCATCTTTCAGAAATCAGTCTGGTCTCCTGGTGCACAAAATATGACCTAATAATTCTTTTGGGTGGAATAGTTAATGCGATTTCTATTTAATTTAAAGTAAAAATCTACCCTGAAACATAATTAATAATTTTTTGAGCTTGGAACCGTATTTTTGTTATTCTTGTGAGAATTTACAATTTTTACATGCCATAAAAATGTCAGTGTGTGATGTCACATGAAGAGTTAGAAAACTGTTTAAAAGGAATACAAAATGTTAAGACCTCAAACATAATATATAACAGTCAGGTTTTGTTGGTAGTGCTATTATCCTTTTCAAGCAAGATTCAATATTATGTTATAAGAAATCTAATGAAAAAATAGTGTAGACATCTAGTCACAGCAGAAACTCAACTTGGCTATTTAGTGATCCACAAGACAACAATTTTCTTGGATTTAGATGGTGAAATAATTCATTCCCACTGACACCAATATCATGATGCATTCCCCAGGCCAGTAGGGTATTTATTATTTATATCAATCAGCCATAATATTACAACCACAAAACATTAACACATTAACATTGATTATCAGTTATATACCAGTAAAATGGTGACAGGATCATGCACTTAAGGCACACCCTTGCCCATGAGGACCAAATGCCGAGCCATCTCGTCCAATCCCACAGAAAAGCCAATGCAGCACAAATCGCTAAAAAAGTCAGTCCCACCCATGATAGAAAGGAACCAGAACACCCAGCCAGGGTGTTGGGCAAGCAAAGAACCTAAGGCCGCCAACCCAACCTCAAAATTCCCCAGATCCCACCCCAACTGAGCACCCATGGGATGTACCGGACAAACAGTCCGATCCATGGAGACCCCAGCTGCATCTGCCTCAGCACCCAAAGGATCCACTGACAACATCCTAGTGCCAGACACCACAACACACCCCAATAGGTCTTGTAAAGTTACACCCAGATGGGCCAAACCTGCACAAGATGAACCAACGCATTACCGAGCATAATGTTTTGCATTTTAGTTTCATTTTGGTTTGTTAATTTTAGTTGATGTCTCCCAATGAATGCCACGAAAAAAAAAAACATAAAATACAGTAAATTAAAATAAATATGGGTATAAAAAGAATAGGTACATAAAAAAGATATATATTAAACATAGAATTAAAGGCAGGATATGATGTATATACTGATATGTAGAAGATAATGATGATAAAAGCTGGTTGGAGAGGCTACCTGCAATTTTTTGCCTAGGGCCTCAACATACTCAACAACGCCTCTGGCCAAATGGCATAATATAGACACCAAAGAGCAACATGTTGATGAAAGATGTTTACTTACAAAAGTCAGAAATTTATTCCAAGATGAATCTTGGATGCCCTTGAAAAACAGAAGTTAATGTTGAAGAACACTGGTTTTTATTTTAACATGATTCATAGTGATCAAGCTACCAAGCAGAATTGGTTATCTAGCATATTAGGACATATGCTAAAGCAAAGTAACACCATCAACCCAACTGATTGCAGACCTCAGCTCTGCAGAGCTCACTGCAATGATGCCCCTGTGAGGCATAATGTTTCGAAACCATTTTTTTTTTTAGATTTGAAACAGAGATCGACAGAGAAAGAGAGAGAGAGAGAGAGAGAGAGAGAGAGAAAGAGAGAGAGAGAGAGACTGACTATGAGAGCTTTGCATATTCATGGCCATAGCTGGAGGCTAGCACGACTAGCCTCAAAGCCCTTGACAAAGGTCACATACTCTTTGCCCAATCCTGTTATTAGAATAAAGATGGAAAGTGGTGTGGATCACTCTCCCCGAGAGCTAGCTTCACTGTTTGTAGACATTTTAGCATATGCTTGCATGTTAATAAAAAAGTAGCATTAAATATGGTGGCAGAACGAATTTTGTTACAGGGAACATATAGCAAGAACGTCTTTTTTTTTTCTCCTTTGTTTTCGTGCAAGAATTTGTTTAATACATGGCTGCTAATGCCATTGCTGATGCTTTTTCTTGTATAATATAATTTACAGCAGACTGAGGTCCATAAATGGGAGGCATTGTAAAATATTTCCATTATGCACAGTATGTCAGTAGGTAATAAAAGGCTTTACACCATTTTTATGAGTCTCAATCTGTTGTTGTTCCAACAATTTTGGAATCTGTTTTAAAAAAAAAAACATGGCTAATTTTAATGCTTGCTTTCTTGGGAATAACTTTTGGATTTTTTTTTGTTTTGTTTTTAATGTTGTGAGCTTCCACCTTTGACTAGCCATAAAAAAGACATCAAATCTACTAAAAGGAAAATGTGTCATCTGGACGTTGTTATAGACGATCTCTTTATATTGAAGTTATATATCTTTTCTTAACAGAGCTGTAAAGGTTTCACAGTCATTTAAGCAGCAGTTGAGACAGATTGATGTTAATGTCATTGCAGTTACAAATGAAGTGTGCCTGACTTGCTGGCCCCTTCATAAAGCAGAAATGAGCTTCATCGTTCATTAATTGTACACCTTTTGTGTACAGTTGACAATTTTAGCAGCCCTGAAAGGCCAGGTACGCAGTATTTCATTAAACTGAAACAAGCTTCAAAATGCTTAGAATATTATTGGGGAACAAGACTAGGAATATTTTCCTGTACAGAGTTATTATAACGGAACTTATAATTCTGTGTAATGTAGTAATGAGTCCTTGTAAACATTTTAAGTAGTACCTCATAAACAGGGTCATAGCCTGATAAGTGGGGTGGCCAGGCTAAACCGATGACTTTCCAGGGTTGGCAATCGAATTTGGGGAAAAATAATAATCCACATTGATTTGATATGACACAATGTGGTCCCCGATCCGAGTATGTTTGCCTTGAGAATGATAATCCTTGGACATACGATGGTATACTGTATACTTTAGCAAAGTCTGAATCCTGTCTAGCAAATTACTTTTTTTTAAGCTAAGGTGGCAGTATAGTAGTGGCGGAACAGTGGGTTAGTGGTTAGCACTGTCGCCTTGCACCTTCAGGGCCCGGCCAGGTTCTATTCCCATCTCTGTGTGCATGGAGTTTGTACGCTCTCCCAGTGCTTGGTGGGTTTCTTCTGGGTACTCCAGTTTCCTCCAAAGACATGCAGATTAGGCTAGTTCCCAAATTTTTCACATTGTGTGTGACTGTTGACCGGACACATCACACATTGACCTAAGTTATGTGCTTGTTTTTTACATTTTTATAGTATACAATTAAATGCTATATACTGTTTCTATAATTATATTTTTTGTTTTAGCATGATATTTTAAATGTTTTTTTACTATATTAAGGGTTACTAAAATTAACTTAATAATGTATTTAAAATTAGAAATTATAACAAAATGTCAAAAAAAAAAAAAACACGTTTTGTATTGTTGTTGGCCTTTTTATGGGGCTTGTTATATTTTTATATTCATAAACCAGAGATCAGCATTTAAAATTGCTAAATATCTGCGATGTAACATTTCAGGTTTATGGGCATGTTTAAAAAAATGAGCACAATATTATAACACTTTCTATTTAAAAGCCCTTTCTGTGCACAAGCCAGGGGTTAATCTTAAGTTGGTAAGGCAATAATACACAATAATGTTTTAAAATGATGCACAACGTGCTGTTTTTAATACCCAGCTTCCACAGAGAATACTCAAAATAGCTTTTTTCACCATTTGCTGAAAACATAATGCCATCCCTAGATAGACAATATCTGATTATGCAAAAGTTGAATAGAGTATAAGTTGTGCACTTGCCTATTCTCTCTGTGTTGCAATATAAGCTCCTTTCCAACAACGAGCCCAAGCACTTTTAGTACAATCCATCTTCCCATTACTACATTATGAATGTCTTTTTGTCTGTTTACTCTTTTAGACTTAAATAATCCAAGATCCAGAAAACATCTGTTCTAATCTCTCCAATGAAAATGTTAATGTTGCATTTTCTTTTAATATGGCCCTTCTGTTAGCAGCTTAAGGCAGTTATTACAACTACTCATATATGTACTGCTCAAGCAGGGGCTGTTAATAAAATCCTCAGTTGCGTTTGGGACTACTACATGACATAGCTTATGAATAACTCAGAGCATTGTAAGTTATCTGAACAAGCAGGATTTTACTTACAGCTCTATTATATTACCATGCGTGCATCCTAATCTGGAGTCCCTAGTGTCCAGGCCAGGTAGATACTGTGTAAACCCTGTGAGTGGCAAACCCTATTGAAAAAAATCACCTGTATTTTGAATGTGATTAATGTTTTCTAAGATGTGCGAAATATATGAAAATCAATAATTAATTAATTCATTCATTCATTCATTCATTCATTCATTCATTCTCTATACCACTTATCCTGTACAGGATCACAGAAAGCCTGGAGCCTATTCCAGGAGACTTTGGGCATGAGGCGGAGTACACCCTGGACCAGGTGCCAGTCCATTACAGGGCACATGCACACACACACACACACACACACACTCATTCATACACTGTGGCCAATTTGAGAACACCAATTAGCCTACTCTGCATGTCTTTGGACTGTGGGAATGTAACTGGAGTACCTGTAGAAAACCCACCAAGCACTGGGAGAACACCACTATATTTTAACCACTATGCCACTGTGCTGCCAGTAAGTGGCATAACATTAAAACACAAACTATTACTATTTCTTAACAATCTTGTATATGTTCCCCTTATACCACCAGGGCAGCTCTGGCCCCTTTGGACATGACTCCACAAGACCTCTGGGGTATACTGTAGTGTCTGGCATCAAAATATCAGAAGCAGATATTTTGGGTGCTCTGCATGATGCACCCATGAATCAAACTTGTTTGTTCAGCCCATCCCATGGGTTCTTGATTGGATTGAGATCTGGGGAAATTGGAAGCCTGATCAACAACCGTGAATTCTTTGCATGCTAAGCCTTTACACATCAGGCTGGAATGCATGGAGGGTTCTGATAAAATACTATCATACATTGACTTTTTTGTAGTAGTAGTAGTTTGTGTTGTATTGGCTTTTTTGTTGGATCAGACCCAACAGATTAGCCTTTGGTCCCCCAAGCATGAATGAGCCTTGGTTGGTTGTGATCCTGTCACCAGTTTACTGGTGTGTACTTGACAATGTGTTATCAGTGTTATTCAGTTTATCTGGTGGCAGTGTTGGTGGTATGGCTAACTGGTGTGATCATGTACTGAAATTGTGCTTTATAATCATTTGAATGCAAATGGACCACTTTAGACAGTAATGCTTAAATTAAAAAGATAAACATTGCCTATGATAGTCCCGTACCTCGAATACATTTCCCAATACTCTTCAACAAGGCTAAATAGTTATTTCTTATTAGTCTTATTAGTAGTATTTAGTTATCAGCAATACTTTTGCTAATGATGAGCCAAATTGCACAAATACAAATTTGCAAGTACAAAAATCTGGTGCACAACATGGAAAAATTATTATTTGATCATAATGTGCATTTATGTAAGGTGTTGGTAAAAATATTAAAAATCATATTGTAATATAATGGATGAATTACTTTCATTTAAATTCATGACCATCAAGGGAGTCAGCACTTATAGAAATAGTGTACCTAAGTCACAACTCAAAAGTGTCAGTCAGCAAAGTGATATTAAAAGGTGGAGCTCCTCACTGGAATCAAAAAGCTCCAACTTTCAGAGCCATAGAGAGCAATTAAGAGCGAAGACAATGGACCATCTGCTGTCAAGACTGCACTTGGATGGATCTTGAAAAGCCCACTCAAGAATCCAACAGAGAATCTCTCAGAAGACAATACACACTTGTGTGCTACAGTCAACAGAATCTCTATAGAGAATGTGAAACAGTCACTGGTAGTGCATTGTAAAGCTGACTTTCCAGAGAACAGCTGTGATGACAAGCCTGAGATCAGTGTAGCCTGTATCAGTGTCCCTGAGAAGAAAGCTTGAGTCTATAAAAATGCAGCTAAACCTCAAAAAGTAGCTCCATAAACATCACGTCTCCCAGAGGACAAAAAATAAAGTAAAGTAGCACAGCAAAAAAAGCCTTGTCAAAATAACAGAGATACCGAACAGCCAAAATGGTAAAATATTTCATCCACAATTGCAAACATTACATGAATAAACCAGTAATGAAGATTTCGAGAGAACACTGTGTCTCTAAAGCCATTTTTGTCACCGTTTTCCCACACTTTGCTCATGGGCATGGCTTGGTAGGTTTTCTCTCTATCTATTTGTCTCACACTCCCTCTCCATTTGGGTCTCCAGCTCCTGCCAGGTTATTTTGAGACTCATTTTATGGCCGCCAGTACTTATAGAGGTGTGGATCTCGTCCAGCACACATGCCACAGCTATGCACTGCCTGATTTCCTCTGGTTAGAAGGCCAGGTATTGCTAAGAGGGGTTTTTGTACTATACAGTATATCTTTCATTTCAGGTAATATATAGGGGGGGAAAAAACACTTTCTATGATGAAGTTTCAAAACAATGTCAGACATGATCATGCATTATATCAAATGTATGGGCTGTCTTATCTTGTCAAGGATTGGCACACAGGGTGGAATTTTCATTAATAATCCTTCTGTCATAAGATTGCATTCTGGAAATCAAAATATCGAAGAGATTTATGTCAAATGAGCAATAAGGCAAGACCAGATGACGCCATTGACTCTGAATGGAAGGCTGTTATCTTTGCGGTGAGTGGTTTACGACTCACATTATGACTATAATAGTGCTTTACCTTGACTTTACTACATAACCTTGTTCTACCCAAGGTTGTAATTTTTCATTATACTGTGTTTGTTTGCTTCATATAAATGTGTTTTCACCTTTGACAGCTGAGACATTCGAATCAAATTGTAAATGTTTAGTTTTGTAAATTTCAATCCTTACAACGGTCTGGATGGAAATTAATATGATGGAGTAGTGGCTAACCCCTGATGCCTATAAATACGACTTTATAATAAAAAATTCAGTTTTTGACTTTTTTTTTAATCTTTTTTATACAAGCCATGTCTTTGATTTGATGAGCTGCCTTCAGTTACAGTATACTATGAACTTAAATGCATGTGACCGGATTAACCCAAACAGAAGTCGGAATCTGGATATTATGCAGCAGTATATTATGCAGTAATATATACTATACTTACAGTATAGCTTATGATGAACGCTTACCTGTAACACCCATTTTTCCAAGAGAATCAGATATGCACTTAATAACGATGCACATTGCATGCACTTTTCAATTGAATCTTGGCATCTCTGCCCATTACAGTAATTTGCTTTTAGAAAGGACAATGTGTTTCCCTCAAAATGGCTTAAATGATGATCAAGCAAGAGTTTGTTCACATTTTAGATGCCTACAAAAAATGCTCACTCTGTTTTTCCTCTCTGTAGTATCTGTAACTGTAGGGCAAGCCTCAAGCCTGAAGACGAGACGAGACTGCTCTTTTCTCATAACTCTGCTTCTGTTTCTGTTACTGTGAACAAACGCACTCAAATGCTCTGATATCTGTCAGTTGTGGTACATCATGTTACTGATCCAGGAACTTAATTAATACTAACAGCTAAAGGCTCTTTTGGCGTCTCATTTTAATATAAGGACTTTATGCAATGTACATGAGTAATTATTTTTCCCATTAATGTCGCTTGTAGTGCTGGTCGGAATTGTGTGATTAAATCAGATTAGAGAAAGGCTACAGCTGCAATAAGGGGGGGGGTCTTTCATTCCGAGTTTTGCTCCAAGTCACACCAGAGAGTCATACTTAGAGTTTTAGGAAAATTGTTTTTCTTTTTTTTTTTGCCTAAGGGAAAGAAACATGCCTTAATTATAAGAAAAGAATTAAACGTGTGTGATTCATTTTGATAGCTCATTCGTATTACTCATGTACAAAGCTTCTTAATAAACCTAACAAATACAGGACATTTCATTCCATGTGATAACATCACTGACAAAAAATGGCAATTATGCTCTATTTGTATTAATATACTACATTGGTACATAAATTACTGTAATACTGCTTTAAAAAGCACCTGTGAATTAAAATTTACTACTAATAACTAAATGAGTTTCTGATAATGGCAAAAACTGCAACCAATTGGGGACAAAATTGCAAGGTAAAAAAATAGTTTTTATCCGTCTGCAATATTTAAACATTCTTAAAAATCAATTCATAATATATTTTAGTAGTAGCCTACTTGGGTGTATGTACATCCAGTGATGTTTACCAAACAAGAGCTCTTTCTGATTATAGAATCCAACTTTCCTGTTTACATGGACATTGAGCGAATAAGATGTGCGTTTACGCTCTCAATGCACTTGATCAGTTCTTATCATTTAGAGATTACAATAGGTTAGCAGACATTCACCCAGCAAAATCTCTTCTCAGGAAGATCCCATCAACACCAATAACGAAGCTTCTGCTCCCAAAAATCATAAATGATGTGATTGGAAGATCCCATAAACACTTGTTAAGCTGCATCATAAAAGACTGACAATAGAAATCACAGCTAGGTTTGATAGTGAAAGTGTGACGATTGCAATTATGCACAGAGAATTCACAGGACTGGGACTAAACAGTTGTGTGGCCATAAGAAAACCACTTGACTTTTGCACAGTGGAAAAGGGTCATGTGGTCTGATGAGTCTAGATTGACCCACATCAGATTCCAGAGCAGTGGGTGCATCAGGGTAACGCACATGAAGCAATGCACCCATCATGCATAGTATCTACAGTACAAGCCTCTGGAGGCAGTGTTATGATCTGGGGTTGCTTCAGTTTGTCAGGTCCAGGCTCAGCAACGTTATGTGGCAATAAAATGAAGTCAGTTGACAACCTGAATGTACTGAATGACCAGGTTATCACATCTATGGAGTTTAATTCCCTGATGGCACAGGCATATTTCAGAACTCAAATTGTGAAAGAGTGGTTCTGGGAACATGAAGAATCATTTTCACATGTAAACTAGACACCATAACATACAATATAATCAAACCTAAAGGCGGTCCAATTAATATTAAAGTGCTATTTTGATTGGCCCATAATTTCCTCTATTGGTATATTTAGAAAACGGAACATGGAAAATCATGTATATATTCTATTCTATTCTATTCTATTCTATTCTATTCTATTCTATTATATTATATTATATTATATTATATCATATTATATTATATTATGTTCCTAGCATTATAGTCATTCATAAGAAAAAAGATCAAACCAAACTGTTTTTACTTGTCATAACTCTTAATATAAACAAGATTACTGGCAAAGCAGGATATTCAACTGGACTGATAGTTCCTAGTGCCCCACCCATTAGAAAAAAAGAGGGTAAAAATCAGAATGCTATCTCTATCTTTTAAAAAAAAAAAAAGTGATTTTGGAGATATAGTATATGATTCATCAGAGGGCCAATACAAATTTGCAGGAACCCCCCAGAACGTCTGGGAGAAGTGGGCTCCTCATCTTTTCAGACAAATCCCACCTTCTATGTTAGTATTAGTTGCAAGAATTCAGTATCATTCATAATTGATGTATATGTGAAATGTAGGCCAATCATTGCTACTTCCACAGCCAACAACCCAGTGGAGGGAAGTCTAAGGTAAAGGACCAATCTGCTGTGATTTGGGCTATTTGTCTGATTATTATGGGATATTAGGGTCCATGTAGACACACTTATTGAGTATTTGGCAGCAGATACAAGAAATAAGAAGGGGAAAGGGAATTGTAGGAGGAGCTGGATGTCATATTTAAATGTGGGTGGAGCTGAGTGTCAACTCCACCTCTTTCCACTTTTCAGAAGTTCACCTACAATTTGCACAACATTTGGAAGGAAACATACCTTCTGTCCGTGTGTGTGTGTGTGTGTGTGTGTGTGTGTGTTGTCCAACAGTCTGTTTGGAAGCTAGCGTAGCGTGGCATTGCATGGCAGTATTCCCAATAGACTCAGGTGCCAGAGCTTGCATTTGAGCAGGGGGTATGTGGAAGGGGGCTGGAGTGTGTATGTTTGCACGCATGTGTGTGAAGGGGTTTGAGTGGACCATCTGCCAAATTTGAAGGAAATCACTACAACATGCAGGTGCAGCAATATTCTTCCCAGCACGTGAGGTAAAGACAATTGGGGAAGGCACAGATTTACACTGAGATAGTTCACTGCCAAATAAAGACATTGAAGTTTTGTGGATTTGCGGTGTATGGCTTTACTTAGATTTTTCTAACTAAATCAAGTAGTTAAGGGGCTTAATTTATAATCGTAGAAAATCCTGTTTTGTACAAAAATCACATCAGCAGCCTGCTGTCCAAATGCAATACACAAAGGAAAAGTCTGCGTCTATGGAAAGAAGGCTTTTAATTCAAACGCAACATTCTTGGTACTTGTCTCTATTCACACAAACTACTTATATAGTCTATGTGCGTGCATCACATATGGTCCATATTGCATACACAGAAATCCATTTGCATCCAAAATACACAGTGAAATAATAAATTTTGTCTCGTAAATTGTCATGCAGATGTTTACATGAATCATCTGCGCTTGGCAAAGTAATTACAATGACAGTCTTGTATTACTGTGTAATCCTGCATTCAAAGAGAATTCAATTAAACAGATATGTGTATCTAGCATATTTGTGAGAGCAAGGGGGGAAAAAAGCATACCTCAGATATAATCCTAATATGGACAGACAGGGATTGAGCTTTTGTAGTTTAGGTGTACAAGGCCACAAATCAAGAGATTAGTGAAAAAAAGGTTATTGTAACACAAAAGCAGATTTCATTATTAGAAGGTTGAATGTAACATCTGTGCAGGAATAATTTCTTTCTACACTCTAATACATCTGCCCATATTATAATAATTCATAATACTCCCAGGGAATTGTGAACATGTGTATAAAGAGATTCAAGCAGTTACATCAGGACACTTTGTGCTTTATTTATTTATCTTTAAAGCATAGTAAGCCTATAGGAAAGTTATTTTATGTAATAAAAATGGGGATGAGGAATATGCAGAATTGTCTGAACACTTGACAGTGTTGCAGTAGCTAGAGTTCTATAGATACAGTACATAAAGTTTACATTTTGGAGAATATTAGAGACATTTGTTTTTTACATGTGGATGGGAAACTCACCTGTAGTAAAAAAGGAAAAATAAGTTGATGAGTAAAAGTAGTGCTGTGTTGACTAGCGTAGCGTGGCATTGCATGACAGTATTCCCAATAGACTCTGACTATGCCATTGACTATGATCATAAGGGGAAAGTCACTCATCTTGACGTTATGTGACCTCTTTGTGAAGTAGTCCGTAATCCAGGTCATCAAGTTTGAGTCCACTTGCATGTCAGTCTGATAGTACTTGTACCATGGTATATAGTATTTTTGTCTGTATCATTGCACTTATTTGCTGATATAGTACATGTACCACACTATGGTATATGGTAATACCATGGTACATACATTTGTACAATGGAACATGTACTATAGTATGGTTATGGTTCTAAGATGTACCATAGTGCGGTGTAATAGAACATGTATCAGGATACTATCAAAGATATGTGATACATGTTTATTTACCATGGTGGTGACATTTCTATAATACGATATAACTTTAGGTATGTAACATTATTTAAATATCATAATGCAAATTGAAACTCTTAAAATTAAATAAAGTAATATAGTACTGCCTGTATTGTACCATACCAGTAGTACATACTGTACTAGCATATCTAATATTGTACAGTATGTATAAACATGCCATATTAGATACATGCTGAACTTTGGTAGCCACAGTTCAGTAAGTACCATGGTATTCACCAAAGTATTATGGTATACACCATAGGACTACCACGGTGTCCACTGTAGTGACACAGTACCTACCATGAAAATTACCAAAGTAGGGTGGTATATCCCATAGTACCATGATGGTACCCACTGAATTTCCATAGTACCCACCCTAGTACTCTATAAAGTCCTGTGGTGCCTACAATGGTAATGTTTGAAGGATCAAGTAATACTATGGTATAGTATGGTATGTATAATATTGTATGTACTATACATACCATAGTAAAAGTTCTTATAGAAATTAAGTTATGCTTTGATTATCAGTAATATATAAAAACAAGCTGACCTGCTTTTGAGGTTTGAGTAGCTTGTTAAGTTTGGTTTAACTTTTTTTTAGCTAGGTAATTTTCTATTTGGCTCTAATGGCCCCTTACACATTATCCTGGGCTTGACTTACAGGATGTAAAAGCATTTAGATATACAGGTAATTGCCATTGTGTTGTCTGTTTTCTGAGTCAAATTCAAATAAAAATTGTATTTGTCACATACACAGTCATAGACAGTACGATATGCAGTGAAATGCTTAGACGGCCGCCCATGACCTTAAAATAAAAGACTATTATTAGGAAATAAATATGAAAAAGAAAATAGAAGTAAATTTAACTAAGAAAGAATAAAAATATTTGTACAATACAAAAAAATACAATATATGAAAAATATAAGAAAAATAAGAAAAACCTAGCTGTACAATATAGAAAATATAGAATTATAGAATTTTTGTATGGGAATGAAGTTGTATATAAATAGAAGTTGTATATAAATAGAAGTTGTATATAAATAGAAGTTGTATATAAATAGAAATGTCCAGGGGATGTGCAAATATGCCTGAAAGTGTCATATTTAAAGTGACTTTGTGCATCAGGGATGCCCATGAATGTGCAGATGTGCAGTGACCACTAGTATCAATGAATGTCCAGAATGTCCAGAGTGAGTGCAAGAAACAAAAGTGTGGATGTGCAACTCACTCTGGACATTCTGGAGTGAACCTGTGAGCCTGAACACTCTGTATGGCCTTTGTGGATTTGTGAGTGTACAGTATGTATGTGTTTGCTAAAACTCCTCACTTTGTCTCTGCTTAGACTCACATGGCACCAGCTGCCATGTTTCTCCTAAGCTGCGCTTGCAGATTCCTCTGACACATACGCCAGCCAGCATCAGCGTATCCAACATCGGCAGACTACCTTTGGCCTCATCTGTCCTGACGAACATTTTCTGCTCATGGTCTGTGGAATTACGGGCTTGACAACAAAATGCTTGTTGTTACAACAATTTGAATCCTGGGAATGAGAAGCAAAACAAACTGAGGTCAAGATTTCTGTATTACACTTAGAGTCAAATGGCAGAGTTTTAACATTTTATTAAAATAAGACAATACTAGAAGTTTTTTGACATCTAACTTTGTGCACTTGGCTTAATGGAGCTAGTCATTTTAAGCATGCATTTAAATGACAACGATTAACTTTGAATATACTGTATGTTCAAATTACTATGGCTTTGTGGAATAATTGGAATATAAAAAAGGTCATAATTTTCCTCATCACTTATTTGCACTTAAATCAGTTCACACACTGTTCATTGACCAGCTAATTTTCTCCAAGAGTTTTATGTCCTTTTCTTTTAATATGCTGAACCTTTCTGACATTTCAGGGAAATTCAGCTAAACTGTCTTGATCCTTAATATCTAGTACTTGTATCCCATTTTAAAGTGATTTTGTTAAAGTTTAAAGTGCTCCACTGTAAAGCAAAGTATTTGCCATGTACTTTGGAGTTTATACCACACTTACCTGGTTATACAGTACCTGTCTATAGCCCTCAAACCTCATGTCACTCAAGACTTCTATTCACTACTTTCCAGCTCTGTCCAGCACACCAGAGGCTGGTGGTATTTACAGATGACGTCTCTCCATAGGGGTCTGGTCAAAGTCATTAGAGTCACAGTCATGCTTTCATGGGAGAAATTCCACATGCTTGGCACAGTTGGAGTTTGAGAAGTGATGAAAGGTGATTAGGTGGGCTTTGCCAGTTAATTGAAGAAAAGGGTATTTAGCAGAGGGGGGGCTGACCACATGAGGAGACAGTCATTTCCATATCAATATTTATATTTATTTTGTATTGTTATATTAAAAGCAAAAGTTGGAATGCCAGCAATATAATTTGTCTCATATCAATATCCTCATGTGTGATTTAAATCCTTGTTTTACATGCAGTGTTTGGCATTGCTCTTGGTTGAAAATGGTTTGGGTGTAATAATACTGTACCTCTCTTTTATTACATACCTACTGTCACGGAATAACAGACTCCACAGACCAAGATGCAGAAAACCCGAACGGGTGCTTTTATTGATAATGAATGGGGTATGGTTGTGGATGAGATGTGGATAAGGAGAGTCTTATCTGGTATGGTGCCAGAGCTGATGGACGGATGATCACAGACGGGAAGGATGATGAACACGACACGGAAGTAGGAGAGACGACGAGAGGGCAGGAGACGAGGCGTAGAACGATCACTTTGAGTAGCCGATCATGGAGTCCTTTTCCGTAATGGAGATCAGACGCTGGGTGATGGGAAGTGAGGTGTATTTACGTATCTTGTTCTGGTGATGAGGTCCAGGTGTGTGTGTTTAGAATTCGGGTGATTGGGGACGTTGACTGAGGGCGGAGCCTGGTGTTTCCATGACACCTACACAAAAATTTTAAATGAGATATGGGTACCTCAGTAAAACTATAGGGCAAAATTAACAGGAAAGAATGCACTTTACAATAACAGGCCTGATTGGTTGTTGGTATCGTCCTACTATAGTGAACTTCAAATATTGATGCAGAATTTCGGATGGAAATCGCAATACAGCAATAACTGCAGACAGTAGCAAGTAGCTTAGCAACAAGCTAGGCAGTGGGCAATAGAGCAAAGTGTTAGCAAGAAGTTAGCTGACAAACTCACTCACTCATCGTCTAGAATGCTTTATCCAGTATGCAGGGTGACAGGAGGTCTGGAGCCTATTGAACAGAAACCTGGAGGTGCTAGGTGACAGTGCTAACCACTACACCACCCTGCCACTACATAAGTGATATACTAACTCTAATATTGATGATTACCATCTTAAAACAACAATTAATATGATTTGTAGTTGGCACGGCTGTCAGAGCTTTTGTTATTGAAAATGAATCATTGGCTTCTGACCAATCAGAATGATCAATTAAACTGATTTTGAGGTATAATAGAAAATACCACAATTAAAAATGTAGCTGTAAACTTTTTATATAATGTATAAAATATATACAATTTGTCCATTTTTACTGTCCTCAGGGAGTATAAACTTTTGAACACTCACTCACTCTTTGTTCCATGAAGGGAGGGGCTCTGTTCTTGTTCTTCACAGATCAGTACCAGTCCTGGAGGCTCGACTGCAGTGTCCCGATGATGTAATTATTTCCCAGTGGCACCTGGGAAGCGGGCAGCTCAGGAAGGCATCGCTCACCGCCAAGTGTGCAGATGTTTCTAATTGCTTTCCATTACCAAGAATAACAGCTGTTTATATCTATCAGCATATAATTCACAAGAGTTCCAGACTGTTAGGATAGCATATCCCACCTGGTGACCATCACTGCTTGTCAGCTGTAGGAGAAGGACATTTCTGGTTGCTTGAGTTTGGAAGGCGCCCTCGATGAAATGAAGTGTCACCTTCAGTCGGCTTTATTTTAGCAACTGAGCAGTTGAATGATCAGGAGCTACAGGGAATCTTGCATAAGGAATACAGCTTCACAGCTAGTTGTCAGTAATGACAAACTAGATCAGAATGAAGGCCTTTGGACTGTATAATGTAGACAGGGATGACAGATCTGTATGGCAAAACTATCCCATTGGCCAAAAAAGTCATTGCAAAGCTTGTATTATACTTGTTTTAGACTACCATTGTCAAATACGTGGTAGCATTTTACCTCTTACAAAACTAATGTTGTTAGATATAGATGTAATGAGACCATATAAAAAAAAACTGGTAACAGCTGCAGGTCCTGGGTTACATTCTGAGCTCGGTTTACTGGTTCGGTTTAATGTGGAGTTTATAATTGAACCTCAGGTCCTTTCGGTTGTTACTCAAAAAACATAAATCTAAATTGCCAGATGTCAGCATGTGTACGCACTTAGCAATGGACTAGCATCCAATCCATGCCGTATTCCTGCCTCACACTTACAGTTATTGGCTCTGGATCAAGCAGGTACTTCACTGACTTACAATAAGCAGATTCATGCAGTGAAGACAGTTTACTCTATTTGTTTTAGAGGTATTACCACAGTCATGAACTCATTTTTGGAAATATACCATTTCCCCTGTTCACCACTTTTAAACATGATACTGATTATAATCAAGTATGACACATTGACTATTTGCTTACAAAAAGGTTTTTTGATCCGAACACTGATCAAATCAGTTACATTTTTATTATAATGATGCAAATGTATGCAAAATCCTCTAAACTCCTAAACCAGGAGGAGGGCCAGTGTCCACCACAATTTTCTAACCTTTTCCCGAAAACATAGTTGATTCAACTGTTCTTGTAATTTCCAGGTTTGATGGGTGTGTTCATGTGTTGGTGAATTACAAAGTGTGGTGGAGATTAACCAAGTCAAAATTAGTCTAATTCTGTGCAAACTTATGGGAATTCAATTCTGTGCAAACTTAACAGGAATTCTGTGCAAACTTAACAGGAATTAAGTTCTCCAGCCATAGACCAAAAAAATTAACTAAGTCAAATTTAGTCTAATTCTGTTCAAACTTATGGGAATAAGTGCATTCATACTGTACAAGCTAAGATTACCAAGCAATGACTAGCCATAATGATTTCAAGCCAGCAGGCCTCGCTGAGGAACACAACCTCTGGCAACTTTAGGGATGCACAGACACACCAAATCATAAACAAGCAATTTGGGAATGCCAAACAGCCTACAATGCAAGTCAACAGACTATAGGAGAAACCAGAGTCGCCAGAGCAAACCCACCAAACAAAGGGGGGAAAAAATTCACAAAGTGCCTAAAAATGTCCACAAAGCAAGACCAGGGGCAAAAATCTAACCCCCAAGCACAAGGGGACAGTGCTAACCGCTAAGCCATGCTGTACTTTGGATAAATCCACCTACTCATTTTTTACCTATTCATTGACCTAAATAAGCAATCACGCTTTTTCTAAGCTTAAAAAGGAAAAACGTCATAAGCAACCATATTTATAAGGCATAATATATGATGATATATACTTATCTCCAGTACATATACATATATACACTGCCTGGCCAAAACAAAGGTCAACATTTGAATTTATGTGTCAATTATTAAATATTAATATGTTTAAGCTGGCAACACTAGCTGGTGCAGTCAATAACTTATTTCTTAAACTACCATGATAGAAGACATATTCTATGGATGTAGAAAAGATGTTACTGTGTTCAAGAAAGCTGATCAAATCTGTTGAGTTTTAGGATCTGGGGTTGCTTTAGACGTTCAGGTCTAGGCTCAACAACATTATGTGGCAATAAAATGATGTCAGCTGATGACCTGAATGTACTGAATAACCAGGTTATCACATCAATTGATATTTTCTTCCCTGGTGGCTTAGGTACATCACAGGACTTAAAAAGTGTGAAAGTGTGGTTCTGAGAGTATGAGGATTTTTTGTCATGCATAAACTGGTACCGCAGAGTTCTGAGTTCTGACCTTAACCCCATTGAAAACCTTTGAGACATGGTGGAGACGTCTAGCAGTTTGTAAGAGTCTCGACTCTTCCATTAATACCTATCATCAATATGACAAAAGCAGGCATGCTGTAAACAAAACTTTTCTTCAGGCAGCATACTTTATATCAATCCTACTTTAGTAAGTAACCATTACTGCACAAGCCTTCTGTCAAAACCACAACTAAAACTTTTTAATTCATATTAATCTTGCTACTTGTATATGCTAGAGGTCATGCTAGATTTTCTTCGATTCTGTTAACATGATCTGTTAACAATCTTGACTACTTAAACCTTAAAAAACCTTTTCCAATCCATGAGACATTGATCCCTCAGGTTTATAAGACCTAACCTCTAAAAACAAGGCCATGATGGTAGGCAGCTGCTCCAGTTCTCCGCCCTCACCGAGGACTCCGTTCTGCTGAGACATGCAGTACCGGACAGGATAAGCTTACTGTGTCCACCGACTGTTTTATTTCAGATGGAATGTCTCTGTCCTGAGGCTTTTTTATTTTATTTTACATTATCACCTCAGTGCCTCCTCATACATTTCGTTTCATGGGGCATCAACCTTAATTTCTCCCATCGCTGGTAGCCTGATGCTTATGAAGCTGTTTTGCCTCCCTTTCTTTTTTTCCATTTCTTCTTCTCTTGATGAGCAGAAAAAGCTAATTCTCTCAGTTCAGGTATGCAAGATGTCTCCTTCCATGACTACAGCGGCACAGCCAAGGCCTTAGGCTTCACACTGAGTCTACCGCACTATCAAAGATCTAACCTGAATATCAGTGGGTGGTAGCACAATGCTAGTTCATGGCTGGAGCAATGCTCTTAGGGCAAGTTTTTAAAAAGAAAAAACATCTAAATTCAACCCTGTGCTGACCTTGACACATTGCCATACTCACCGTTGACCTTCAACCCTCTGTAAAGCAAAGCATTTTTTTCGCTGTAAGCTAAATAGTTTTTTTGTTTTTCTTTCTCCTTGAGCTGTGGTGCCATAATGTTTTTTGAATAACTCACCCTCTGCCCCTTTAAAACTGACAGATACCCTCTTCACAGACTTTGCAGGCCCACACTGTCTGTCAAGCACACAGTTTAGAGTGAGCTATCTGCATGGGAGCCTTGCCAGTTAGAGCAGAATGTCATTATGTGTGGAGGCTGCGGCAAGCGCCGCTACCGTCATGGGGAATTCATCACCGAAAGTGATGATCATAATGGACTTTGCTGCAAATGAGTTTGGATGAGCTGCGCTTTTGGCAAGCATTGCAAAATCAGCAGCGGTATTTATGGATCTAAAGAAAAAAAAAGATCGGCAGAGGAGGGCTATTTTTCCCCCTTGGGCTGGCCCAAAAAGGAAACTTTTTCAGGAAAGTTGGGGCACCGCCATTAGGTTCTGCCACTATTACTACTATGTAATAACATTATCATGTTTCTGGCAACTAAAATATTTTTAGAAACCAACTTATACATCAAAAATATAACAAATAGACCAAATTCAGTGAGGTTAAAAAAAAGCACAATCATAAAATATTGAACCCAAGCACTACTGAATTCATGATTCTGATTGGTCAGAATGTTCTATAACTGTCAGCATATTTGGTTGCAAGGTTTATACATAATTGTTAGTATATAGGGACTTACGTTCCATAAACAGATTTAAAAACTACTTGAATGGTAAAGTTTTCTGTAAAACTTTCTGAGTTTTTGGATTTAGATTTTTGGAAGGAGCAATAATAAGAACTTAAGTTGTTTCATAAACACTGGACAATATTGAACATAAATATAAATTGTTAAATGTATATATAGTGGTGGCACATTGGCTTAGTGGTCAGCTCTGTCGCCTTGCACCTCCAGAGTCTGGGTTCAATTCCCGCCTCTGCATGGAGTTTGTGGTTCCTCCCACAGCCCAAACACATGCAGATTAGAGTAACTGGTGTTGCACCATAGTGTGTCTATGTGTGTGTGTACTGCGACAGATTGGCACCATGTTCAGGGTGTACCCCATCTTGTGTGCCCTAAGTCTCCTGAGATGCCCTAAGTCTCCTGTGCCCCCTGTCGCCTGTATACAGGATAAAGCGGTATAGACAATGAGTGAGATGAGTATACAGTTACTGTACCTTTATATAGTTCTTGAGCAACTGAAGCGACCATTCTTCCCTTCTTACCCTGGAATAGGGTCACTCTGAATTCATCAGACCACATGACCTTTAATAAATAATATATTTCTGTGGTATAAGAAGAATAAAACATTACAGAAAAAGAATCTAGTTTATGGTGATAATTGATGATTGATTATTATCCTATAACAGCATGTCCAGTTGTTTCTTTCATATTTCTATCCGAAGTATACCGAAGTTTAGAGCATCTGCAAAAGCTGTGGTTCGTTTAAACTGTATGTATGGCTTGATATTGTTGGTAATATTTTGCCAGTGTTTTATCTTTTTTTAAAGGCTCCTGTACATAATGGTTTATTCAATTATTCACATTTGACACCAGAAAGTTTAATCATCTGATTTCATCAAATTTTGCCAGCACGTGAAAAGCCATAACAGTAAAATATCCTTTTAGCAACATGACTAAAGTAGGGTAAACACAAAATAAATCAGTAAATAACAGTGAAATACCAAAGCATACTAATTATATTTGCTCATTATGAGATAATGACGCATAGCAAGAAAAAAGTATCAGTGCTGCAGATTTTCTTTCAGCTGCAAAAACAACTCTCCAAATGTTCGGCATACTCATTAAAACAATGCACTTGAAAGCTGTGCGTTTTTTTTTTTGTTGTTTTTTTTTTGACTATGAGATCAAAAACATCGACAGCATAAAGGCGCAGTTTTATGTGCAAATTAAACGGAAGGTACAATGGCATCACGGCAGACCGTTGACCGCGTAATTATCCATGATATTTCTTTTCTTTCCCTCCCTAATCTACCATTTTTCATGCATGTTAAAATCTGCACTCCAATCTGCCATTTTAATTGGTTAAAGAGTTCAAATAGGGAACAGAATGCTGAACGCTTATTGGCTCTCCTGGCCTCGACTCAAAGTGTTAAGTGCTTTTTCTGCCACACAAAACAGCTTTCGGCCTTTATTTCTTTGCATTTTGTACTTTTTTTTTTTTTTTTTTTGTTTACTGCTTAGAGTAGCAGACCATGCTTTCTCTTGGCTTATAACGTGACAGCTGTACTCTGACGCTCCGTTCAGTGACGATGTTGTGCAGAGCTCTCACAGAAGGAGCACACTACCCAACTTATCTGATTACCACTGATGTACATCACACATCCCAGAGTTCAACTTGAAAAGGGTGGGCAAGGCACGGATTGACAAATTCGGAATAAACAAAGCAGAGGGTAAGTGACACTGGGCCGGACGGAGCATGAGGGCTAGCTGAAGATATGTGCCAGTATGCCATCGTCTGCCAGAAGCTGGATAAATATACAAACGCACGAACAGAAGACTTGCTCAGACAAGCAGCACTCACGCAAGATTCTCTCTGTCAGCACGAGCCGATCTACAAGCTGCTGCGGTCTGAAAATCAGGCTGGACATACTCTGTCTCCAGCACCAAGCACCCAATAGTCATATTCAGCACTGACATCACAGGAGGACATTGCTATAACAAACACAAGGCACAGTTTTACAGCAGAAAAGTGTAAAAAGGAAATGAAACAAGCAGCATGACCAGGATGTTCCAGTAACGTTTAACATAATGAGCAATCTAACCATCATTAAGTTGGGGGCGCAGTAATTTTTGGAATGAAAGATACAGAAGACAATGCAGCTATACAATGTAAAGTGCTGGCCAAAAGACAACATATGCCATGTATTATAGTTCTCCCTGCGCCCAAAACAGGTGATGTCACTAATTAGTTCTGGCTGAAGAGTTGTGCTAATTAGAGTCAGCTGGTTTAGTTAATGGAGAGAACAAACATGTGGCAGGACTTTTACTTTCTGAAGCCGGGGTGTCCACGTCTGCAAAAAGAAAATGGCTAAAACTGGAGAATTCTCAAGGGAATTGCGAACTTCTGTGGCAAATTTTCGAGCAATAAAGCAGATATTTTGAATTAGGTAGGTGCCATGTAGTCACACTCGACTCCCTATTGCTCCCAGTACATCGTAATTTTATTGTATACTTGTAAAATTTAGATTAGGGGCACTTGCGTCTCAGTGGTAGGTGTTTCACCTGCCATGCGGAAGGCCCGGGTTCGATTTCCAGCCAGTTCGATTCCCACTGGATGCAGTGCTGGTCCCAAGCCCGAATAAAATGGAAGGGTTGCGTCAGGAAGGGCATCCGGCCTAAAAACCTGTGCCAAGCTTGTATGTGCAGACCGGATGGTCCACTATGGCGACCCCTTACTGGGATTTTTTGATTAGATTAGATTAGATTCAACTTTATTGTCATTGCACATGTTATGGAACAAGGTAACGAAACCAGAAGTGAAAAATTATTTACATATGAAAACAGTGTTATATACAATGAGTGCAAATGATTAGAGATGGATACAATTAAGGAAGATAATGTATACCATGGTTATGATATGGTGGTTTCAGAAGGTTATCTACTGTACATGTGTGCAAACTTGCTTTAGGTTTTCCACGATTTAGTGACTAAAGAGACTGGATAAACACTGTGTGGTTTTAAAATTAAGTCCTCGTAGAAGGAGTGGACTGGACTGTCTTTACAAATATAGCTGCTGGAAAGCACATGCCTGATGCGGTTAACTTTTCCAAGCTGCAGTCTATAACATTCTATAGTACACTGAGGTTCTACAAGTCTACATTGCTGCTTATCAGATTTAGAGGGAGATGCATTGCAAGCTAGCAACTCAACTTTAAGTTATTTTGGAAAGTAGAGCACAAATGTATTTTTTTTTTTTAATATGCCCAGGGGTATGGTTTTGGTTCATCCTGTCATCAGATTGCTTTGACACAAGCGGAAGGGGAGGGCCTTGCATAATTTTTATGGCCCTATGAAACTTGCAAAATTCCCATATAGGGTAATTCAGCTCAAAGCAACTTCAAAACAACACTAATAAGTGAGGATACCCAATACAAAGTGCTGGGAAAACCAAAAACCTTTTATCCTGCTATTAACCATTAACCTAACCATTACCATCAAAATGTATTATAATTTTAATAACAGTAATGATAAAGTGAATTATTATCAGAATTAATTTATATTTATATATTATATTTTCAGTTATTGTTTCATAAACTTATAAACATGCTAAAATATTTGAATTTACTATAAAAAAAATGCAAGATGCTTGTCTCACTACACATCCCTGATTAATTTTTACCCAACAAGTCCATCACTTACTCACTATCGCACACCTTTGTCAGTGCACCAGACGCCGAATGCTAGAGGGACCTTTGAGTATCCAGCCGTAATTTCAATTTGCAATGCATATGTTTCTGGAAAAAGCCAACAGTTAACTCACCCAGAGCCTCCAGAGCCATACGGCGGGTTCTAACTCCTGCTTATATATGTGTGTGTGTGTGCGTGTGTGTGTTTGTGTGTGCATGTAAGAGAGAGACAGACAGAAAGAGGGAGGAGGGAAGCCATTAATATGCATGGCTCTGCTAAAAGCTTCACGCTGACCTACATGAGAAGGTTCAGTATACTCTCCAACCGTGTGCCACCTCTTGCGGGACTTCGTCATCCATGTTCCCCTCCCTAATTAGTGCCTCCTTTCTGCCCTCCGGCCTTTTTCAAGTGACTGTTGAACTCGTTGTAGGTTGTTGTAGGTCAGGGATGTGGCACCGAGTGCTAGTGCTTAGACGGCGCACTGGCACTTTGGGAGAGATGCTTTATTTAGGTGGTACAAGACGACTTTGTACAAGTTGTTTCGAGCACTCTCTGCTCTCCGGGTGTGTGTTGATAGCACTTTGTCCCCCTCTCCAGGTAATCTTTAAAGCATTTTTTTTTTTAGCTAGCGTGCATTTATTAGCACACAATTTGTGTTCTTTCCTGTCCTTCTTGCTCATTTGCATCCTTACCTGGAACTCATGTCACAGTTCAAGAGCAACACACATGAACGTGCTTCAGAAATAAACAAATAAGACAAAAATGGGAAGCGATTTGGATGCTAATTTTGCCACTTTAGGTATCGTCAGGTAAAAGAAACGGTCTCAAGTGGAAAGTTCTGAGATGTCGACACTCATCTTCCTGTCTCGTTTTTGTCCGCGGGTAAGTTAGCATATTCGATGCTAAAGGATGGCTGTTGCTAGAGGGAGTAGGCCACTGGCTTGAGTTAAACAGTACAGTGGTGTGTGCTGTCAGTGCTGGCTAGCTGAGGATCACTCACACTTTTAGGATAACTGGGGAATGTGTTAGCTCTGGGCATTGTGCATAATAATGAGACCCAACAGATGTAGAGCTCCAGAGTGTGGCCGTCACTGGCTTGCTCATAGCGCTTGTCAGAAAATATATGCTGGTGCAGGAGTCCAGGCTGGAAATGCAAATGTGGCATCGCTGCTTCACCATTTTCACTAAAAATACACAAGGACATATGTGAGAACACCACCAGGGATTTACTTTCAGTCTGTGCTTTGTCAGGGTATGGGATGCAGTCCTATTATATTCACATACCAACTTCCCATCCTACACACACACACACACACACACACACACAAGAAACATGTATATCCCTTATATTCCTTAAACATTTATATATTCTGCGTATTTTTTCTTTAATATTAATGATCTGTGTATGCATTATTTATGACTAAATGGCAGGATATATTAGACACTTATAAGTCAAACTGAAACCTTACTATATTGTTAATGCTAAAAATATACTTTTTGATATTCACTTATTATAGATATTACCATTCAACAGTGGCATATACTCAGATACAGTGATACAGCTGGTGACAAAATAAAATAATATACAGTGGTGTGAAAATGTGTTTGCCCCGACCATCTGTTTGTGACCTCAAGCTGAAGCGAACTTGGGTTCTGCAGCAGGACAATAATCCAAAGCACACCACTTCTGAATGGCTGAAGAAAAACAAAACGAAGACTTTGGAGTGGCCTAGTCAAAGTCCTGACCTGAATCCAATCGAGATGTTGTGGCATGGACTTAAAAAGGCGCTTCATGCTCGAAAACCCTCCAATGTGGCTGAATTACAGCAATTCTGCAAAGATGAGTGGGCCAAAATTCCTCCACAGTGCTGAAACAGACTCATTGCAAGTTATCGAAAATGAAGCTTGATTGCAGACGTTGCTGCTAAGGGTGGGCCAACCAGTTATTAGGTTTAGGGGCAAACACTTTTTCACACAGGGCTTTGTAGTTTTGGATTTTGTTTTCCTTTAGTAATAAAAACCTTTATTTAAAAAGTGCATGATGTGTTTACTTATGTTATCTTTGCCTAACATTTAAATTTGTTTGATGATCTGAAACATTAAAGTGTGACAAACATGCAAAAAAATAAGAAATCAGTAAAGGGCAAACACTTTTTCACACCACGGGTGGAGTTAATGCTCTAGTCTGCCAGGCTTTCTTACCGCATGTTGTTGAAGGGAGACTGCAATCGCTGTGGGTAAAGTTAAAATATTAGCTCTATAACTACCAATGGATATTTAAGATGACAATTAAAACTTTCAACATGAAATCCATACAACATCACATGGACAAAAAACATGATTTCTGATGCCGAATTCTAAGGCATTGTTTAAGATTACAAAAAACAGTTAAATGGTCTCCATGCTTAAAAAGCGATGGGCAATTTGTCAAAGTTTTAGATATATGGCCAAAGTATGATGGACGTTCAAGTCAAACCAGGACTTGTGATGAAATTTCTCATGAATGAACTGAATTAACCGATTGACGTTAACTGAAGACTTCAAGGACAGTATGCTGATGAGACTCCTGACATACTCACGTCAAACATTTGACTAGTGCCAACATTTTAAAGAAGGTAAGATCCCAGCCGAGGTGGCTCAGAGACCACTGAACTTACGGTAAGGCTAAGATTCAGTTATTTGTCACATGCACCTTATAGCAAAGTGAAATTATTTTTTTTACATATCCAAGTTAGAAAGCTGGAGTCAGAGCGCAGCGTCAATAAGCGCAACTTAGCAGTGCTGGGGTATGAACCCATGACCTTCCGGTCAGTAACCCATAGTAGTGAATGAATGTTCCTATGAACATTTACAGTAGAGAGTGGAATGACCTGATGCTTGAAAATCGACGCGTTTGTCGGTGACAACTGTACACACAATAATTCATGAACACCACTTGTACATTACAGGAACTCGACTGGGAGTTATTGCCACATGCCTTGTACAGCCTTGACCTCAGTACAAGCCGTTTCCACATGCCCAGGTCTTTAAAAACAGTCTGATCATGGCTCTAGTGTCCTGGGAAAACTTTCTACCTTGATGGTATCCAATCACAAGTGAAACACTGGGATAAGTGCATTAGTGTAGCTGGAGATTATATAGAGAAATAAAGGTAGTTCTTACTCTCATAACTGTTATTTTGTTTTTCTGTTTTATATACACTACCGTTCAAAAGTTTGGGGTCACTTGCAAATTTCTTTGTTTTTGTTTAGTGATTTATTTTCTACAT
>JAQMYJ010000014.1:15132579-15139525 GCA_030014305.1 Clarias laeviceps | reverse complement strand
TTTCTTCTTCACAAATCTACTCAAGTAAAAGTAAAAAGTATGGTGCAGTAAAACTACTCATAGAAGTAAAATTTTTCAAAAAGTTACTCAAGTAAATGTAACTCGTTACTTCCCACCTCTGGTCCCTGATCTGCACAGAAAGATCATGATGAATTGGCCATGCTTACAGTTTGTGAGACCGCTATAGATTAGATTATATGACAGAGAAACACTTATTGTAAGGCAGAAGTACTATTTAGAAATTTAAGTTAGTTATAATGAAACCACCACAGCTGTGATGTAGATTTACTATGTGCCATGGATAATCTCATAACAACTGTCCGGATTATTGATTTATCTGAGAAACGAACTTACCATTAGTTAAAGATAGAGCAAGAATGAGAGACACTTTGAAAAATGATTGTCAATGTAGCATTTAAGATACACTTTGAAAAGTACCTACCATGCATGCAGTTGGGAATTTGCTATTGCCAACAAGTTCGCAACTGTCACATGTTTTCTCAAGTAAATGTATTCATTCTTGTATAATTCCTGGATCACATGTCAGAACATTTAGCTGTCTTCAACAGTTCCAAGAAACAGTGTCTCCCACTTGTGTCAGTATGAAGTCTAACAATGCAAATGTACATAGATAATGCTGGATCAATATGTGGGCTGTGAGGTTTTATTTCCTTACAGTGATTTACTAGAAGTCTAATGAGCCTGCAGGATGAAGTGGTTTGTTTTTCGCATGTAACCAGATGGATGTAGGCAATGATTAGGAGCAATTAGTGCTCCCCTAGAACTAAATAACTCTCTGTCATTAATGTACATATTTTACACCTCATTAGAACTAGCATGATTGGAGGCTGAAAAAAAAAAGTAAGGCATTTGCATTTCAGATTCACAATATGCTTCCAAAGAAGGGGAGCATCAGCCATGATGCCTGGCAGAAAAGAGATTTCTAGAGAGGGGGTTAAATAATTCTGGACCACATCTGTGTTAGGCGAATTAGCTGCAGTAGGCGATACATGATTTCTCCTCATTAACTGTACGTTTTTTTCCCAACCTTTTTTTTTATTATTTTTTTTGTAATGTAGATGGGCTCTGCAATCAGTTTGTGCATGCCAAAATGTGCATCGCGGGGTGAAACGGGCAAGATGTTAACTAATTTTATTTTTTTTAATCTTTCTCTTTTCACCGCAGAGCGTGTCGTCCGGGTACGCATCTCGTCTTCTGAAATTTCCTCGCCTCTTTCATGGAAACATATTGGGGCAGCGTTCGCCAGCTGTCTGCTTCCTTCGCCTTCTGCTGCCATTATCCTCAGGCACCACCCCACCTTATGGCTGCCCAGCCTGCCAGAATTGGGAGAGAGAGAGAGAGAGAGATAGAGGGGAGGGGGGAGAGGGAAAGAAATAGGGATAGTAAGAAAGGTCCCCTCCGAAAGCAAAAGGTGTCTCTTCCAGACCATCATCATGGTGTTCATCTTCCTTGCATGATGCTGAGCCAGCTCAAGTGCTTATTGTGTGGCACACTCGGGTGACGCCATCCTTAGGTTCATCATGAGCTTCATTATTATGGGGTGGTAAAGAAAAAAAAATAGACTCACCTCGGCACCTGAAATCCCTGCCAGTAATATCTCTCTACTGTGAATTAATCCTGTGAGTTGGCCTGGCATTTGCCAGTCTAAACTGGGAAGTAATTGAAGCTCCTTTGGTGAGCAAGTATTAGCACAGTTGCTGTAGAGGCTGTCGTCTTGGCTCTTGTGCGTCTTTCTGGCCTCTAGCGAAGATTCCTGCAGCGTAATGAAAAAGCTCAAAACTGGACTTGCCTCAGAGTTGGAGAAGCAACTGTGAGACATGTCTTAAATCACTTTTGGAGCTTATTTGCAGAAACCTAGTGGGCTTGTGCTGCATCCAGATGCCATAAGGGCAGGGGACATAAATTGTAAACGGTCTCTGTGTCATCCAGAATCGAGGACGCAGCCAAATTCCATATTAATTAAATATGCTTTTTGGTGTTTGCTATTTCTAATAGATAAATTGCTTCCTTTTGCCCCGTTGGCACTGACTGGATCTCGTTTCTGGCTGTCTGCCGTTCTACATTTGAACCGGCCTCAATGGCAATGTGCAGCTAAGTATACCGACTCCCATTAAGTGGATTATTGCGGCAGGAAGGGCACATATAGTGTGTCTCAGTGGGAACTCGGACGCGTGCCTGCCTCGCTCCCATTAGGCTGTTTGTTAGCCTCATTTCGCTGCTGTCACAGACAATCTCGACTGTTCTCCTCCATAAACACTTACGAATACAGGACCACATGCGTGCATCTAGGGAGCGTGAACACAGCTGCTTCCCCCGCTGAAAATCCACTCTGGTTAAAAGGGCACTATGACATTTTTGCCAAGACCTGAACAAGTTTGTAGGAGAAACTTTGTTCATAATAAATCACTTTTTAAAATGTAAGAAAATTTGTAGAAGCAAAGGAAGGTCAAACAGACATAAAATATAAGAATTATACTGTAAGTATTAAGAATAAAACAATATAAGGTGTTAAGAATGGCAAAGCCGTGTTTATAATATCATTCATAAGCTGTAATGGTGTAAATCAGTTAATGATGGTTTATCTTTCTACACTCACTCATCGACTAAACCACTTTATCCTGTATATACAGGGTCGCAGGGGGCCAGGAACCTATCCCAGGAGACTTAGGGCACGAGGGGGGTACAGCCAGGATGGGGTGTCAATCCATTGCCAGGCACACACATGCTTGTCCTGACACTATGGACAATTTAGGAATGCCAATTAGCCTAATCTGCTAGGCTAATGACTTTAGACTGAAGGAGTACCCGGAGGAAACTCATCAAGAACATGCAAACTCAGGAATCGAACCCTCAACCCTAGAGGCGCTAGGTGACAGTGCTAACCACTACGCCAACGTGCTGCCGTCTTCCTACACATTACATTAAATTAAAATGAATTCAATCAATTCCATCAAGTAACAAGAAAACCTCCTCAGATCAAACCATGACATATCAAAGGCAAGTTTCACTGAAAAACTGGATCACGTATTCTCCTATGTCTGTCTATAAATGTTGTGGACTAGCAGGGACTGGGGTCTTTGTGTAATGCAGCTAATTTTGTGTAAACGAAAGAGCTCATTAGCCATAATCAGGTCTTTGCCTGTGCCCTGTACAGTTGAAGCTTGACCTTTAGCCGTTCACAGCCCGTAAAATCTCCTGCTTGGATATTCACTGTTTGATACCTCATTTAATTGGAAATGATTTGCAGATCTATATTTTTTTTGTTGGGGGGTTTCTGCTTTTGTTCGTTTGTCCAATTCTGCACGGAGCTAATGGCTAAATGTCAGAGCAAATCGCGAACCACGTTAGCCTGGAGAGAGCTTAATTTTCCTGACGATGACTAACTGGACCCAGTGTCAACATCTCCTCATTAACGATGTTGTGTTGAGCAAAAGCAACATTTGCGCATGCGATGCCGTTAAAAAACACACTGAAGAAGGACAAACAATGTCGCTTGTTCCTCAGCATTTTCCATCATTAGCCTACAATGCCCCCGATATCCAAAAGTCAGCTAATGAACGCTTGAAATCGGCTGGGTGATCAGACTGCATGAGTCGCCTATCATGTCTAATTATGCTTGTGCGCTTTAAACGGTGTGGCATTTCAGTGAAAAGGTCAAGAGAACTCCCCTGTCTTAATCTACAGAACCTGTGTCTTCTAGCCCTCTGTCAAGTGATGGTTGGTTACAGAATAAAAGAAGAAAAAAAAGTTTTGTCTACTAAGTTATTATTTGTTTACAGGATACTGGATCAATGGTCACAGATAATGATTTTGTAAATTGACATTAACATGCAGTGTGAATAGACGAAAGCATTGTTTAAACTGTATGTTTTTATGAGCCTGCTTTTGTCAGTGCAAAAAAAAAAAATGGGCTCATCGAAAGTATTCTTTAATCATCATTTCAGACCTTAAAACCACATAATGCGCTCATCATCTATACCGCTTTATCCTGTATACAGGGTCCATGCAGGAGACTTACAGTAAGGCACGAAGTTTGGTACACCCTGGGCAAAGTGTCAATCCACACATACACACTCCGGGTAATTTGGGAATGCCAATTAGTCTAATCTGCATGTATTTGGACTGTGGGAGGAAAACGGAGTACCCGGAGGAAGCACTGGGAGAACATGGAAACTCCATGCACACAGACCCCAAGGTGGGACTCGAACCTGGACCCTAGAGGTGCAAGGCAACAGTGCTAACCACTAATCCACCATGCTGCCACATACTGTAAGGTGACCTGTTTTAAAAAGATTTTTAAAGCCTTGTTACTACAAAGCTCATCTAAATGCTGCCAGTAGGAGCAGACCATAGGATCACACACATTATCATTAAACAATCTGTTCTAGACTTTTATTCAGCTTATCTTGTACAGTGTCACATGTAATAATCTTAACAGACCACTGATACTACTGCACAGACTTGAACTGTCTCAACATTCATTATCCCTTTGTTCCTTGTGTTCAATGATATTTACAGTAATGTAAATGAGCAGTATCTTTTTAAAAGTGATTTTTAAAAGTCATTTGCAGCGAAAGGAGAGAGAAAACAAGTGAGATGACAAACAGCCAACCTCATCCCACCAACCTTTACTGGATTTCTGCCAGTAAAATTCAGCCCTTGGCAATCCACCTAGTTTACCAACCATAAAACTAGGCAAAGTCCAGACCTGGATATGAACCCTATTTTAAGGTTTGGTTCATGTTTTCCTAATATTTAAGGCACTTTATGGAATTTCATGAATGTTTGATAGCCTGAAAACCAACATACTGTACTGTATCTACGTAGGTGATGTCTAATGTAGGACATTGTGTTGTGAGTAATATAATGCAATTTGATTTATTCAAAAAGAAAAAAGAATGCAATTGATTTCAGATAAGAATATTAAACCCATCTGCACTTTTTTTTTCTTTTCAAAAACACATCAACAATAAGGCCTTCACATGGTCTATTGGACACGCGAGCAAAAACAAAAACTTTTTTTAAAATGTTCTCTGCACCCATCACCAGTGAAGTGTATAGTCTTTCCAAAAGCTGATTATTGTGCAAAGTATGGAAAAGCAGAAACAAAATAACAGAGATTGAAGAAGCCATAGCGTGCACCTGCAAAGTTCATTCCATCAAAACCCTTTTTAGGATCTTTGACATCTAATAAGACATCTGTAGTGAGCAAAAACACCATTAGATTTCAGTAAGCCTCATCAACATGAAGTTTTCCAAGCACGTACTTTCAATGAAGCCATCAGAGCTTGAAGGGAGCAGTTTGCGCATGCAAGCTCATTATATTGTGTGCCATTAAATATGTTCCATTACAAATCTAAGTGATCATTTTGAGTAAAATCAATTGTAATCTGATAAAGCTGTACAGCCATACAGATTTTTTTTCTTTTGCCTGTCAGCTTTTCACATCTTTTCCCCTAGTCTTAGAGAAAAAAACTGATTTCAAACAGCAATATTGAATTTTTCTCTTTGAAGAAAATGGCTGCAATTGTTTTTTTAAATAAGTCGAAAAGTAATAAGATTGAATTTTCTTAGTATAAAATTCTCAAAGTGGTCAAATAGCATCCAAATGTCATCCATGGTGACACTTTAATAACATTATAATGATTTACTTAAAAATTTCGTTTCTATATTTTGAGCTGTATATTCACATGCACTTGTTAAACAAAACTACATCATTCCAGAATCATTGGAAAAAATGGCAAAACCTTTTTTTTTAATTCTTTCTGTCTTTCGAAAATCTAGAATTTAGATAACTTAGACAAAGTTGTCACCTGTCAAATGTATAACTTAAACATTTGTGATTTGCTCCAAATCAAACTTCATATCATTTTAGAAACCGTACTATAACTAAAATGCTAAAAAATATAATAATTATCACGTAACAACGTTGGCTAACCAAGTATGTTAACCAGGAAGACAGTTCATAGTTATTGAAATGGCAATACCTATAATGTATTATGAAGAAATTAAAATAATACAATATTTTATGGTTGGAAAATTGTGTTTAGAAACATGACAGTAGAAATATGCTATAATAGTAATACACAGTCATAATTAAGCATAGTGGAAGCAGCAAGTTTTACTGAAAGTACTCTTAATATTTTAGTAATACTAATTATCAGTTGAACTGTTTAAAATGTACTGTAGATAATAGAGTGTAACTAAGTGTATATATACAATACTATGCTCACTCCAATGATCCCAAAAAGGCTAAAAGAGGCAAAAAGAAATTTGAATGCTTATAGAGTACAAGGTGAATCTAAAATATAGTATGAATTATCCCTTTTTGTGCTCTACAATCCAAGTATTTTGGTACATTGATCTGTCCATGTGCCATCTTGCAACAGATATTCCCCACCCTGGGATATATTTCTCTCATTTCTGTGGCAGACCATCCAGGTACGGTTACATTTTGTTATCATAGACAGGCATACTGTATACTACTGTATATACACTGATTAGCCATAATATCAACACCACATAATGTTAACTATATACCAATAAATTGGTGACAGGATCATGGGCACCCAAGGCTAATTTATACCTGTGGGGCCCAAAAGCTAGCCTCTCTGGTCTAATCACAGAGAATGTAGGCAATTTAGCATAAACCTGCTGGAAAAAGTTAATGCTGGTTATAATAGAAAGGTGTCAGAACACGTTGCTGCATGTGGAGCTTAGCAGGCAAAGAGTTCAAGGGTCTTGATCCGGGCTCTAAACTTCCCAGATCTCCATCTGATCGAGCATTTATGGGATGTGCTGGACAAACAAGTCCGATCCAGCTGTCTACTTACTGTACAGCAGTGTACACACAGGATTTGCAGTTAACGTTTTGGTGCCAGACACCACAACACACCTTCGGAGGTTTTGTGTAGTCATGCCTCGA
>JAQMYJ010000014.1:15125079-15127579 GCA_030014305.1 Clarias laeviceps | reverse complement strand
TCCACGTGCAAATGTGCAAACAAGAGCAACAACTTGACGAACAACATATTGTAACTCAATCCAATACTCTGGTAATGAGGTAATGAGGTAATGGGTTGAGGTAGCGAGATAAGATGTGATGTCTATTTATTTCATATTTTACTTTATTTACATGTCCTTTCTAAATTTGATTGTTTTTATATAAATATAATAATTGAATATACATATAGTGTTGGAAATTGGAAATATTAGTTATCCTAAAACGGATTATCTGCATTTACATTATTTCATATAGGAAGATAAGAACTCGCCTCCGGAGCGAATTAAATTTGTATATAGAGGTACTACTGTATTTGGTAAATACTAAGAAGTTTTCCTATAGTTGATGGGCTAGGTATTACTTTCCCAAACAGTGTATTTGTGATCCAAGAATGTGCTTATATCTATGTGTTTACTCATAGTAATAGCCTGTTATTAATTATTAAGTATTATTTTAATAATTATCATTAATATTATTATGTGAATTAGAGATCTGGTCTTTTGATAAATTAGATACGTGTGATAAGTGAGTGTAATTTTATCACGGCAAACAGAAAAGCTGCCCTGCATAGTAGACAGCAATTAAGAGGCCATAATTACGGTAGTGTAAGACTTCATTCTGTTCCCTATAGTGACTGATAGAGGCTATCAATTACTGCATTAAACTAAACTGCAGCTGCAGCTGCATCCCAAATTGTTGCCTAACCTGCTATTGGGTCTCTTCCTTCCTTCCGCCACACACTGTGGTTCAAGCAGTTCATCATAATCTATTTACACCCTCCCCATAAGACCACTTCTTTTGCTCTCCAGGTAGGACACAGTAGAGATTTGATTAATGATTACATTTATTTTCTAATGAGCTAGTAAGTCCTAATTTTCATTTTATGAACCTTTCCCGAGCATTCTTAAGATTTCTCTAGCATCCATAAGATGCTCATATGTTCACCTTATGAAGAAATGTTTGCGCATCCATGTGCACCATATGATGTTATGGCAAAACCGCATAAGAGGAACTACAAACAGCGTCTCTCTCAGCTGTTTAGCTTCGGCTTCCAGTCCAGACCCTAAAAACCTGCTCCATTCACCCACAGCTCTTTGCTTTAGCCGTAAAAACCTGAAATTGCCCTTTTTTGTAAGCAAGACAGTTGTAGCAGGGTTATCAAGTAACAGATTTCTCCAGCTCATAGATGACTACAGGCTTTTTTTTTTATTATTCTCTCTTACACTCCCTCGAAATAGTATGGCCTCTAAACCGTTAAGCTCTCGGAAATTTGCACTCATCCCAAAAGTTTCCAGAAGAGCAGATGAAGGGAGTCGGGAGCAGATCAGCTGGCCTGCCATCCTCCGCTTTGTGCCAGACCGCCGGATTGGTTGCAAGGCCGGGGGCCATCTTGACTGACTGGCAGGCAAGAGGCTTGAACAGTTTGGTTGTGAGAAGAGGGGGGAAAAAACAAGGATGAAAAAAAAAAAAACAAGTGGGTGTTTATAGGCACAGATCTGACGAACCGGGAAAGAAGACAGACTGCAAAGGAGACAAATGTTTGTGTGTGTGCATGAGGTCATGGATGATACAATGCATTTTAAATGTGTTATTGCAAGGGTTCCCATGCAAATAAAGAGTGTAATTGTTTTTTGGGAAATTGTTTACTGTATGCTGTGTAAAATATTTGTTGGTTAATGTTGAATAGCAAATATAGGATTACATTGATATAATATAGAAATTTTTATTATACAGTGATATAACCTGCCCTGTTTAAGTGATTAGTTGCAACATCTCATCTGTTTGTTGTAATAAATAAAATCATCAGGAGTGTGTGTGTGTGTGTGTGTGTGTGTGTGCATGTGTGTGTGTGTGTGTGTGTGATCCATGGTCAAGTATTGCCCGAGGAGGGACCATCAGTCTGTGGAACGGAGCAGCTTGCCAGAATACCAAGTGCAAGCTTTGGGCGGTGAGTGGGCATGCGACTCAAGTGAAATGTTAAACCAAGGTCCTCTGTGTTAGTGCTGGATCTAAATTTCATCAATTCCCTGGAGATACAAATTCTGATTGGTAAAACATGGTCTGAACTCCACTGCAATATGTGGACCTCCTGTATCTGCCCCATCTGTTTTTTTGTGTTTTTTTTTCTTCTGAGCTTTGATGTGCCCTCATTATTAATGCTAATGCTCATTTTGATTAACAAAATTTTACCAGCATAATATAAACACCAGATTGTGTACAGTGGAGATCTAAAGGTCGGCAGACAGGACTGAGAAATTGATAGCGTTTAATTTGAAACAAATTGATCAAATTTGTCAATTTGATTAGAGTGTGGTTAACATTGTGGTGGAAGCATGTCTTTTATCATTTAAATCTACATGTGATATTTACATACATACTATATATACATATATATATAGTATATGCATTTTTATAAATAGATTTGTCTTGGGTAAAGGAGCAGATCTGGGGGACTCATGGACGTAGAGTATTAGGTGAACT
>JAQMYJ010000014.1:15107252-15124979 GCA_030014305.1 Clarias laeviceps | reverse complement strand
TTCAAATTCCATACAAACTTAAATAATTATTTTGATTGTGTAAAGCTGCTTTGGGACAATGACAATTGTTAAAAGCGATATACAAATAAAATTGAATTGAATTGAATTGAATATACAGTAAGTTGTATAATATGACATATAACAAACGTTTTAAACATCTGTTGCATTTCATGCACGCATTACTCAAAAAAATCTCAGTTTGCTGCTTATATCTGGAAAACAATATCATTCTTATTCTTCTCATTAAAGTTGAATTGTGTAAAGTACTGTAATAGGATCAAGCAGTAGTATACAGTGTTTATCAATTATTGAAATCTCCTTCCTTAAGGCAACACATTCATATGAAATGCTGATAAACCTGTTATTCAAATGTAGTCTTGATAACATTTTGAGGAGCTCAGTAATTACCTCAAGGGTCTCATATGTAGTAGAGGTTCTGACTGCAAAATATATTGGTTAGACTCATTTATTACACCTCATCAACCTAAATTTCACTGTATTGTTAATTAATCCATTTAACAAATACGCCTCCTACAATATCACCTCTTGACTTTTTGTTCAGTTTTGCTCATATTTTCTGATTTTCATATGATTCTTATGCATTTTCTCAACCAGTGTTATGATAGAGCTTCACCCATTATAATCTTCTTCCAAAATAGACCACTCACTCACTCACTCATCATCATCATCTATACTGTTTTATCCTGTATTCAGGGTGACAGGGGGGCCTGGAGCCTATCAGAGGAGACTTAGCGCACAAGGTGGGGTGCCACCCTGGATGGGGTGCCAATCAAAAACACAGGGCACACACAAAAACACACTCACTCACTCACACACTCATTCACGCACTACGGACAATTTGGGAACACCAATTAACCTAATCTGCATCTCTTAGGACTGTAGGAGGAAACCAGAGTACCTGGAGGAAACCCACCAAGCATGGAAGAAAACTAATTCTATGGTTAAAAATTGAATGAACATGGAAACATGATCTCGTGATGCTGCCTAGCAGAAGCTGTCTACCAAATACCAGAGACCAGGTTAAGAGAGAAGAAGTCAGAGAAGAAATAAGGTGCTTGGTTGATGAACAATATTGGGTCTAATTTGACTAATTCTTTCCTTTCGTGTTTTTTGTATTCTAAGTCACTACATTTCAGCAGGATGTAACATCGCAAACTGTGGAGAAAAAATTATATTTTGATTTGACATGAGATCAGAGGATAATTCTGGGACCTTCACACCTCCAGTGTTGAGGGGTCAATTCTCGTCTGTGTGCATAGAGTTTGCATGTTCACCCCTGCTTCCTTTCACAATCCAAACACATACAGAGTAGACTGGTCGGCATTTCCAAATTGCTGTAGTGTGTGTGTGAGTGTGTGAGTGCCTGTGTGCACTGCTGCAATTGATTGGCACTCTGGAAAGGGGTGTACCCCCTCCTCGAGTCCCTTGAGTGCCCTGCCCTGGCATAGGATAGGCTGGAGCCTTCCATGACCCTGTACGAGAGAAGCGATATACTGTACAGTACAGTAGAGAATGAGTGAAATAGTGATAAATAGTGTAAACAAGACACAAGGTACGTATTAATGCAGCTGCTTTCAAAATCTGTTCCTAACAGAAAAAAAAAAACATTTCCCTGTTAAGATTTATTGTAGTCTACAAATTCAATGCTTTATCAACAAATTTAGCAAATATTTCATTCCTTTTTTTTCTGGCACTTTTTCTCTGCTCATGGCTGTAGCTATGTATGACATTTGTCTGTTTGCAAGCATTCTGCATTTTACTCTCCATGTGCTTACCAAATGTTTTCTGGATTCCCATGAGAAGCAATGCATTTTTCCACAAAATACTGTGAGGACTTGGAAAATGAAAGACCCAAGTGATTTCTTTTCGGTTACTGAAGATAATGAGGTCATGTGTAGACACTGCAATAAAGGCAGAAATACTAATACAAATTTAGGTTTGAGTTTCATGTCGTTTCATGTTGATGCTGTTTGGTCTGCTGTTTACGTCTGTGTACCAGCTGTGCCCGAGATGTTTCCACCCTCAAGTTTTGGGTCATCCTCATTTGTGTAAATAATGACATTGCTTTGTGCAGCATGTGCTCGGGTGACCTCAGTTACTCCCTGTGACACAGAGATTCGCCGTCTGTTAGAACACACTTCCTGATAGCACTTCCCACAAGATGTGTAGCTTCCATACTTTCTGCATAAATCACACTAACTGAATTGCCTTTGCATATATGAAGAGTGCACCAAATTGCATATGGCCTTCTTATATTAATTGTACTGGCACTTTGAGGGATGTCCAAGTCAAACCTTCAAGTCATCAGGACTCGTGATGAGGTTTATGGTGAATTAAGACATAAAAACCAATTGATGTTTACAGAAGATTTCAAGCACAGTACAGTGATGAGACTCGGAGCTGCTCTAAAACATTTGAATGGTGTAAAATCAATCAGTGCAGTTGTTTCCATGGGTGGAAATGATGTCTCATTCCCTCTTTCACAATTTGAGTCTAATGAATCCTGGCATTGTCATCTTGAAACATTCCCATTCCAATGTCATCAGATAAAAAAAATAGATTTATAATAATAATAATAATAATAATAATAATAATAATAATGCATTTTATTTATATAGGCGGCTTTCTGGCCACCCAAGGTCACCTTCCAGATCAAACAAGGATAAATTAAACAAGATGACATTGATAACACAGATAACGTTGAGTAAGAGGAGATTAAAACAAAACTAAAAGAAAAAAACTGTCATAATTTAAGACATTTAAAAACAAATGACGATTCAAAAACAGGTTTAAATGGAGAGTTGAGTGGAGATTTGAGGGCAGTCATACATCATGTAGAATAAGCGCTTCTGAATAAATGGGTCTACAGTCACGTTTTGAATTTGGTTGGAGAATCCTGTGGATGTTTTCGGGGAGAGAATTTCAGAGGGGAGGAGCAGTACGACTAAAGGCTCTAGAGCCCATGGTGGTCAGGCAGGAAGAAGGTGTAACAAGGAGCTTTGATGAAGAAGAGCAAAGAGTGCAAGAGGGGGTTTAGAATTGAACCAGCTTTATTGAACCAGATAAGTAAGAGGGATGAGATTATGAAGTGCTTTAAATGTGAGGAGGAGAATTTTAAACTCTATACGGTATTTGAAACCTTGAGAGGAACCAGACTATACGGTGTCAAAGAAACCTTGAGAGGAACCAGACGCAACAGGGAACCCATCCTCATTTGGGTGAACGAATAGCAGGGATTGATCTGCAGTCATACTGTGTGAGTCTGGAAGTTCAGTATAACAGCAGATGTGTTTAAGTTAAGTGTTAAGACAAAGTGCCATGAGGGATGACCACCAGGTTTTTGACCTGAGAAGATGGAAAAACCTAGTCATTCAGTATATTCAGGTAGTCAATTGACCTCATTTGTTTTGGTCACATAATGTTTGGTCACACCCCTGATCATAACTCTACCCCCACAGTCTTGTACGGGGCACTCGACATGTACTATAGTCTTAAGACTTCACAGCTGTTTAGTCCCAATCCCTTAAGTTCTCTTCACATTCCGTGTGTGAAAATCCTCTTCCTTCCACTATTAAACATAGTTATGAGTTTTCCTGTTGTTTTATTTTATACGATTTGATTTCGCTTAGCATTTAAGTGATCTCCCATCATGCATTCAGGGCGTTTTCTTGGTCCACATCTCTTCCTGGAACTTTATGGTGGACCACTATCTATCCAGGTTTTAATAATACATTTTACAGTTTTTAACTTAATTTTAGACCCTCCTGAAACAGAGCAACATCTTTGCCATGTCTTCTGACATGGTTGTTTGAGAAATAAGAAGCAACTCACTGCATCAGGTTAGGGTTAAATAACCTGTGGTTAAAATGATAATCAATCAGTGCAGTCGTTTCCATGGGTGGAAATGATGTCTCATTCCCTCTTTCACAATTTGAGTCTAATGAATCCTGGCATTGTCATCTTGAAACATGCCCATTCCAATGTCATCAGATAAAAAAAATAGATTTATAATAATAATAATAATAATAATAATAATAATAATGCATTTTATTTATATAGGCGCCTTTCTGGCCACCCAAGGTCACCTTCCAGATCAAACAAGGATAAATTAAACAAGATGACATTGATAACACAGGTTAGGGTTAAATAACCTGTGGCCAGCTGAACGATCATCATTGCAGTAATTATCCAATGGAAGGCACTCATCTTCTATACTGTTTTATCCTGTATTCAGGGTTACAGGGACCTGGAGCCTATCCCAAGAGGGTTAGGGCATGAGGCACCCTTGACAGGGTGCCAATCCATCGCAGGGCACACACACATACTTACTACAGTCAATTTGGGAACACCAATTAGCCTAACCTGCATATCTTTCCGGAAGAAACCCACCAAGCACAGGGAGAACATGCAAACTCCATGCACAAAGAGAAACCGGGAATCGAACCTGGACCCTGGAGGTGCAAGGCAACTGTGCTAACCCTGTGTCGCCAGGCTCTAAACTATTTGTTTAAATCCAGTTGGTGACGTTTTTTAAGCTGGGCAGTGAATGTTAGCAAAGCATGGGTTGTGGCACACAATATAACGAAGTATTGCAAATATGAAGAGAAATAAAATTATGTTTTGTACTTATGCACAAGTTTCGGGCTTGTAAAAGTATTCAAAAGTACAGTAGTAGCGGGAAAATCACGACTACAATGAGTTAATGTTACATGTACAGTGTATTCTTCAACACACTCTTCAACAACATCAAAGATTTCATCTATAAATTTACCAGCTATAATATGTCTAGTCAAAGCATGTTTTCACAATTGTAAGTCTGAAATAATGTAGCTAAATGATCTTGATTACGAATTATTACCTGAAAAATTGTAGTATCCGTAATTAATGTAGGAAATGTTGTGTTCCGTTCCATGACCATGTGTTATGTTGTGTGTGCGAACAACATACAGTAAAACCATAGCCGTCTCGCCATATTCTCTGATGTGTCACATAACTTGGCAACACGGAGTCGAGAATTACTAAGAGGATGTCAGAATGCGATGAGTATCAGTTATGGACCGCTACCCGGAGCCGTGACATCGGTAGTGTTTCAGGAAGTGTGATCTGTACAATATTAATCTTGGGCGAAAAAATAAACTAATACTAATACAGTAGTTGATTTTTTTTAAGGTTCCAGTAAGATGAAACTTTTTTACAAATTGTAAAAGAAAAAAAAATGCCTCGATTAGACATTTGGCACTGTTAACACAAATTCCTTTATCTGTTTATGCTATTATGATGGATCTTTTTGGATGGAAGTGTTTTTCATTAGCGTGGCATTGTTGTTTTGCTTGCCCTTGCAGAAGCTGTGCAGACTCCGAACCTACTAGCTGCTGGGGCCCAAGATGTTTTTAAATCTCCTCTACTCATGTCTTGCTGAGGGTGGCCATCTGTTTTTTCATCTCCTGGTGAAGCTCTCTCTCTCTCTCGCTCTCTCTCTCTCTCTCTCTCTCTCTCTCTGTCAGTCCCTCTATTGAAGCACTTTGTTTGACACTTTCATTTTGTTGATTTTTTTTTTTTTCTTTTAATCAGGATCATTTCTCACAAATGTGTCAAGTCAGACCTTGTGATGCTCTTGCATAAAGTTCAAGTGTCATTTTATTATGCGGTATTAAAGTGTCTCACTCTGTAGTAAGTGCTGCTGGAGGATATGTCTGAAGAGGCAGCATATGGCCTGCCAGATTTATAGCTTTATGACACAGCTGACCATGACACAGAAATTCATTTTATATGAGTGGAGAGTCGACACTCATATTCACATCAACAAGAAGCAAACTACCTGTATGCAACAAAAGTATGCTAATGCTCAGACATAGAAAGCATAGAAAGTACAGCATGTATGATGCACATTGCTATGTTACACCTGACGGGTCATTATGCATGAAGTTTTGGCTACATACTGTACAGTAGCAATTGGAGTTTCACTTCATTTACAATAACACGTCATAATATGAGTATATTTGTACTGATTGCAGATATTAATATGAGATCTCTTTTAAAATCTCTTAAAAGTTTTATAACAGAAAAATTGCCTTTTTGTATTCACCATCTGTAATCCTTTATACCTGTCATGATTGTAGTGGATCCGTTGCCAATACTGGGAGCACTGGACCCGCAATACAGTACATGATGCTGGAAGACATCATGAATGGGACACCAGTCCATCACAGGACATACACTTATTCACACCTAAGGAAAATTTAGTGTACCCAGTCCACCAAGTGGGAAAAGAAAGCGGAGAACCTGAAGAGAATCCACATGGACATGGTGAAGTAGACAGTAGGCCGAGCTCAGGCTGTAGCTGAGAAATGGCACTATTAGCAAGCGATAACATAGTAAGATAATAGAGAAAAAAATTATTTTCTTTAGCATTATGAAATTGTCTTCTCATCGTATCCAGCACCATAAAAATGAAGCATCAATGGACATATACTTGGAATGTACAGCGTACAAAGTCAATTAATTCTTTTCCCAATTAATCAGGATATTAAAAAGCAAAAGCAAGGGTCACAGTCAGGTGCTTTCCGCCATAAATGTGCTGATTTCGATATTAATACACGAAAGGGTGACTTCCGTCGTAGATCAAGGTAATTACAGTATTAGGCAGGAAATTGGAGCTAGAATAACTGGATGCAAAAGAGGTGACCATAACCCGCTAGTGAAGTGCTTATTCGAAGTTCAAGGAGAGTTCAAGCATAGAGGAGATAATGGTGCGGGGTCAAATTTGCGGAGACATTTCACGTTCTGGAGGAATTATCTTCAGCAAATATACGATTTGCAAAGGGAATAGCTGTCTTTGGGCTTATGGTGGTTCATACCTCATTTGGTTTTCCATAAGTCTTTATTTTCTGTGCACGATTAGTGAAATATGACCATACCTTAGGCATGCGGATAATATGTGCTTTTCATCTCGCGTAGGATCTGCTGTGTATGTGTAGTCTATAATGCAAAAATATTAATGATTATAAAGTCCTATGTGTGTGCATGTGTGTGTGTGAATTTTTGCATGTGAAAAGTCATGACATTAAGGAGACATTATTAAATTTCTTAATTCTAAGTCTGATTATTAAAATAACTAACATAATACCCTTCAATGTACAAAAGCAAAAATTGCTGATATTGCATAGTAGGTTCTTAAACATAAGATGTATTATTTGTAGGATTGTTTTTGTTTTTTTTTACCAGTAAAAAATTTTATTTCATAGTGCTCATTGGCATAAGTCCTTACGCTATAATATATACTGTAAGTACAGGGGCATTCAAGTCAAACTGGGATGTAAAAGCAGTTGACGTCTACAGAAGCCTTCAACACAGTGGCGTGATGTGACTCTTTGACATTTGAATGGTTCAAACATTTTATACAGTATATATAAAACACATATACAGTACATATGGCACTGTGGCTTAGTGGTTTGCACTGTGACCTTGCACCTCCAGGGTAGGGGTTCGATTTCCTCCTAGGGTCTGTGTGTGTGTTGGAGTTTATTTGTTCTCTCAGTGCTTGGTGGGTTTCCTCCAGGTACTCCGGTTTCCTCCAACAGGCCAAAGACAATGCAGATTAGTCAAATTGGTGTTCCCAAATTATATATTATACACACAGTCCCAGTCAAAAGTCTGCACACAAGTTCGGGATTTATTTTCTACATTCTAGAACAATACTGGATTTTTTTTCAAAACTATTAAATAACACATACTGTATGGCATTTCCTAATTATGTAACAACAATAAAAGTCAGTTGGTATTTTAAGACATGAAGGTCAGTTGTTCTGGAACAGTTCTTGCAAGAATTACTGACAAGTGCATTTGCAAAACCCATCAAGCACCGTGATGAAACTGGTTCTCATGAAGACCAAAAATTACCTCTGATGCAGAGGAGAAGTTCATTTAAAGTCACCAGCCTCAAAAAAAAAAAGAATAAAAAAACTTAATTTTGTTGTATGCATGATTTAATATTGTGTACAATGTATTTCCCAATAAAAGGTTCTTACATGTGCTCTTATTTACACAATATTTGACATTTATATATGACATTTCCCCATTAATAATCTCATCAACAGAACATTGCCTCTCACCTAGACCATGTTAAACTAATAGCTGGTGTCCCATTTCGCTTTGTAATTAATCCCAAGACTGTAACATCATATAAATTAACTTTCCAGTCAGTGTGCATGTTTAAATACCTTCCAGGCCACAATGAGCAACATCAAATCTCATCTATAATATGGTATTTTGAGACATGAATTGAGAGAACAAGCCAAGCTTGACAAAGGCCTTTATAGAAGACACTCTAGATCATAAGAGCTATGACTAAAGCCCATCAGCCCCCACTGCTAATTAAAGTGGTACAACATCTCACAGTCCCCTGAACACATCTAATGGTCTCCACATGCCAAGAAAATCAACACTATATTTTCCTCTCTATACCTTCTCTTATACTCTTATACAGTATGTAGGAGACAGTTTTGTAAATACACTTTATTAAGTACCAAAATAAGGTAGGTTTGATGTAAATAGAAGCTGTATAATATAATGTTTTATATTTTCATTTCTGGACCATTGCACAAGACACTTTAATAAGACACTTTAATAAGTCACTTTTTATGCTTATTTGCACACCCACAGTCACTTCCAAATTTTTACAAATTTATATTTTTTCTTCTATATTTCTATATTTTGTAATATTTTTATTATGCCCTTATTTGTACAGTATATTTTACTAGTTAAATTTATTTTCTTTCGTATTTCTTTTTTATTTATATTTATTTGTTATGTATAAGCTTTTATTTTTTAAGCTCACTGCATATCGTACTGTGTTTGACTGTGTATGTGACAAATAAAATTTGAATTTGAATTTAAGAGCTACGTTCAAGTCAAACCGAGACTTTTGATGGTGCAAAATAATAGGACAGTTATGAGAGTAAAAACTCCCTTTATTTTGTTGTATAACCCACTGCTACACTAATGCACTTATCAGAGCCTTTCACTAGTATTTAGACACCATCAAAATTATATGATGATTCTCAGTAAGCTGCAGTCATGGTTGCACTGCTTGTTTCACATCTGAAACTCTGGCCTCCCAGGAATTCCTTTAATGGCCCAAACATGTGGAAATGACCTCTTTGGAGTGAGGTCAAGTCTTCTGTATAGTTATCTGTTGAATTTCAAGAGACAGATGTTCCACTCGACTGAAGCTTCACGGGAACGACTGCAGCGTTTTTTTTTGTGAGCCAGCTCGGCCGGGATCACCATTTACAGATGTACGTCCTTCTTTAAAACATTTGCACCATTCAAACGTTTGACTGCAGCTAAGAGTCTCATCACTGTACTGGATTTAGCATCCTTTATGACTTCCTATGACCTTGCTGGCTGACTACATCCATCTGAAACTAAGCCAAACGCACACATTAGAACCTATACATACACCAGGATGGATCTTACAGTAGCACTTTTAACATGACCATTATTATATGACAATTCTGTCATAATAGCTCATTCCCATGTAGGCTGTCTACTAGTCTAAAATGAATAATAAACTATTTTTAAAATATACGTTGCTATTTAACAAAGAAAAACTTGTAACATTTATGGAAACCAGTCACCAGTGTCAGTGTTTTGTAACAGTCAGTAATTTGGTCAATGGCAAAGTCTTCAGTGTGTTTTTAATACATTATATGTAGTATAAGAGGTAATGTAATCGCCATCATTAGCTCTATTATATCACATTTTCTTGCATGAACCCAGTTTCAACATACCGTTCCTTCTACTTCAGTGCTCTATCTTTTCTGTAAAGCTTTACAAATTTCAGTTACTGTACCTGCAATCTCAATCACGCATATTCATCTGCTTTGGTCTTGTACATGTATGTTGAGTAAATTACATTGGAACACAATGTATCCCAGATTGGGACAGAAGTAGAGGTCGGAACATTTTATGCCCAGTATCCTTGAGGTTCCACCACATCAGCTTCGAACAAAGAGCCACTGATTTATCTGCCTTAAAGAAAAAGAGGTGGTCAGAAATTATCCAGAAAGGTCATCTTCAATTTCAGGATAGAAATTATCTTTTCCCACAATGTAATAAACATTTATCTGATCCTTTTATTGGCTTGATTAGACCTGACAGCTTAGTTAAGTCTTTCTGCCTGGCCGTGTGGGGTCACAACAGTTAACGCAGTGAAAAGTTTCATTGGCCAGGTTCTGTATTCATGAAGAGAGAGAGAGAGATGGAGGAAGGCAAGGACAGCAGGTCTCCTGCTGGTATTGTTATTGATGTGAAATGAATGTAACGGCTGACCTGGTCATATTCATTGCGTGCCCATAAATATTGCTTCACCTGATGCTTGGTGTGTGCCAGCTAAATGGTCTCTTCAAATTCAGCATTTTATTTAGCAGTAGAAGTCTTTAAATGAAAGAAACGGCTGCATACAGTGGCTACTTTTTCACAACTGTAACTCATATATGTGTGTCAAAGAAATAATTGATTTCCAAATCTTTAGTTTTTTGGCCAACTTTTAAGAGCCCAGTTTCAAAAGCTACCTGGCATGCAAAAGTCTAGATAAATACCTAACATGAATGAACAGCAAAAATTCTTCACTTTTAGTGGCACATCACATTTCCTTGTTTTACTAGTGCCACAGAATATGGACAGATAAGATACACACGTTTTGAACTTGACCTTAGGACAATAAATGTTCTGTTTTTTATTTGCACAAGCCACTAAAAAAATTAATTTCATAAACATTCTTCTATTTCCAACTTTTGTCTCACATTGTAAAAAAAAAAATGCTGCAAATCATATAGTAAAGCTATAAACAACTGTAAAACATATTTACAGGAAACCATTTTATACATTACCATCTTGTATACATTTGTACAACATAACATATACTGTAATCCCGTACCTTTTGAAGGGAATAGAGCTAATTGTTCTGGTTCAGGGCATCATGGGTTTAAATCCCAGCATGGGCAAACTGTCATGGATAGTAAAACCTTTATCCTTCCGATCAGTTATATCCTTCCTCAATTTTACTCTTTTTTTAATTTTTATTTCCAAAATGAGCCAATATATTGGATCATGTGTTATTTTACAGCTTTCAGCTAAATGAGTTACATAAATGCACAAGTCTGGAGTGAGAATCTGTTACTGAAGCTGTGTTGGTTTGTATTTAGAAATATGGAGATTTTTTTTTAATCATTATTATTTTTATTTTAACTCCATCTGCTAAAGTAAATTGGCAACTCCAGGACTAGAATATCAGGTGAGTCTGATTCATCTTCTAGAGAAGGAAATCGCATTATAATATTAGTCTTCCTCTTAAATAATGCCTTTGATGAAATCAGGAATGTTATACAAAAGCATCATAAAAATGGCTCACCAACCAGAGAATATCTATTACACAAGATCTCAGCGCCTTCTCCAAACCTCTTTCATGTGATAGAGCAGCTTTCAGGCAAAATCGTCATCCTTCCAGATGTGAGCAGAAAATCATTTGCCTTGGAAATACCTTAAATACACCCTTCCATCTCTTTTTTTGTTTTTTTGTTCTTTAATGCATCTTTCATCCTCCTTAGACTAAACAAGTTACATTTCCTTTCACCATCATTTGTGTAGAGGAATAGAAATGGTGGTCATCCGTCTTTTCAGATGTTTTAGAATTTGCTTGGCCCTTTTCTGAGTCAGACTGATAAGCAGAGTATATAATACATTTTCATTTTTTTTTAAAACAAAATGCCCATGCACACTCATATATACACAAATGCAAGTGAGGCTCCAGCCTGGCTGTTAATGTTTGAGAAAGAGCTACTTAATGAGATTTATTGCAGACCTTGCCATGGTTCTAGTCTGCGACGTGTCCGAATTAGTCATTGCCCTACAAGGTTAATTAGGTGATCATGTCTTTAAATAGCAAGATCACATTGCTCTTCATCACGGCTGTTTTTTTCCCTGTCTCCCTTTCTCTCTCTCTCTGTCTCCCTCCTTGCATCCTTCTGGGGACACCCTCGCTCAGAGAACCTGTCAGCCACTTTAAGAAAGCCTGGCTCCCTGGCGCAGGGTATACAAGGAAGTTAGTGTGAAAGTGAAGTTGTCACTCAGCGACAGCAGAGGTGCGGTGTGGGCCGAAGAAGCTAACGGCTCCAGCACTACTCTGAATCCAGACCATCTGTGGCCCCAGCTGGAGCTCCGGCGATGGTCTGGCACTTGTACCGCGCCATATTTACAGATCTAAACACAAATGGCTACTGCCTGATTGTTTCACGATTCATTAGTCAGACAAGCTCCGGTCTCTCGCCAGCCCAGCTGTTACAGAGTAAACCTTTGTCACTTAATAGGGCCGATTATTGCCTTCCATCAAAAGTATTGATCTGTCGATGCAGCTCTTGCAACAGAAGTGACCGAAGGAAGATGCTGAAATATCGGCTTTGGCGACTCAGAGCTCATCATGTGGTGCAAAAGCTACTGCCGGGAAGAAGTGAGAATTAGGACATTGCTACCATTGCGTCATCTTTGGGAGATCTACAAAAATGGAACTGGATTTCCTGATAAAGTGGAATCTTGATAATATTTAAATCAATCAGAATAATTTCATACTATCCAATGTCTAAAATGTCACTGTTGAGGAACACCATCATCATACTGTAGCAGTGCACCTGGACAGATCACATCACATGTTACTGTAGGTACTGTACAATGACCTCAAATGCTTAAATGTCTCATACAGATGCAATTGTGGATTAGTACAATTACCTGAGACTTTGTCTTCACACTGTGTGAATTCGTGGCTGAAATAAAACACGGCCTTTATCACACGGTTCACTCACAAACCAAGATAAGGTGAGGATAAAGAAACTGGAACTTCGGGTCAAGCGTTTTATTCTGCAAGGGCCTATTGATTTCACATTAAAGCTCCCACACCCTCTCAAGATAACTCACTGATTGGGATGCTCAAGAACATGCGTTTGTATTGGCTTTCTGCCATTCTCCATCCTGCTTGCCGCTTTGTATTTACATCCCTGTGTCAAAAGAAGCAGCGAGCATATGGCAGTTTAAATGGCCAGCTGCAATGACGATCAAACGGTCATTTATTGCCTTTTTTTTCCTTTTTTTCTGTTGTGTGATTGATCAGTGGAGAAGGACATGGACCACATGCTTGGAAAAGGACACAAAAAGGACAAAGAAGCTACATTCTAATTGAAGGCTTTATTTCGTTCTAATGTGCCATTACAGTCCCAGAACCCGTGACAGTCCAACCTGAGCACTGAGGGCGCCACGCTACGCTAAGCATTACACGACTCTGAACTTTAAATACCTGATTTAATTAACATGTTATTAGCTAATTAACGCATGTTGATTAATGCTCTGTTAATTTTTCCAGACCCAATTGAATCTTTAATGACTATTGGACATCAAAGTACCAAATGTATAATTAGTATAATGGGCTCTTCCTTTCTTTTATTCAGCTGTGCAACTCTGCTTTAAATCCTTAAAACCATTTTCCACTTTTTGTACCTCTAAAATGAGCATGCGTCGAACTGCGTTCTCATTTGCATATCTTTTCTGTGTTCAGATTTGAACGTAGCAGTGGTAACTTCTCATCTCCCTTTTGTCATTCTTTCCATCACATACAAAATGTCATGGCTCTGAGGGTCTGAGAGTGCATGCAGTGGGGAGCACCTCTGCCTCCAGTGCATCCATCATCACTGCGACAGCCCTGGTTAACACACACTGCTTTACACACATATCCTCAGGAACACTGCTTAGAAAATGATTGATGCAGCAACATTTTGAGGGAAGGCATGTTCAAGTTTTTGGACAGCCTTGTCAAAGTAAGTTATTTAGTAACTCCTATGAATAATTTAGTGACTACAAAGAAACTAATAGACTTGGGAGTTAATGGGGTAATCCCCATGCCTGTTTTATTCTTTGTTGAATGCTCTTAAATATTAGAGTACATTTAAGAGTAATATACAGTAGTAGTGTAGAACATGATTCCTATAAGAGTAGTGTAAGAGCTTTATTCTTTATATACAATACCCTGACCTAAAAAATTATGGTGGATGTTTCTTTAAAATTCCTTAAAGGCTAAGGCACCGGAAGATCAGCGGTTCGATCTCCAGCTCCACCAGGTTGGCACTGTTGGGCCCTTAAACAAGGCCCTTAACCCTACCTGCTCCAGGTGCTGTATCATGGCTGACCCTGCGCTCTGACCCCAGTTACGCTGGGATATGCGAAGAAAGAATTTCACTGTGCTGTAATGTATATGTGACAAATAAAGGCTTAACTTAACACAAACATGCCAGATGTTAATTTGCCCCAGGTATCAGCTTCCTGACCCCCAGACTCTACTGTTGTGTACACTGCAAAGTCTTCCCACTGTTCCTCTTTATTAGCACCTGATAGCTATGAATTAGCTTAATTAGTGCCTTTCAGGAGGTAAAAATTCTGCCAAATAATTATATTTAATTGTCCTCATATAAGGATGCACAGTGACCTAAGATGGACTGGGGTCCCATCCTGTGTGTCTCCAGTGGAATGTGTTTTCTAGATCTGCCTTGACCTTGACTGGAACTGCTTTCTGAAGTTGAATGGATAAATGAAGTATATTCAGGGGTGCAAGTCCCTGTAGGATGGTACAGTCTGAAAGATTCGGCGGTGGTATAAAGTACAACTCTTTGAGTTGAGCGGAGAGCAGCTGCTTGCCAAAACCCACATTTAAATCCAGTCGCCGAAGCACTTTCAGCAAGAAAACACAGCTGTTAATGTTATGTCATCTTAAACAACACTTTGTCTTACATTTACATTTAGGAATAATATAATATAATATACTTCATTCTGAATCATCTTGAAACCGATTGTTGTGTTTCAATCTTTCATTACTGCTAGTAAATGTGAGCGTGAGTATGTGCTTCAGCCGATACACCGACAGATTTATGACTCTTCTCACTGCTTTGCTTCACAGCGAAGATGAGCTACAAAGCTAACTAGCTTCTAACACAAGGCTGAATTCCGAATCCCTCTCTAACCCCTGATCAAGGGCACTACTTGATGTGTGGAACAAGGGATTCTACACTCTACATACTGCACAGCGCTAACATTCTATTTTTTTTTACGCTAATTGGGATTAAACCCCAGAACAGTTAGCTTAGGTTATTCTAAAGCAGAATAAATGGAGACAACTTTTGATTTCCATTACCTCCGAAGTTTATTTCCATTACCTGTTGGCTTCAAAGTACCAGGAAGAATTTAAATAATATCTGATAATATTGTACAAGATGATCCATTATAGATGAGAATGAAGAATGTATTTTGTGTAACAGGATTTATGGGAAGGATTATCAGAATATCAGATAAAATAATAATAATAATAATAATAATAATAATAAAATAAACAAAACAGGATTTTAAATAAATTTTCATTGTGATTTATTTAATATTTACATATTTACATTTTTTTTATAATAAAAGTTAATATAAAAAATTTAAAGCATTCATCTTTTACCTTTTGGGGAAATAATAATTTCTTATTTCTTTATCTATACCAGTTTCTCTACTCCACTCAAGTATATATGTATCTCAAAGCATATTTATTCACTAACTACACCACACCTAATAGAAAAGCTATGTAGTCATGAGTGTGACAAATCTGGATCCTGTGCACTCACGGCGTTAAAAGATAATAAAGAATACTCTGTTCCATCACACCATCTCCTCACCACCACCAAAATCTGGCCTTAAGGAAGTGTGTGCCAATGCAGAGGTGTAACCTGCTGGCAGCAAGTCCCTGTGCTTTTCACTGCTGTTATTGTCCGTCAGTGCGAATGGAGAGACCGAGAAAGAGAAATGGGGGGGTGAGGAGGTGAGGGAGAGCATGCATGCAGCACCTTCCCAGCAGATGGACACCAAATATGTGCATGATTTATCTGCCCAGTGATTAACTGCGAGAAACAACACCCAAGCACATGGGTGAGAGGAGCTGGTAATGTATTCATGAAAATGTATTCATAAAAAAGCGAGCGAGTGAGAGAAAGAGTGTATGTATGAGAGAGAGAGAGAGCGAGAGAGAAAGAGAGAGAGAAGGGGGATTGTGATCAAAGCCTAACTCAGCAGATGAGTCAATAAAACAGCTTAAATTGACAAGCGTTTGTTATATGGACGGCGCTAGGGCTAGCAGATGGAGCGGCATCAACACTGTAGCATGCTGATTGATTGTGGACGGAGGAGTGTGAAGATCCGGAATGTGTTATCTAGCAACCAGACTCCTAACACTTTCGCCCAATCAAAAGTGGCCAGACGAGGAGGAAACTAAAAAAAAAATGAAAGAATTAATTAATTAATTAATTAATTAATAAAAATAACGATATATCTTTCCTTGACTTTTTGAGTGTGCTTGGTGTAAATGAAAAGTGAGCAGTTCTTTCCGTGCTGCAGATTATTTGCAAAACACAATGTGTTACTTTGAAGGTCCAAACCACCAGCTGAGGTGCTTTTTTAGCGGCTGACAGGTTGTAATAGGGAACTGGCCGTCGCTAAAACTCAGACAAATATCTGCCATTACCTCCGGCAAGTTTGTCTGGCACTGCAAGGTGGAATCGCTCGGGGCCCTGCGGGAAGCACAGGAACAAAATACAAATTAATTACTCTCTAATGATATCTATCCTTCCCGGAATGAGCAGATAAGTTTTATTTTGGCGCAACGAATTTGGAGGATTTCTTAATGGCCTGGTTAATGAGTTGGCAACAAGTAGGTACTCTCTGTGTGTATGTGTGTGTGTGTGTGTGTGTGTGAAAGAGAAAGCGAAGGGAGAGACAAAGACAGAGTGAGGCCTCCTTGCTTGTGGACTTGTGACCTGCTCTGACCCATCTGTCCATGCCAGGTCCATCAGTGGAATTTCCACCTGGGCACAGCACCTGCTTCTGGTGTGTCCTTGCTGGACTGTGTGTGTGTGTGTGTGTGTGTGTGTGTGTGTGTGTGTGTGTGTGTGTGTGTGTGTATCCATGTTTGCGTGTTTATCCTTTCTTAACTGTGTGTGTATTTATTCCTTCCTGAGTGTTTTATCCCTTATAGACCAAATCACACCATAATTAAACCTGAAACAGCATTTCAGTACAACATTGTTACTTGAAAGACTTAAAGTTTTAGAGATCCGTAAAGCATTTCTACTTCAAGGCTCGAAGAAGTGTCTGACTTTTTTCCAAATGTGTGGAAAGTAACACCTCAAATTCTGCATTCACTTAATTCTAAAACTGTCCCTGGAAATTAATATATGTTACTTCCTTACTAAAGTTATCTACACCACTAAATCACCATTTCAGAGATGTCACATTATTGTGCTGCAGCAAGCAAAGAAAAAAACAACTAAGGAGATTTAAAATTTTACTGGAACTTAATTAAGAACTCAGTATATATTCAGTATATTATTAAAACTAGGATACTGCTGAACCAGCAAATTTGGGGAAGAAATGTGGTCGGGAAAAAAAATCATGAACGGAAATCACGAAACACTTGAGGTTGCATGATAAAAAAATCAACAGAAAACCAGAGTTATGTTTATTAGTGAAAGTAAGAACATTTCCATACACACACACAATGTGATGAGAACTTGCAGGATTGGGACTAACTTGCGTAATTTGCACACTGCATCTGTTTTTACAGTTTTATATATATATATA
>JAQMYJ010000014.1:15029459-15089818 GCA_030014305.1 Clarias laeviceps | reverse complement strand
TATACTACAAATACTGTAGTGCCAATTATGCTTTAAATACTCCAGTGCCAATTATACTACAAATACTGTAGTGCCAAATATGTTTTTAATACTTCAGTGCTAATTATACTACAAATACTGTAGTGCCAATTATGTTTTTAATACTTCACTGCCAATTATACTACAAATACTGTAGTGCAAATCATGTTTTTAATACTTCAGTGCCAACTATACTACAAATACTGTAGTATTAATTATGCTTTAAATACTCCAGTGCCAATTATACTACAAATACTGCAGTGCCAATTATACTACAAATACCCCAGTGTCAATTATGTTTTTAAAACTTCAGTGCCAATTATACTACTAAAATCCCAGTGCCAATTATACAACAAATACCTAGACTAGACGAAATAATAAGTAATAAAATACACAAGGGTTCATCTTGAATGCACTTTTCTTATTAATCTTAAACACACCTGAGAATAGATTAGCCATGAAGTTAGCATAAAGATCATTTTTACCTGGCCGAAAAATTCTGGAAGAATTTGATGGCTAATTTTTTAATGGTTTCTGTGTTTTGGGATCCAATCACACGGAGAGAACATTAGCAAAAAAAATTATTAACAGAATGCTTTATGTATTCAGTAGCTGCGGTAGGAATGCACCCAGCATGAGACCTGAATTTTTTTCAGGAAAATCAGTTCAGTTCAGATGGCAGTTTACTCTTCCATTATCACAAAGATTGTCATGAAGGCCCACCTTTAAAAAAAATGAAACGAACAAAGAAAGAAACTGCCTCGGTTACTTTGCATCAAGACTATGGTTTGACCTCCTGCTGCTATGCTAGGCTAAGAAAGCAGCGTCAGAGCAGAGCACATCCTCAAGCTCCTGAACTGCCCCAACGTGTCAGCCGTCCCAAAAATAAACCTGTGACCAGACTCCAGACACCAAACAAACAAAAGCATTCAGATCGAGTAAACAGCAAGCCAAGCTATTCACGCCTTGAAGCCTCGCTCTGTCCTCCATATCGTGGCGATCAGACAGTAGGGAACGGGATCGGCCATGACACCCATCCTATTGGAGCGTCTCATGACGATGAGCCAGACTTCAGAACAAGTTGCAACAAAACTGTTGACACAACCTTTGTGCAAACCGAGGCTCGTCCACAGCAGATGTCTCATGGCGGAGATTATAAATAAAGCTGACGAGACTTTGGGGGGGGGGGGGGGGATAGTGGTGTCTACTGCCGAGCTGGACAGCTTTTTTGTGGTGTTTCTCAGCATGACTTTATGCTGGTCTCTGCTGTATCTGGAGGTGGCCTTGCATTTGAGGTTGTTGTCAAGACGGGGTGGGATTCCTTCTCATAATCAGAACAGAAGCAACAGATTTTAACAGTGTAGATGGATAAAAGGGTAAATGTCAGCAGGGTGTATCATGTACTGTACCAGGGAGTAGAGTTTATGAATAAGTTTAGCTAAGACCAAGTTGACTGTACAGGATGAATTTTTCATAGATATGTTCATTTATGCTTTAACCATGTGCTTTTCTGCAATGTACCAAATATAGTACTGTAGACACATTATTTGGAATGAACAGGTAATGTACACTAAGAAGCAAATACATATAGAAATCAGATATGAAATTCAAAGGACCAAGTAAGGCCACATTCATTCGCAGTATTATTCATTCATCTTTGGGTGATTTCATGCTTCCTACACAAGAGCAAAACCAAGGAACAAGTCTGGCCAAGTACCTGATACCTAGAAAAATGCAAACAGGTCGGAAAAACGGGACCAGTTATGGTCCCGAGGTTGAGGAACATTTTGCATATTCAGAGTGACATTTCCGTTATCTTGTTACATATACTGTATGAGCAGTCTGGGTTTATGGACTTTGTTCAACGGCCCAATAATGAAAGCTTGACATGGGGGGGTTTGAACTTGGGACGTAAGCTACCTTACACACACCATGCTGCTTCTACCTCTAGGTTTTTCCTGTGCTTTGCAGTGTTTCTATATGCGTATCCGTAGGTTCATTCATTCATCTTCTTCTGCATATCTGTACAGGGTCATAAAAGGCTTGGACTATATCCCAGGAGACCACAAGCACAGAGCACACACATACACAAACTCGTTCACATACTATGGGAAATTTGGAAAGGCCAACTAGTCTAATCTGCAGTCTTTGGACTGTGGAAGAAAATCGGGTACCAGGAGGAAACTATATAGGTAGGCATCATATTTTATTTAAAAAATAGGCCTCATCCACTTCAGTTTTAAATACAAATACAGATTTGTATACTAATATTTATTGATGGTTGTGTAATTGTGTTCTTTCCTACCTGTTGGCATGCAGGATTCCATGGTGTCACGTTAACTTCCATAAGGTCATGAGGTCATTATAGGGCTCCACTGTTTGACAGGACACAAAATCACTCTTCCAAACAAATTGGCCATCAATCCGTGATCAGGGTCCTAATTAAATCAACATAGAAACAGTGGATGGATAAAACGAAACAAAAGTCAAGTGGCAGAGGTGCTGACAAAGTAGTCTCAATTAAAGGTCAAATGTTAACATTGTCAGTGGGTTGTGTATCCTAGGTGTGGATGTACAGTTTCTACTAGAAGGTTAGCTGTTCTGTTTGGGTTCTCAATTATGATTGAAAACTGCTAACCACACAGACATGTTCCTAGACTGCTCCTCAGGCCAAAGACACTGGGAGAAAAATTGTGATAGCACTGTGTAGCTGCCATGGTGGAGCTGCTTGAGTTGGGCAAATTGTCTTGGCAGAGCATTTGACAGCCTGTTGAAGAGCAATGTGCTGAAAGGTGAATTAGGAGTGTTAATGGAGAACACACTCCTACTTGAGAAGGCAATTATCTTGGGTGCAAAAGCTGAGGGATGACTATGTGTGAGTTTGCCTCTGAGGTGGATCATAGGCACCTCCACCTGAGACAGTAGAATAAAAATATCATGGTGAAACATGTGGTGAAAGAAGACTTTCAGTTCACTGGTTTTCAATCACACAAGACAGGGGCAATGCTATTCCTGTGTGTTGCTGTTAATAGTAATTACCACCTTGTTGGAAAAATAATATTGAGATATTTCTATACTTAGAGCACAGTGTATATCAGACATAAAGGAACCCTCATATCTTCTGGGACTTATGGTTACACCATTTAAAGTGAAGGATTCTATTTTTATATCCAATATATGTCTACAAATATGTAGACAAGTGCTAAACCATGTGCTTATAGACTTCACATTGTGCGTGGAACATGTCGAAATAGGACTGGGCCCCTTAATTCCATGGAAAGGAAGATGATAAGGATTGAGGCCAAAGATATTGTAGCGCAATTGTAAAAAAGACATGGTAGACAATTCACTCACTTGGATATCCTGTAGGCATGAAGCCTTGGAAGAGGACTAAGGGAACAAGGCGAAATACACCCTGGATGGATGCCAATCCATCACAGGGCACACGCATGCAGAAACTATGGGCAATTAGGAAACGCAAATTTGCCTAATGTGCATGTCTTTGGACTGTGGGAGGAAACCCACCAAGCGTCGAAGAACATGAAAACTCCACAGACACAAATCTGAAGTTAGACTCGAACCCTTGACCCTGGATGTGCGAGGCCAAAGCACTAACCAGTACCATTACCGTGCCATGCCATGCATTTTTAAGTTTTACATAATTAGGTCCATTCATTCCTCCTCAAGAAGCACTTTATCCCTCTTATAGTCACAGTGGATGGATCTGGAACCTTTGGGATCTTGGGCCAGAGGTGGAAAAAACATTGTGTGGTATGCAGACATTCAAACATGCACAAAATCTGTACATGGACAGTAATCTGAGCTCAGGATTGAACCAGGTACTCTTAAGCTGTGAGGCAGCAAAGCTACAGTACCTGCCACATCATTGTGCTTCTTTAATTAGGAATTTATGTTACCTTTTCCTGATTTATTTTTATACAACCTCATTACTCTCCCACTCATATTCCTACTTCAACCCATTCCATGTTTATCCATTATTCTATTATCATTATTTTATTATTCATGTTTATCCATAGATTCTGTTCTATTGGAACTATTTAGTTCTAGAATTACAGACATCCTAGATCCATTACATTATCATATGAGGTATGGATAATCGTAAAACACAACATTTGTATATGATTCTAGAACTGCAATTGTGCTCTCTCAGATAGGATGTGCCTCCTACAGTGTGTAGCCAATGAACCACCGCCTAAAAATGTACTCGCTCACAGATTGTTGAGGAGATCGGATAGGATGTGGATAATGAGATCCAAAACCAGAGAAAACTTGCACAACAGGAGAGTGTGAAGTCATTAAGTGGTAAGCAATTGTTTCACGTCAGTTAACAAAAGATAAACTGGGCCCTGTCCTGGCGCTTTTCTTGCTGCAATTAAAAGAACAGTACAGGAAAAGTTTTTCATCTTTTAGTGGGAGCCAATTTTCTGACCATTTCCCTGTGGTAGAATGTTATGCAATACAACTATTCCAGTGTTCCACCTAATTTTTTTTTTTTTGAGAGTCTTGATTATGTAAACATTTTAATATCTACATTTAAACTGAATTTGAACTTACACATGGATAAATAAAAGCCATACTCATATTAACAAGGTAATGTACAGTTTGCTTGTGCATCACAGTCATTTATTCAATTATTCATCTGCAGTAAGTGCAATCCTGGTTGGGTATTTAAATTTAAATTTGTTCATATTTTAGGAATAAGAAGCAACTACTTTTGTTAGAAAATATCACTGACTTATACAATCAAGAACTGGCTAAAATAAATTGCCCCTAAGGGTGAATGTGTGCATGGTGACCAAACCCTCTACCTACTATACGCTCACCCCTATTTCATTAATAGGCTTTGTATACACAGGAACACTAATCAGAATAAAGCAGTTACTGAAAGTCAGTAAAATACAATAATAACAATTAAAAAGTATAATTGGGAGAAATCTTTCCTCTATATTTTGGAGTGTGGCTGTGAGGATTTGTGCTCATTTAGACACAAGAGCAATCGTTAGATCAGGCACTGATGTTGGGTGAGGAGGTCTGGGGTGCAGAAGGTTCTATGTTTATCAGTGTTCAGTTCATCCCAAAGCTGTTCAGATGGGTTGAGGTCAGGGCTCTGTGCAGTTCTTCTACTCCACCCTTTTAAAACTTTTGGAAATGATTGAGCAAGTTTCTCGGTCTGTCCACTGTGCTTCGTTAAGCCTACATCAGGAAAGTTAGGAAAGAAATACATTGTGTGTCAGAAAGTTCGCTTTTATTATCAGCAAAATACAGTTTTTATATGTTTGTCCAAACTCCTGGTGTCATGTAAATCTGTTACTTCAAAAAACCTAAGCCATTTTAACATATCCTGGTGAAATCCTGAAGAACAAATAGTGGAAGTTTTATAGACGAACCAGGAAGTTTTAGCTCAATGGAGGGGAGGAGGAAATAAAGCGACAGAGAGAAAGAGAATGAGAAAAAGAACTTGGGAGAGTTAGCACTTAATATCAGATCCAACAGGAAGACAGGAAGGTAGTAACATGGAAGATTTACCATGGTAGCTGTTTTTTTTTTTAATAAACATATATAGGGCTCAGGATTTTTTAGTATAGAGTGACATCCTGTTTTTCAGCACAATATATTCATGATGAACTGTGTTTTATTTAATTTTAACCAACTATAAAAACATGCAAAAAAATTAATGAATAAAAATGGGTCACATAGGCAAATAAATAGCACAAATACACATGCTCACATTATTTTACGGTTGTTTTTGGTTGTTTCTATGATCACAAATATAATAATAATAATATGCTCCTTTTGAGAGTTCTACATTTTTGTGACCTAATTCCCATTTTCTGGCAGTGGTAAAATGTACATGTTATAAAAGTAATGATAGCTTTCGTTCTACCGGACGTATGAGAAAACAAGAATGCACAATCTGATGTCTGAAGCTTCCCTGTTAACACACATTGGCAAGGCTTCCATATGAGTACATATATATTATTTTATCATCATTGACCTATGCTGTGTTGCCAGCACGGAACATAGGGAGGTAGTAGAGTTAACACAGTAGAAATATTAAAAAAAACACTAAAAGGAATTGTTATCCTAGACAGTCATGTGCTTCCAACACTGGGACCACAGTTTGGGGAAGAATGGCATATGTGGTGTCCACATACGTTTGGCCATGTGGCGTAATAGGATGTGGAAGCCTTAGGTGTTTGTTGTTGTTGGTCTTTGGGCTGCTCCCGGGCGAGGGGTTGCCACAGCTGACAATCCAGTCCGCACATACAAGCTTGGCACAGGTTTTTATGCTGGATGGCTTCCTGACGCAACCCTCCCATTTTATCCGGGCTTGGGACCCATCCAGTGGCTGGGGTTTGGGCACTGGCCGGGAATCGAACCCGGGCCTTCTGCATGGCAGTGTTTACTACTAAGTAACTTGGCAAAGTAATGTCATAAGAAATCATATTCAGCAGCACAGGAGCTCCACAGGGGACTGTGTTCAACCCCTTCCTGTTTACGCCATACACCTTGGACTTTATATCCAACGTAGAGTCATGCCATATGCAGAAGTTCTCTGATGATACTGACATTGTGGGGTGTATTAGAGATGGACAGGAGGGAAGGTACAGGAGCCTGGTCAAGGACTTGCGGCCTGACTAACCAGCTACAACTGAACATCACTAAGACCAAGGAGATACTGATTGACTTTCGTCAGTCCTGGTCTCCTCTGTTACCTGTCTCTATGGATAGAGTAGATGTTGAGATTATACAGATACCTGGGGCTACACCTAAATGACAAAGTGAACTGGTCAGTGAACACTGACTATGTGTATAAGAAAGGTCAGAGCCAGCTGTTCTTCATGAGGAGACTAGGATTTTTTAACATCTGTAAATCAATCGGTCATAGCCAGCCTACTCTTTATGCAGTAGTGTGCTGGGGAAGTAGCCTCAGAAGCAGGAATGCCATGTGCCTGGGCAAGGTGGTCAAAAGAGCTAGTTCAGTGGTTGGTTTGGAGCTGGACTTTCTCAAGAAAGTCGTAGAGAGGAGGGCATTAAACAAAATGCTGTCCATCATGGCCAGCCCTGACCGTGCATAGAGTGCAAACAAAAGAGTGTGTTCAATGCTCAACTGACAGACTAAGAAAATCTTTTGTCCCCAGAGACAGTCGGCTCTTCAACACCTCTCTACAGGGGAATGGGAAGGTGGACTGGAAGATCTAGACTTAATTTAACACCTCTCTACAGGGGAATGGGAAGGTGGACTGGAAGATCTAGGCTTAAGGCTTGTCTGCTATATAGTGTAGATCACAATGCTACATGCATAACTTTCTCATCTGTTAGCTTTAGGGTCTGCTCAGTTATTATTACACATTTTGCTATTTTGCTCAGACTCGGTTTCATTGTCACTTTTCATGCTTTTTGTTGCACAATCTTCCTGCAGGCTATACGAGCTCTCAATCACAATACCACATAGGACCTAACACTCACACGCTTGCACATTTTGCACACCTCTGGACTGAAAACGTTTACTTTTTACTAGGACACACACACGTACGGTCACACATGGAGCATTGCACATTTGCACATTTTGCACACTGTGAACTTGAACTGCAATCTTGCACATTATCTTGCCAATAACTGGACTCGGTTCTACACTGCACTACATCATATTCCTATTATATTTCATTTTACTATATATTTTTTTCTATTTTCAATATATATTCTTTAACTTCTTTATATTTCTATATCTTATTCTACTATTTTATTTAGATTTGTATTATTACTATTCATGTATATTATGTAAATTTAAAAGTTTTTTTTAATTCTCTTATTTTTTGTAATATTGAGGTCAACAGCAGTCGTATAAGCATTTCACTTCATATCATACTGTGTATGACTGTGTATGTGTATCTACGTTCTTTGCACATTTAATCCTATTTGCACTTTTGTTACTTTGTCACACATAAAATTGCACATCAAGGTTGCACTGCAATTAACTTCATTTCACTTATTAGTTCCTTTTTAAAAAAAAAAAAAAAACTTGTGCTTTATATGCTTTATTTATGTGCTTCTTATATATAGTGTAGTTTTTGTTGTTGTTGTTGTTCTTAGCACAGCACTAGTAACTTCTGCAGACCTACGACAGACCAGGCCAAAATCATACAACGAATGAAATGGGCTTTATAAGAATTGTCTGAGTAATGAATGTGACCCGTTTAGACTGTGCATTGTATTTACACACACACACACACACACACTCTTACAGGTCTGTGGTGCAGCCTACTGCTGTACTCACACAGCTGAGTTAGCCTGTTAGCAAGCAATGTTGAGGTTAGCTGTCAGACAGGGTAAGGGTTAGGTCGGTGTTAACGAGCTACACGCTGATATATACAAATGGACTGCTTGGTACACATATTTAGCTGATTCAGTGGTAAGTAAACAGGTTATAAGGTAAGGATGGTATAGTTTGTGTTTAACAAAACCCTTATAAACTTGCTGCCTTCACAAATGCTAGCTCTAGACTAGCTACCATCGCTTGATTAGCAAGCTAGCCTTGTTCGGTTTATTATTTAACGTTATAGTGCGGGATTAAATTAACCATGGATAGTAAGTATTTAACTCTTATAACATTTAAAAAAACACCTCAGGTTTATGTTTTTATTTCTATATAAGATGTTAAGGGGACGTTAGCTTTGAAAAATAGGTGTTTGCCGAAAATGGGTGAATCATTAATAACCTAGCTTAGCAATATCGAAATACATATTGTATTTCGTAAGGGTGTATGGAATGTAAGGATTTTATTTAATATATCCTGTTGATTTTGATGGAGCACTAATGTCGTTATTAATAATAAATGCTTTGGTAGTAATATTACCCGACGTTGGTTATGCTAGCTCTGACTTAGCTACCTTAAATAGTTAGCTGACTACGTGGCATTAACAAAGAAACTTGTCTGTTTGTTAACTTCATGACTTGATTTTGTGTTTCAGCTCTATGTCGTCTAACTGTGTTTATTCATGATGCCTTCGGCAAAAGTGCTGAAGAATACCCAGTACATAGAGCTGGGCAGCTATCAGTACTGGCCTGTGCTTGTGCCCAGAGGAATCAGACTCTACACATATGAGCAAGTACCAGGGTTTCTGAGGGAAAATCCATACATCACTGATGGCTACAGAGCTTACCTCACCTCTAGACTCTGTATTAAAAGGTAAGAGATCTGTGTCTATAACACTACAACGAAGCATTCATTCAGTCATGCTCAGTACCAGGGTCAGGGTAATGTTGGATCATTCACATTTATAGGGGTAACTAGTTTGTAAGAGTTATAAGGTTAAAGCTAAAAATAAACTGACCAGCTTTAGTGTGATTTATAGCAATTTGAAGTCCATGTACATGTCTGCCTGTCTTTCTGTATTCTCTGCCTAACTTATTAATACAAAGAAAGAAACTTTCTAAGGTTGAGTATCTTGCGCCTTGTTTACACCAAGTTGTACTTCTTTCGTCGTCAGGCAAATACTCTGCCTGCTCGCTAATCCGAACGTGAATCATAGATGAGAAATCGAAAAAGTAGCGCGGACAAAGATTTTGGCTTAAAACGACTCCAGCGTGTTAAAATTCACTTGTACCACATCAGTGCTGTTATTTCAGCGGGGAAAATATTAAGCCGTTCCAGTAAAAAAAATATTCAGTTTTGATTTTATAATTAATATCTATTGATGCAGGTGTTTGTTTACATTGAGCAAGTAGTGTTTTAGTAGCTTATTTTAAAGTAGATTATTAAATCTGGCACATAACTATCCATAACAGCGTTTTGACATAACATTTTGATTTCAGTTGCAGTTCATTTTGATATGATGCAGGTTAAACATCAGACAGATATCTAAGTACTGCATTAGTTTCATAAAATTTTGTCCAGCAGTCAATTTAAGACGCACTCACAGTTGTCGCATCTGTTTAAACTTCATGACGCTCATCTCTATGGAGTGTAATGCAAAACTCACAACTACTAACACATGTCCATGACATAAAAGAGGTCATAACATCAGCTTGAAAAATCTGGTCTACAAGGGGCGTACAAGTCATCCAGGGACTTGTGATGACATTTCTTGTGAATGAAGGTGTAAACCCGACTGACATTTACAGAAGACTTTAAAATGTTTGCATCATTCAAATGTTTTACTAAGAGTCTCATCACCATGCTGTGCTTAAAGGGCATAAGTGTGGGAATGACGATTATGGCCGAGGTGGCTCAGAGCCCACTGCAGTCGTTCCCATGAAAGTTTAGAGAGTGGAACGACTGATCCTTGAAAATCAACAGCCAAGAGACACATCTATCTTATAAGAACTGTACACACGAACACCACTTATACTTTACAGGAACTCTGCTGGGACTTATTGCCCCATCTTCCATACAGGTCATATCTCTCTCTAAGCCATTTGCACATTTTTGGGCCATTAAAGGAGTTCCTGGGAGACCAGTGTTTCAAACTTGAAACATGCAGTCTGATTATGGCTTCAGCGTACTTGGAAAACCTTCTACCTTGTTGGTATTTGAGCACTAATGATGCACTGTGAGGAGTGCATTAGTGTAGCAGGGGATTATATAGAGAAATAACTGTGCTCTGTTATTTTGCGCAATCAAAAGTCCTGGTTTCACTTGAACGCCCCTTGTGTTAATGTTTCAGGGTTTCAGAACCCAGTATTGGATTGCTTTACATTGATCACTGATGCACCAGAATAAATATGTATATATATTGGCTATAATATAAAATTAAAAAAATTATTAGGCTGACACAGGAGTGAGGAATACTGGAGATTGATTGTTGATAGTTGAACCCAGCAGCCAAATAATTACTCCAGAGTGCCAAGTCAGTGACACTTGCTGTACACCTAGTGACCAATATTAATATAAAATATCATCTAGCATGATTGACTGGAGTAGTGTTGTGTGGTGCGGTTTGTGCCGAATTTTTTCAGTTAGTGCTGTGTATAAACGCTGGAAATTTTCTCAGCCCACAGATAGAGCTGGCCGCTAACAGACCATAAAGAGAGATCTGCTGAACATGACAAAAAGTGTGTTGCATTAAAATCGCTGACTTCTGCTTTAAATTCTATGACTTTGTGGAAAATAAGACAGTTTGTTGACTGAGCATTTGAAGATAGCATAGCTGGAGATCACGGGATTCTGAAGATGTTTTTAATGCCTCTCTGCATGGCTTCATCAGTTCTTGCTGAAATGTAAAATCTTAACATCACACTTAGGTTAAATAATTCAAACGCTGTTAAATAAAATAATTTTGTCGCTTTCTGATAATCCCATTCTCTTTCTAGTCTTTTCATTCTTTCCAATGAGACTGTGAACATCTGGAGTCACCTGCTCGGGTTCTTCCTGTTCTTCTCGCTGGGTGTGTACGACATGGTGGCTGTGCTGCCTATGGTCGGGGCCTCCAGAGAAGATTATGTAATCTACTCTATATCCCTCTTCTGCTTCCAGGTGCATTTATTTACTTTTGGTTTACATGTGCTCTGTGATCAAACCATTTCGAGCAAAGAAGACACTAATACATGTATGCTGTAGTATCGTACAGAGTACTTGCTTAATTCAGACAGTTTAAAATGCGTCAAGTATGTCATGGCCAAGTTGCACAGCACGTTATATTCAATCTATCACCTTTTTGATGTCGGCTAATCTAATGCTTGTAGTTGTTAGTTTGCCATATTTCTATTTTCAGGTGTCGAGCTGCCTCCCGCTTTGGCAGTTACACTCTCAGCCATAAGGATCTAGCTTAGAGTCTGTGCTAATTCCCAGAACATACACTTTGAACATCATGCCAGAATAATCACAGGGAGAAAAACAGCATCGTATCGTTCATATGGAACTGTGTGTACGCTAGGTAGGCTTAAGATAATCGCATAATTGAATGACCTCAGAAGGCGCAGACCTGTGGGCGATCCATATTGCAGTTGCAATTCACAATTGGGTGGGCGCTTGTTTGAAAACATGAAATTGGCCTGTTGAATATCTTTATTTTTAAGTGGTCTGCATGAAGTCTAAACACAGAGTCTGGTTTGTTTAGGTGTGCATGCTGTGCTCAGTGGGATATCACCTGTTCTGCTGTCACCGCTCGGAGAAAACCAGCCGGCGCTGGATGGCACTGGACTATGCGGGGATCTCGATCGGGACGTTGGGCTGCTACGTCCCAGGTGTCTTCTATGCCTTCTACTGCAATAATGTATGTATCACTATGTACATCTGGTGTATGGATGTTTGTAGGGCTGTAGCTATCGAGTATTCTACCAAAAATGTAATCGATTAATCGGATAAAATGTACTTTTGCGTAATTAAACAGCAATGTAAAATATTTAAGAGAAACAAAGATTAATTGGTTTTTGTTTTTAGAAAAATCTACTTTTATTTTTTTTAAATGCATACAGCATTTTATCAGAAATAAACATTGTCATTATCCACAATACAAGGAATAGCTTAAAGTTGACTGAGATTTAAGTGCCATACATTCTTATTTTAAGGCCTTTCCTCAGATGCAAAAACAACAACAACAAAAAAGGTATTTCAAATTACTTTAAGTATCAAAAAAAACTAAGGCACACATTAAAATAAATGTTAATATATTTTTATCGCTCCCTTCCATTTTGCAGCCCGCAACAGAACGCTCCCTCAAATCATTACACAGCGAACTGTTTGCGTCTCCTTCCTCTTTGTGGGTGACGTAAGCGCTTCTTCTTCTGTGTCACGCCAAACAAATAATTGCGCAAAAACATAAAGCTTTTAAAATTAATTAAAAAAACCTTTGAGGCAGAAGATTTTACCTCAATCATTTTTTGTAATTGAATTACTCGAGGAATCGTTTCAGTCCTAGATGTTTGAGAGCACCATGACGTGGATTTTTATTTCATACACTTAACTTGACTAATAAACAGCATGAACATGTTATAATATGAGAGATCTCTGTTTCAGGGTAGAACTGGTGACAGCAGGAGTGCTCCTTTTAATGCACCGCAATGATTTTACTCGCAACATACAGTTAGCTATAGATATACAGGACCAGTCAAAAGTTTGGACACATATTCTAATTGAATGTTTTTTGTTTACGTTCTAGAACAACGCTGGGGACAATCAACAAACAGCACCTCAGATTAGAGCTGTTCTGAAAGCTTTACAGAGCATAAGTAGCAAAAACATCTTGATATCAACTGTTCAGAGGAGATCATTGTATATTTTTTGCATGCCTTCAGCATCGTTTTACAGTGTAGAAAGGAATAATCAGAAAAGACCATAGAATGAGAAGGTGTGTCCAAACTTTTGACTGGTAGTGTAGATAAGAAGTTGAATGGAGCCCTCAGACGGAATGTGAAAAAAATAAGGTTTGTCTTACTTTTCCTGTTGAGTTTATGTAAACTCCAATGCAAATTCCTAAATTCACCTGCCAGGAAGAAATCACACACAACTTACAGAACAGAAAAAGATTGTGGTAATAGGAGAGGAGTGAAGATGTTAAACTTTTACAAAATTAAAGCATTGTATTATGGCATTACTATACACACACTTTGCTACACTGTCAGTTTAGTCCTTAATTCCTGGACAAGTCACTTAAATGATTTGTATTTTCATATACATAATGGATTGAATGCTGCTTCACCTGTCAGTCAAAATGTTAATTGGATGAATTTCACTTCTTCGTGTATTATGTATCTGGCCTGGAAGAGGGGTGCTACCACGAAGTTGCTTTCAGTCATTAGCATTTAGCTTGAATCCAATTCACACAGAAGTAAACGGTCCCATGTGATTGACATGAAAAGATGAGTGTTTACACTGTGCCTGCGGTGTGTGTGTGTGTGTGTGTGTGTGTGTGTGGGTGTGGGGTGAGATTCAGACCGGGGTAGATTAATTAGTTGGCCTGAGAAGCATCGTCCCAAAGCGGTGTAGTAGCAGATGGTCGGCCTGCTTTTGTTGTGGGCATACAGTACCTGTGCAACAGATACAGAGCAAAAGTTCACGCCTTTGCGTAGGGAAACCGTGTGTGTCGTGCTGTGTCTGGTGAAATGTAAAGTTTTTTTTTTTTTTTTCCCCCCATGTACAATACTATAATATAATATTTGTATACATGACATGTAATAGCTCTGTGATGCTAGATCTGTTAAATTCATCTTTTTGAGTTTCTCCTATAAAGTACTGCTCGATTAAAAGAGATTTGGCTACGAACAGAGTATCCTTTGTCTCGAGCAAGCGACGAGCAGAGAGCTTTCAGAGAAACTTGGATCCGGAACATCCTGAGCAGGCTGCTCACTCTCGTCCTCCCACCCCCCAACTCCCACTTGCTCTTTGCGGAGGGCCGCCGCGATTGGCCACGTCGCTCTGCGCGCACGCACACACGCGGCACACTCCCTCCCCCCACATATTGGAAGTGCTGGCTTATTGTGCCCCAGAATGCGGCGGAAATCTGCTCCAGCCCAAAGCAGATGGCCATGTTCGAGGACCCGCTCTGTCACTCCTGTTCCCCACCATATGACATTCACACACGTGGGTGAGCCATCTCCACTCTACCCCTGCCAAGTGTTTAGCTCTGCTTTTTGGGTGACTACTCAATCAGCCAAGTCCCCCAAGAGAAAGAGAGACTGTTTTCTCTCCGTCTCTCTCTCTCTCTCCCTCTCTTGCATTTTCTCACAATCATTTTCTCTATCCAGCAATCAAGGAAGTTTATTTAGGCTTTAGTGCTGTGCTATACTTCCAAAAAGAAGTTAATTCAGGGTGCGATGGATGCATACATACTTATCGAACTTCAAATGAGGGTAGATTAATGTCCAATGCACATTTACCACGGAGGTTGTGGGACACGTTATCTGTAACAGTCAGCAATTTGGACACCACTCTGCTCCTCAACAGCGCTGACCCAGTGACAAGATCCTTGAACTGTGAAATGCTATAAGATACTTGATTCTTTCCCACTGTAGATCATTTCTAGCAGTAGTCCTGTGCCATCTCATCTTTCTCTGCTCTCTTATGTTTTTCAGTATTGGCGGCAGGTGTATCTGGTTATGGTCCTGGCGATGACACTAGCAGAGTTCTTTGCCCAGATACACCCACTTTACTTGACTAAGAAGTGGCTGAAGCTGCGCTCGGTCATCTTCTGCTCTGTAGTGGCCTACGGCCTCATCCCTACCATGCACTGGATGTGGCTTAGCGGAGGTTTCAGCTCAGAACTAGTGCAGGTGCGTATAAGCAGCAGGTGTGGCAATACAATCGGAGTTAGAACGACCTTTATGGTAATTGTAAAATTTACTTACAAGGAATATAACATGAGTTAGTGACTCCATGACGCTCACATTGTAAAAAGACAATAATCAAGAAGTAATATAATAAAGTAGTACATGTAGTCCCCAACTAACGAACATTTGAGTTACGAATTTCCGCAGATACGAACAGACTATTGTTCTACTTCCGGTTCAATCACGCAAGTAGCTCATGTGTATTGTACAAAAAATACACACTGCAGTGCACCAGATACCAGTATTTACTATTATATACAATATTCTCAGTGTGTAAGCGAATGTATAAAATGCCTAAAGTCCGGTATACTCTGTGTGTGCGGGAGAAATGAGTCTGCCTCACCGGTTTCAATGAATCAGTCCAGGAGCACGATGATGGAAAATGCAGACAAAAATGCTGTTAGATTTGTGCGAGATTAATTTCCTTAAGCATTTTTGGCCACATGATGGCAGTGTGGAGAGAGGACAGATTTAGTCAAGTGGATCGGTGTGCTTTATTGTATACGTGTATAAAACTCACTTTGTCGGACTTGAGAACAAATTTACGAATGTGCTCCCGGAACTTGTTCGTAAGTGGGGGACTACCTGTAGTAGACACTTTACTGAACACACACTATCCATTGTGCCTGTTAGAGTTTTACAAATGTTTGACATTACTATTTTATTACAATATAATTAATGCTTATTGTTTTGTTTTTTTAGGGCTTTCTTCCTAGAGTCCTGATAATGTATTTTCTTGCTGCACTTGCCTTCACCTTTTATATTTCTAAAGTTCCAGAGCGCTACTTTCCAGGTAAAGTGAATCCCTGAATATTCATCATTCATGTGCATTTTTTCCAAACAAAATATGGCATTTTATTTATCACATAAAAACACAGCAGGATAAACAATAATGTGGCTGAACGAGGAAACATTACCACCCTGAGTAAATGTCATGTAACCAACACTTCCCAAATTATCATGTGCTTCCTCAGCAGACATGTTCTCTCTTTCTTGAAGTTAATACGACAAAGAAAATGTGAACTTGTCTGTTCTGAAGACTTTCATGTGATGGAAAACGTCCTGACTATTAGAAGACACTGATATTTGTTCTCAAAATGTCACAAAAATGCCCTTAATGGAAAACGTCAGGTTGTTTAGAAAGTTCTCAGTGAAGAAATGCTAGAAGAGAAACGGAAGTATCAAATTTGTGAAATGTTGATCATCTCTAGGTGTGCTTAACGTGATATATAATTATATTACGAATAAAAGGGCAAAGTTGGAGACAAATATAGGTTAGTGATATTTGACGTAATGACGTATGTCCTACAGGTCAGCTGAACTACATCGGCTCCAGCCACCAGATATGGCACATATTGGTGGTGCTCATGTTCTACTGGTGGCATCAGTCTGCACTGTTTATCACCAACTACAGGCATACACACCCGTGCCCCGACTCCTCCAGCCTGCTTAGGGCAGAATGATCAGCTCCGAGAAGGCATCACAACTGTAATATGAATCATAAAAAATTGACTTTGTTTAATGCACAGCTTTTCTTTTTTTTTTTGATTGTCACACTCTGTTGCTAATGCTAACAGGCCATTTCAATCACTATGCGAGTAAGTAGAAAATTTCAAATGTATTGGCTCTGTTACGTGTTAAACAATTTGCTGTGTTTGTTTTAGTTTTTTTGTAAATATTGTAGAAGTGCCTAGAAATTTCATCCGAGGCGCTTTAGTTTTAAAGTGACCCGTAGGACCATGCACTACTGTAAGTTTGAGGTAGGAAGTACTTTTACTAAAAGACAACCAAGTTTCATGGCAGTATTCATTAGTCAAGCTGCAACCTTAGAGCTGGATCATGATTAATGATAAGCAGAAGATAAGCTTACTGTTTATCATGTAGTTGAGGAATGATGAGTCTGTTCCTTTAATGTCGAATAGAAGAGAATATACAATGAAAATGTTTGTAGAATCTGAATGTTGTTTTTTTTTTTGTTTGTTTTTTTGGCATTAGCAAACTACCCAGTGGTATTTGGATATCATACCAAAGATTTCATGCTCTAACAGTGACTAGAAACATCACGACTAATAAAACGAACAGTGCAATTTAAATTTGGGGAAGTTGGCATTATTATTACTTACTTTTTTAAATAATTTACTTAGTATTTGTAAAAACGCTTGTCGGGGACAAGGTGCAAACTCAAGAAAATGTAATGCAGTTGATAATGTATGTTACAGATGGTTCACTGTAGCACTAAAATACTGTGGTACTAATTTTTTTAAGGGTATGAAGCTATAATAGACACTGGGACCTCATTAAAATGCATTTTTATTTCTTTTGTATTAATATGCTGTCTGTATTTTACTACAGAAATGAAATATTTCAGCTTTTTAACTTTTTTCCTTGATGTTTGTTGAGGTGTAATGTACTTTTTTTTGTTTGGTAGGGGTTCCTCATTGTGCAAAATAGATAAGAGACTGCTGTTTTTTCCTGGGCTAGATAGCACAAGCTTTCTTTTTATATTACAAGAAACCTTTTGTGTTTAAGAGATCTCCTTTACTGAGGTTGAAACCTGTACACTGTCCTTTACAACAAAAATCTGATTTTTTTATTTTATTTTATTTATATTTTTAGTGTATAATAAATAAACAGACTCTTACAAACACGATTCAGTCATTAACAAAATTAGACCAACATCTGAAAACCTTTCAAATAAGAATTCAATATTTTATTGCATTGTTAGAGAGCAGTGTAGTAGCAAGACAAATCGAACCAATACGAAAAGTAAAAACAGTAAATGTTGCAATGCTAGTTGGTCAATTTTTTTATTTAAAAAGGCGCTAAAATTTTGCTGTAGTCACAAAGTCTTTGTCCCATTTTTATGTACTGTAAAACACCCATTCTCACTCATTTCCAGTTAAATTAAGTGTACAAGTTTATATGCTTTTTTTGTGTTAGTTGAATTCACGACCTTATTCTGTACAAATGAAAAAAACTGAACAAAATACATTCAAGAAGTACAAACTACATGTCTTTTCCCTTTTTAAAGAGGCTCGTCTACGATTAAGTTGATTTCAACAGTATGCATGTGCAGGACTGACATTCTGGTTATTAATGGGTTCAGTAGAACATTAGGCTTGCGTCTAATTTTTGTGTGAAACTTTCCAGCACCAATCCAAAGTCCTATCATGTGTTTTATGATTTAATCATTTTGTTGGGTATCTCTTATAGTTTAGGATTTTGAAGGATAACCGTGGCGACCATTTAACCGCACTTAAAATGGTGCACTATGCATAGAAAATGACAAAATAAGTATGAAGAAGGCCTACACGGAAACAATTGTTGACACAAAGGCACCAAAAACAGCCATTTGTGTGTTCGAGGTACAATAAAGCAGGGTGGAGCATACCCATATAAGGCAATATGGTGTAAAACTGACCTATCCGGTAGATCAAGCGGGAAGCAACAACCTACACAAGGACCGCTGATAATTTGGTGGTCCATGATTGAGCACGCGCGTAGATTTAATTCATTGCTAAATCTGGGAGATATATATTAAGGGGGGGGGGGGGGGGAGAGACAGGATATCGTCACCTTTTTGCTAATGTTTTCTTGGAGAACATTGTGTTGCAGCATTAACAGCTTCTCAGCAGTCAGGTAATGCAAAAATGCCTTTAAAAAATCAATCCATACATAGATTCAAGTCAAGTTCAGGAAAAAAAAAAAAGTTACTCCGATATCAAGTTAGGTGTTAATAGTTTAAAAAGCTGTAAATCTGGTTTTCAACCAAAAACAAAGGCCTGTGATCTGTTGGGCCGTAGCCCAAGATCGCACCACACAGCTGCCATCCGTTACTTAAATTTCAGAGTCTTTTTGACTTTGCATAATGTAGCAGCAATTATGCAAGTGCACTCTGTGTGTGTGCCGGAAGACGAAACATTCACTGCTTTGTGGGAAAAGGTGCAGCTCCGAATGGATCAAAATCCATCTGTTGGGGCTGTTGAGGCTTGCTATGGGTCACCATTTCAGTGAAGGGCACAGCTCCAAAGTCATCCATCTTGTTCCCATCAAACGTAGCCTGCAGAGAACCAGTCCGAGGTCTGCCACTGGCGGAGATGACATCACTCTTGTTGTCCCCCAAACCTGGGTGCTGTCCATGCCGAACACTGTCTGGTGGATGGAAAGGTTTGGCGCCAAAGGGATCCAATAAAGCATCTTCGGAAGGCAAAGATGCCTCAAGCTCTTTTACCTCCCCAATGCTAATGCTAATATTCTCTTTGGAGGCACTAAGAAACTCATTGCTACTTTGCGAATCCCTTCTTCCCACTTTTTTGTGCCGACGTGCACGCTCTGGGGTACGAAAGCTGGGCTTGTTGCTCTTTCGGCCACTTGTTGGGGTACTGTGGTGGCGCTTTCCATTACCGCTGCTGGCCTCCTGTTTGGTGCGCCTCTGGCGTGAGGAGAGTTTCTGAAGGCTCCGCTGCTTAAGCTTCTGTTGCTGTGGGCTTTGGGCCTCCTCAGAAGGCACTGGGCCAAAGACATCTTCCTGGCTTCTGGAAATGGGTATGCTGTGGCTGGGTTGGAAGGGCAAGAAGCCAAAAACATCTACACTAGCTGGAGAGATTGGGGGTGTCTGTCCTGTGGGAGCATCACTGCTCCTGCTTGACTTGGAAAGGTTCCTGCTAAAAGGAGCTTTGGTGAACACATCAAACTCCTCTGATGTATTTTCCTGGCTTGGTTGTCTGAAAGGAGCCTTGGCAAACACATCCATGCTCTCCAGTGGTGTTCTGGGCTGATTACTACCAGTGAAGGGCACCGCACCAAATACATCCACTTCACTTGCACTGGTCATGGCAACGCCAGGTGAATCAGGAGGAGTTATTAGATTGGTTCCAGGTTCCCCTTTAGCAGAAACTTTATCTCCTGACAGTCTTCTAGTACTAACCTTCGCTTTCCTCTGGTCACAGTCAGAGTCAGAGCTGTGTTTGTCTTCTTCCTCTTCAACCTCCTCTTCAGAGTCCATAAGCAACGGCCTCTGGCCCAGGTTCTCCGGCTCAGTGTCTTCATGCTCGCTGTTCAGGCCTTCTTCTTCCTCCCCCTCTTCATCTTCACTGCTTTTGGGTGAGGGAGGATCTGACTCAAAGTCACTCTCTGACTCTTCCCCTGTTTTATGAGGCAATGAGCCAGATGAGCTGGATTTTTTCACAGGCTTCTGTTCCGTAGTAATTGGTAGTTGGACGTCTTCAGGAGCAGATAGTACATCAGCGGCAACACCAGAAGCAGCTCCAGACTCTGAGTTTGGTTGCTCTGTTTGAAGACCGGGTCCTGAGAGAAACAAGACACAAAAAAGACAATAGTGAGCATCATATTTAATTCTTCTTAATTCTTTTTTTTTTTTTTTTACATTAAAAAAAAAATGTAAAAACACAGTCACAAACCAGTTTTATAGAACTCTGAATGTAAATTTTGATTCCTAATGTGCAATTTGAAGGCGACGATTGCATGTGAGGAACTATTCACAAAAAGGAAACAATCTTTAGGGTAAACTGGACAGTGAAACTCTGAATATATAATCAACAGTTCAGCAACAGTTCTGCGGATGTAAAGTCTATAGCATTCAGTATATTTGCTATAATGTTTTGAAATATGGACAAAGGAGTATTTTTTACCGTTTAAATGGCCACGCCTTAAGATGAAACAGGTCTATGGGTAATGTTTAAAAACGCTATATAGGTAAAAGAACATATTCCGTGTGGTCTGGTTTCCTCCAACAGTCTGAAGGTCTGTAGGCTCATTGGCGTTTTTAAATTGTCTTTTCTCTATATGTCCCAAGCCTGGTTAAAGGAAGAGGGTTAAATAGAAGGGTACAGATCCCTATATTTTTAAAAAGAAAAATGAAATCAATGGAATGGAAAAGAGCCATCAAGACCAATGGGAACAGGGCCCATGGATAAAGGAAAAAAGATGATCTGCATCATAAAAATATGAACCTGTTCAAGGCTTTGTTTCGATATGGTGCACCTCCTGTAAACTGCTTTTATCTGTTTTAAACACAGATGCCATGAATGTGTATAATAACAATGAAAAATATAATGAATGGAAATTACACATTAAACATTACTTTTGGTTTTCTGGTCCATTGGAACCAAAGCAACTAATAAATACCCAAACGGATAAGTGAACAGTCCTTAAATGATGATGCTTTTGAATTTCATGTCAAAATGAAAGGTTTCCTAATCTGTACTGTACAAACTGAACTGTAGGGGTAAGTTATTGCTGCTGAAGGTGAATCTATATCTATCTATCGATTGATCTATCTATCCCCCTATCTATATACACACGCTGTATACACACTACATCATTTTGTAGCACTTCTACATTTTTACTCCTCAGTATAGCTGGTCAGAGCCATACCTCATGCTGTGCAGGCAGATCTGCAAATCTGTTACCATCTAAACTCTCCAAACTGGCAAGACTAGACAAAGGGTTAGCCAAACAGTGTTATCTGTGAGTAAGTTTAGAAAACGGGAGCGAGCTAAGCAAGCTAGAGGGGGTAAAGTGAAAAAAGTCATGGGGAGGATACATGTATATATTTTTAAAAACATTTGGTGTGAAAGCAGAGCAGAAGTCAAACACAGCAGCTGTTCAGCCTCCGTTGCCGATCTCCAACATTTTTAAATCACAGAAATTTCAGGATGCAGGTATTTCAAGTTCGGTGCAACTTTAATCATATGAGATCTAAAGCTGGAGGTTTACTGCGCGATGTTCTTTTGCATGGACATCTAATTACACTTACGATGACTAGCCATGAATTACCCTGGACTGTTTTAAACCGAGGTCTGCAGATTATATGAAAATTAATATTGGAGCCAGATTATGTATTTTACCTGACATGTGCCTGGACATACCATGTGACAAGTGCCTCTCGTGGATTTTAAACAATACATTATGAATCGCTAATGAATATTCATAAGTCGGGAGCCATAGACATGTTTGCTTATATGAAAATGGGAATTTTTGTCCAACAGTACCAACAACACAAAATCTAATTAGAACCACCGTCGAAGCTTTTTGAGGCCATCAATTTGAGCATTTGCTGTAATTTACACTTGAAGACATTTTTGTTTATAGAACCAGACTTTCAGGCCACCCTGAATATAGCAGGAGATACAAAGTGTATATTCTGTTCTCGTTTATCAATGTATGAATTAATTTTAAACCATTCTGTTTAAAACCATTTAACAATGATGTTCAAAGTCAAAGCCGTGAAAATAAAGCACTGCAACTAAGGTGAATAACGAGGTGTTCATTTGCCCTGATGTTGATTTACATTTACTACACCAAATGCTTTAAGAACTTAAGTTTTCTAGGATACACAAGATTCTTAAGGTTTTAAACCTTTATATTGTAATGACATTCATTGTTAATCATGGAATTACTCAGTTGTTCCTAAAGTAATTAGGATTTCCTCGACTGAGACTTAATAAGGAATAAAACACGATGGGGTGTCCTCTTATTGGAAATTAATTAGTAATGAGGCGGTGAGTTGATTTTCCAAGAAAAGTATTTTTTGAAAAAAAAAATTCTGCCAATTGAATTTTTTTTATATCATCCATAGACAAGTAGTACAAGTTAACTAATATATACTTATAATTAAATTCTCAGACGTCCATGAAACAAGTCAGTTACATTGTGTTATAATGGAGAAACAATAGCTCACTCACCAGTCCTTGTTCTTCCTCTTGAAGTTAATAAATCCCAAAAAGTTTTTTTGCTAATATTGCTTGTAAATTATTATTTTTTTAATGTTTGACACAGACAATTCCTTCAATAAATGCTAAATAATCATCTAATGTCAGAAAATGTCACCTCATTAATGATCATACGTTTTACTTTCTTACATAAAAGCACATTTTTAAAATTGACAAACATCGCTGTGTACGCGCTACTTATAAATTTACAATGGAAACAATATTATTAGAAGGTGCAAATTGAAACAAATCTGATTGTAATTACTGTGCAAATTTAAGAATTCAGCAAATGCTGTAGTATAAATTAATTTAATGCTTAACAATTTTTTTATATATATAGATGTAATAGATAAAGACAGCCATGCTCATGATATCACAAACATCTTGATTATTTGGTATAGAGGTCCATACCACAAGACAGCGGAACTTTTATAACAAAATCAACAAAAGTGTATATTGCTTTGGATAAATTTTTATTAATCATTAGCAGTTTGTAAAGAAATACATCATTATACATTATGATACATAAGCATTTACATTTCTGTTTTATGGGAACAGAACATTCTGAACATCTTATTCAGCTATACTTATATAATAGATATAAATGTATGAAAAGCCTATTGACCTAGATCTCTGCTATAGTTTTATAAATATTTGGCCTAGGAAGCATTCTGGACTCCCAAAAGCACCACAGGACATTAACCTTAGATGGCAGAATGAGTGTACTACATTAATTCTACCGTTATGATAGTTGGTGTGCTGCAACATGTTAAGAATTATAGATGCTCTGTACCAACAAAAATCATCTAACACTGGAAGCTGTGTAGCTACAAGATACTAATCCGTTACACTAACCTTCACCCTTATTTTCAGAGACAACATACGTACACTGAAGAGAGTTAACACCTACTGTAATAATGAAGGAAGTGTACGAAACAGCCCTTCACAATCTAACATTCCTTTTTACCGTTTTTCTTAAATGTACCTTTTTTGTTTGTTTTTATGTGCATGCATGTATCTAGTGTGAAACATGGCTCAGATGTTTTTTTTTATTTTTTTTACCTTTCCCAAATTTAAAAAAAATGTCCCACTGAACCAAGATGTCTCTGAGAATGGCTGTCTTTATCTAATACATCAGATAGTAGACAGGCAATTAATAAAACATGTGCCAATCGTTCTGATGCTGGTCAGAACTCACGTAAACAATGAGATGAATGAATAATACACAAACACACACACAAAAAAAAAAAGATTAGATCTTAGAACATGGACTGTCTAAATTTAATCAACTTACCTTTGGTTAAACAAAAAGCAAAGCAATGAGGTGATGTGTGTACTTCAGAGGTACGATTTTCTGTACACAGTTTATATCTATCATGGATTTTCAATAAAGAAGCCCCTGTACAATTTAATCCAAGAGTAACCTTAATCTGTTCTCAGAAAAAAAAAAAAAAAACAGCCTTACATACACTGTCAGTTTATAAATTACTAGATATTTGTATGCCAAACAATACATACAAACATACTCGCCAGCCACTTTAATAGGAACACTTGTGCATGATTTGTCGATTGGACAATTGCATGAAAGCGCAGGTGTACAAGTGTGCAGATACAAGGCACAAACTTTAGAGCTTGTAAACGTGATCTGAGTGACTTGAACAGTGGACAAACTAGAATGTTCACACTTGGGTTTTAGTCAATATAGGTCTATGAAGGCGGCAAGGTGGCGTAGTGGTTAGCACCGTCTCCTTGCACCTCCAGGGTCCAGGTTCAATTCCCGCCTCGGATCTGTGAGCATGGAGTTTGCATTTGCTTTCAAAAGACAGTCAAAAGACATGCAGGTTAGGCTAACTGGCGTTCCCAAAATGCCTGTAGTGTGTGGATGACAATCAGGCATCAGTAACTGCCACAGAAACGACAGACAGATCTCCAGGGTGGGGAGTATCCATCACTCAATGCGGCGGATTGACGGAACAAAATACCCAAAACTGAAAGTAGAACTGAAAAGCAAAACCATCCACTGAGTTATAGTTCTATGGGGAAGAATGGCTTGTTGATATCAGATATTTCAAGCTAACAGGAAGGTTACACAAGTCAAGTCAAGTAACTAATAACTACTGTACAATCATGTGAGGAAAAGCGACTTAGAGAGCATCTGATGATGGGCTACAACAGAAGTCGTCCACAATCAGGTTCCACACACCAAGAATCTGCATTATATTGGTCCTTGTTAACACTAGCGGAACCCGATTTGGTCTTCTACGACTGTAGCACTGTATCACATTCTCAATGATTTCATAGACTGCACCGCTGCCATATGATTGGCTGACTGGACAACTGCATTATTCCCAGTGAAGTAGATGGTAAGAATATGTTTGTATGTACACACCAGGGTATTATTATTATTATTATTATTATTAGGTATCCCTCATGTAGTAATTAATAAACTGACATCTCAGTATTTGGTTCCAATGAGTCAGTGAGATTATTTGTGCTTTGTTGAATGAAAAAGCAGCAATGAAATATAGAATGTGTATGATTTTTTTTTGTTGTTGTTGCTGTGGTTGTAACACATAAAAAAAAGTCCATGCATTCTGCATTCTCAGACACAGCCTGGTTCTATGGCACTAAGGAACAAGAAAAAAGTGAATGCACACAAACATGGACTACATAGCAAAGCATCACATTCGGAGATGGAAAGAAAAAAAAAAAAAAAAAAGACAGGAAATTGAGGACTGTGCACATTTAGATCCTACACAGATCCAACAGTCCTCTGATTATGTGTCTAAACTCATCCTAACTTAATGAATCTGCCAACGTTCCATAAATTGGCAACGCAAAGTATCTTCACAGTTTAAAAAAAAAGAAAAAAAAAAGAAGAAGAAGAGGGATAAGGCTCAATGAGGGAATCAAAGCCAATTTTAACACTGGAGAGAAACTTGTGATTAACTCCATGCAAAATTGGCATGTTAAGGACAAGTAAACACAGTGGCTATGAAGATCCCTGGAAATGTTTCGTTAAGTGAGATCCATGAGTGTGTACCTGAGAAATCCTGGCTTTCGCCACAATTATCAACATAAAGTAAAAAAAAATAAAAAATGTTACTAATTGAGACGCAAAATATGTAGCTTTTAATATAAGTGAAAAACAGTTTGCTCAAGAATTAAGAAGACTATTCTTTCATGCCAAACTGATGCAATGTAGTGTGAAAATGCCAAAATGAATGAATCCAACATTTTTATTAGCAGCACTTTATAATGGTGAAGCCTAACGAGTCTGGTTGCATTTCACTATCGTACGAAGTTACTTGTGACTGAAAAAAATTAAAATCATGGTTTTCACAAAACCCGGTCCTTTTAACTTAGCACTAACCGAAATTATAATATTTTACACTTACGTCCTACCTACACTGAAGTAGCTCTAATTTTCAAGTCCATGATATTCTACTCTTAAAAAAGGAAGTCTGACACTTTTGGTACACAGCTAAAGTATTTAGAGAGATTTTTTTTATTTTTTTATTTTTGTCCTATAACAATAAAGTGCAGAAGCCACCCCAAAAAAGTCATAAAGGGAAAAGGCAAGCTAAAAAGCATGGAGGCACTACATTGCCCATTGGCTTCAATTTAAAACAAACAAACAAAAAAAAAAAAAAAACGTATTTTTTTTCCTGTAGAATACACACACAAAAAAAAATATTTTTTTTATATATATTAGTACTACAAAACTTGATGCTGTCTACGCCTTGTTTAGTTCAGCGGATTAAAAAAACAAATCCATATATTACACACTTTTTTTGCAGCCTTTGAACGCTATTCCTATTGCTATGTAACATTTTTCCTACGTTATACCCATCAGGGCCTGGTTTGCTCATCTTACTCATGAACCCATCCCTGTACTTTAGCGACTTCATGATCCCGCCTCACTCCCGGGTCCAGAAGAGACTTGGTGTGAATCCAGAGAGTAGGAGGTACAAAAGGTGCAGTGGGAAGTTGAGGAGATGGACAGCATATAAGCAGAAGGGGACAATAAGAGGGTCATAGTCTTTATTTGGAGCATAGCTGCTAGAACTTGCCTGCGTTGGCCACGAAGGGCACAGAGCCGAAGGGGTCCTCTGGCACCAGGGTTGTGCCGCCAGCCTGCAAGCTTGCCGCTTTCTCCACTCGTTTATCTGCTGGAGAGGGAGAGAGAGCATTATTTCAGGCACAGGGCAACACAGAACGAAATTAGGAACAGATGACAAATCAGTCAGACAAGAAAAAACTAAATGTGCACTCAACCGGAGCAGACCTGCCAAACACGAAGAGAAATAGTAATATTTAAGGGTAGCACATTTTTATACAGTCCTTCACAAATCACTTGTGCGGATACAGTACACAGAGCATGTGAAAAAATATTCACCCCCTACTGATTTCTTCTTTGTTTTTTGTACATCATGCTAAACTGTTTCAGATACTTAAACAAAATTATACATAAAAGAAAGGCAACCTTAACAAACACAAAATCCAAGTTTTGAATAATAATAAGTGTTTGAAGCAAAATAAGTGATGCAATACAAATAAGGTCTGTAGGCAAAAGTACATATAATTCCTGTAATTTTCTTCTGCAAGAAACTATGGTGCATCAAAAGTAAATGCTGTGCATGTTATTTTAAATAGGTTTTTTTTAAGGAAAACTTCTCACAAGCTGGTGTAAAAGGCAAATACTTACTGTTGACTTGCCAGACGGTTTATTCTAAACTTGTAAGAGCCTAGCCTTGCACAGAGAAACCTCTCAGCTGTTTAATAGCAAGGCAGAATAAAAGCCTCCGACATAGAATCAACACTTTATAATATAAAGCTTTGCACGAACCTGCTTCAGATTCATTAGATATAGAAGATTGAGATTTTACAGATGTCATAAAGTAGAGTCAAGTCATTAATTAAACATCTTCAAGTCAGATGTTTAACTCACAGTTCAAACGCATTTAACCTTCGGCTGCCCCAATCTTCCCTTACATGTGATAGGCAGAGTTGGGTTTAACTTTAATCTAATTACATTTCCTGATACTGCAGTCATGTAACACGTTACATATTAAATGCATGTAATTTGATTACAGTTACCAATGTCAATAACATTACGTTACTAGCGTTACAAATGTAGTGTTTAAAAATGAATCAAAATCCATTTTCTTTTTAAATCACGTTTTGCACGGCAGCATCAATTAATGAGCATGCGCTTTAAATCAATTGTCGGAGAGCTTTCTAGTTTTACATTTGATTTTGTAACGGGTTCTCTCTTATGGCACTGGTGGCACCACAGACACGAGGCGAGGTCTTACGGGAAAAGGGTCATTTTATTTAGAAAAAACGGGGAAGGAAAAAGGGTTAAAGGAGGGAGGAAGGGAAAAAGTGGAGGATTTTTAACGCAAAAAAGCCAGAGATCCATTAACATTAATTATCGCCAGCTGGCCCGACCTGCAGAAGGGGAGGATGCCTACGTAGGGAGCCTACAGAGTGAGTGGGGAGCAACAACAGGTTGAGGTGCACACAGTGACAGATGTTTTCAAAGTAACGTAATTAGTAATCTAATTACTTTTTACATGTAAAATTTTACAATTTTTAAGTAGTAATTAGTAATTCATGGTAGATTACTTTTTTTGAGTAACTTACCCAACACTGGTGATGGGTAAAAGCAGAAGGCTAAGAAAACATCATTTGAATTTGAAGTCTTAATTCTATTAAGCCATAATTCTACTCATCAGGTCATCAGTCTGTAAGTTTGAGTGCAATTGGTTTATGCAGTAAAAGAATAATCCCGAGTATGTGAATAGGGTGACTGGCTCCTCCAAACGGCTCAAAATAAAACGTATATATAAAGTTTCGGAGTGGCCAAGGCAAGGTCCAGCCCTCATCCCACTGAGATGGTGGGGTCGCACCAGATATGAGCAGTTTACACTCATGAACCCTCCGATGTGGATTACTGCGCAGTGAAATTCTTCGTACACATATCCCAGCGTAGCTAGGGTCAAATCTAAAGGTCAGCCATAGCTTAAGGGTGCAACAATGACTGGATAACTGAGCTGGGGCTTGATGCGCCTCAAACCTGCCATGTTTTTTGTTGCTATTCGCGGCACAAATAATTATTAAAAATTGTTTGCATTGCTGTTTTTTTTTCAGTACTGGACAAATTTTTTTTTTTTTATAAATTAAATGAATACAATTATCATTTAAATCTCATATTTTGCGTTTACTCAGGTTGCCATGGTTTGATGAAGATCAGACAGTCTATAAAGATAGACACATAAATCAGGATTTATTTTTTTTAACAACACTGTATATGCTTGTATAAGACAAGTGTTTTGTGAAATAATAAACTCAAACTAGTCTGTTAAAATGTGTTAAGTATATACTTGTCTAATGTGAGCATCTAAAAATACAATTTACTTCATGTTAAAAATTAAGTAAAATTAAATTTTTTTTGGCATATTTCCGATTGATTGCTCAGAGCAATGTTTAAACGAACAGCTCTTACGCGGAACGCATAAAAAAACCCGACAGGTCTGCCAAATGGAATAAGCCAGAATAAGCCGAGGATTAGCTTGTAACACTTGCTTGCTCTGAGAAGGTCAAACTCTCTGTCCAACAGCTCCTCCTCGGTGAGCTTTGAGAAGTTGTCCTCTCCGAACGGGTTCCAGCGAGACATGTCAGGAGGATTACTGACTGTCTGAAGAGACGGACTGACCAATTCTGAACTAGGCACGGTCATTCTGCAATCGGTGGGAAGAGAAAAATTAATTAGTTAGTGCTTTTAAAACCTCTTTAGAGATGTAAAACTGTGATGGAAGCGGAGGTGGAGGTGCTACCTGGTGTTGCTGAAAGGAGCTTCCGCAGGTGAGGGTCCGGCAGGGTTGTAGGCGCTCACTGATGCATGGAACTCTAGTGGGGAAATGTAGGAAACTTGCTGTGTTGGTGCACACTGCTGCTGCTGCTGGCTAGCAAACGCCTGCTGATACTGATGGATCTATTATCGAGGAGAGGAAAAAGAAAGAGAGAGACGAGTAATATGAGCATAATGGACTATAATGACAGAGGTGGGGCTGTGGGATTCTATGTGACCTACTGAGGACACACACACACACACACACACACACACACACACAAACAACCACTGACGAGGACGAGTCAGAAACAGTTGTAAACTGTTAAAATGCATTTGCATTCTCAAATTTGCTTCACCACAAGGTATTTCTGTAATTTTTTAATTTTTAAAGCTTCTATCTTGGAGAAAAAAAAAAAGAAAAAAAAAAGAAAGAAAGAAATAGAAAAAAAAAAAAAAACTCACAAATGTTTGGTGTCAAAAAGGGAAAGTACACCAAGTCCTTTTCAACCCAAAGTGACCGTTCAGGACATGAAGACAGCAAGAGAGTGATAGATAACCGCTTAGATTTCCCTACAGTGTAATTGCTTCATATGTTACGATTTAACACAGAGAATCGGTCGATTTCACCCCCCATTCAATCCCCTGATGGCTTTGCATGGAGCAGATTGCAGCTGAAATTAAACAGATGGTAACCATTCGGTGGAAAATTAGCTAAAAATTGTGCCGCCTTAACATTATGTATTTAGAGGAAGCCTGGTTGCGTCGCCTTGGTGTTTAGCGTAAATACGTTTCTGGAGGAATTACTGATGGATGCGACCGACTGGCATCGACTTGGACTCGGCAACCGTTTGGCACAAAGAGCTTTTGCATGGCGTGCAGGCGGCCAAATTAGTAATCGAGGCAGAACGGTGCCATCCAACTGGACTTTTCTTAAGTGAATAATATCTGCATGCGTTCACATGTTGGTGTTTCAACCCAGCGCATGCCTCAATGACGCTACTAAACTCCAGTACAGCCATAACCAAACCTGGATTTTTAAACAGATGCTCTAAGAAAACGACTATTTATTAGATAGTATTACTTATTAAATCATAATAATTATATCAAATTAGTGTATGCTATACAGTGGCATTCTCCTTTAAAAAGTGGGTTAAATGTGCCAAGCTGCTGCGTGCATGTGTGTTTTACTCACCAGAGCTGCATAATGCTGCTGCTGCTGTGGGTGATACATGGACTGCTGCATCAGCATCTGTTGGTGAAGCATATGCTGTTGCTGCTGCATGTGGAGGCTCTGCTGCATGGCCTGATACTGTTAAAAGACGAAGACAGACATTTTTAGGTAATCCCCTTTGAGGAAACTCCTATACATCTTAATTTAATCTGTCTATTAGTATACTTAAAGAAATCACACAAAGGGTCTTAAAACCAGTTAACTGATTTTTAAGTCTTGTTTAAGTCTGTGTTTGTAATACAGCAGAAGATACAGTGATCGCACATACAGTAACATGGCAATAACAACAACAAAAAAAAACTCATCCTGATCCTGTTTCAGTAAACAAATAAACAATAAGCAAAACCAACCGGGGTTAAGCGGGAAGCCCTGTTTAGCTAATACCAAACACATGTCCTGGTCACATGCGGACAAGAAGAGAAAACCGCTTTCGAGCAGCCGTAAGACAGCTGTGTTAGGCCATCTATCCCATTAACAGAGTAATACACAATTAACCAGATGACCACCTGCTGTGATCCCCAATACAGTCTGTCTGGTTCTCATTCAAACACATGGCCCACACTGCCATCTGTCTGTGTGTGACTGAAATAACTAAAATCAGAACTCTGCCAGAGTCGATAAGCCCACAATAAATCAATTAACATGTGTGGCATTCCATGAAGAAAGCTAATAAAATTTAATGTTATCTGAAATAGCCTTGCCTAACAATCCACTCTTAAGCACAGTCTGTTCCTGCTAATATAAGACGGAATGTACCGATCCAACTTCAATGGTGTGTACACAATATCCAAGCAACGTCTTTCAAAGAAAAAAGTTTCTTTGTGTAACAAAGCAGAAATTTTACCTTTCGAAGTTCATATGATTATATGAACTGGCAATATATATTACAGGCCCAAAAATACCCAAATGCATGCAAATAATAACATCTTTAAAAGGTAGTTAATCACTAACATAGCTTTTTATGCAATTTGTACAGCTGAAGTATAGAAAAAAACCTTCCCCACAGTGTTTGTCTACTAGTGTTTGGTACTTATGGTTAGTAACCTAGTAACCCAGTGAAAGGATCTATCAAACCTCAAAGGACGGAAACTTCAAAGCACTAAGTCGCATCTGACAAATGCCTAAATGTAAATGTAAGTGACACAAAATACAATCACTTTTTAAATGAGTGCTCTCTCTCTTATTTCAATTTTATTTATATAGTGCTTTTAATAATGGACATCATCACAAAGCACATATACAAAAATTTTATACTTTAAAAAACCTTTAAGTTGACATGAGGAAAAAACTTTGAGAGGAACTAGACTCAAGTACAGAACACCTCTTCATTTGTTTGATACAAGATAAATCCTTTCCATAACAGTGTCCTAGACGGTTAAATGAGCTATTGTCCAACAGAAAATTCATTTTAGTTATAATGAAGTCTGAATTTAAAGTATATTATGAAGACTTTGTTGGTTAGAAACTGTTCACTGATAGAGATGGTCATGAACAGATTTTTATGTCAATCTCAGGCCTAAAGCTATCAAATGACTGCAGTCATAAGCCATCTTCAGTTCATATCAATGCAGTGTAAAGCCAAGTTCATGGTTTCTACATGAAACTGTCCTCAGCAGCCACACATGTCTATAAGAAGTCCATCCTCACCAGCAGTGCGTGTTCTACATGTAATGAGAACAGAAGTAGTGTCTTTGTATTGCATCAACCCCTCTATAAAGTAATATAGTCATAACGTAATCAAATTGTATGACGAGACTTATAACAATAAAATGTATTATAATTTTCAAATGTAAGTTGGTATATTTTTTCAAACTCATAATAATTGAAATTATATAAAAATATAAATTGCATGTTATAACATCACCCAGCCTTCAGAATCTTTAAAACTTTTAAATGACTCTAAAGAGTACAAGATCCCATCCACATAGGTTACAGCCTTTTTCTAATAACTGGCTGTGGAATACTGAGCTTAAATATTAAATAATTATACTAAAACTGTATTTAATATGCAGTCTGAATAAACAGATCAGTTCACATTAACAGAATAAAATGTTCCAGTGACAAATTCTGTTATGTGAAGGATTTATACAAACAGGCGCACAGGCACTGCAAATAAATGATATTTATTTTTAAAAAGTATAATTAAAACTAAATACGTTGACTGTCATTTGTTTATCAGCTACTGACACCAGATGTTCTCACACACACAACTTATATACAGGTACTTCTTAAAAAAAATCGAAAAAAATTCAATATTTAAAATTTTTCATTCAAAACATGAAACTTTATATTATTTAGATTCATTACATACAGACTGATATACTTTAAGTGTTGATTTTCTTTAAATGGTAATGATTATGGCTTAGAGCTAATGAAACCCCAAAGTTCAGTATCTCAGAAAATTAGAATATTACTCAAGACCAATAAATAAATCAAATTCCAATACAGAAATGTTGGACTACTGAAAAGTATGAACATGTACAGCCATCAATACTTGGTCGAGGCTCCTTTCTGAGTTACTGTAGTCTGGTAGTGATTACACTCTTTCATGTATATTGTACTGCATAGCATCTGAGAAGGACACGTGACAAAAGAACGAACGATTCGGACCAGAAGATATAAGAGGTGAGCTGCTCATTCTGTTTATCGTAATATGTCCTTAGCTGAATTGTGATATTTAAATTACTGAAACTATAGCCACAAATTGTGTATGTAGATGTGTTGGCAGTCTATTTATTCAAAAATGTTTAATTTCTTTTTTTTTTTTCCTGATCAAAAGAAAGAAATGAACTAAATGACAAAAAAAAAAAGAAAAAAAAAAAAAGATTTGTTCATTTTGATGAACGAGATTCAAAGAACTGAGTCACTAAAATGATCCAAACTTACCATCACTATTTTCTGATTTACTGGGTTTTCATTAACTCACACACTGGAAATATATCAGTCTGTGTGTAATGAATCTATATACTATACGGGTTTCACTTTTTGAATTGAATTACTGAAATAAAATCAACTTTTCAATGAAATTCTAATTTATTGAGAAGCACCCGTGTACATGGCCAAACGTTTGTGAACATGTAATTTCCAGATTTAGACCCTCATTGCTGTTATAATAACCTTCACTCTTCTTGGAAGTCATTTCAATAGATTTTGGATGGTGGATGTGGGGATTCCAGCAAGTTCAGACACAAGAGGTCAGCACGGATGTTTTAGATGGCCTGGAATGAAGCCAGTAGTCATCCCAAGAGTGTTAAGTGGGGTTGAGGTCAGTGCTCTGTGCAGGACACTCCAGTTCTTCGGTTTGTTCACAGAGGCATTGTCTTGCTTGAAAATGTTTGATGTTAGATCCAGTGAAGGGAAATTGTAATGTAACTGCGTGATAAGCAATCCTGCTCAAACTTTTAGTAACAGAGTGTGTGTACAGAAAAATACTTGTGGAACTAAAAATACAGAGGAATAATTCTGCCATGTTTCAGGTTATACTGTATGCACTGTGCACTGGCACTCTCAAAAACTGGCACAAGAATTTGGCACCATTGTTCTTGCCTCATGTCTTTGTTGTTGCTTTCCCACTAAAATATTTCTAAACACAAAATGCTGTGCTGCAAATCAACTCCACTACATTTATCAATTAAAATAAAAAGGGTCAAACATAAGGCGAATTCGGCAAACATTCTCAAATGTTTCAACAACAACAAGCATTATTAAAAAGAGACATCTTCATATACTGACACCGTATATTTACCTCTCTCATATATGCGCCTAAAGCACTTACACCATTGTATGTGACGCTCACAAAAAGTTTTTTTTTCCTTTATAATCAATCCAGCAACACTCTAAAAGCTATACTGTCACACAAAGCCACAGACACACTGCTATATTTACAGATCATAAAACTCGTTGATAACTAGAACCAGGAGCCAAGTGCGTTCAGCAGGATGCTCTGCAAAATGCGGCCCAGGAAGTACGTGTGAAAAATCACAGATCATATCATATATATGTTGAATAATTGCCAATACATTTTCAAACATGGCTTCTACAGTAGGAGAGAGAGAGAGAGAGAGAGAGAGAGAGCAATTTAATAAAATCTGGTATGTCATACAAGCTTATTCTATTTTTTTATTTAATAAAAATATATTTTATTTCTCGATGCTCAAAAGTAAGTGCAGCCGTCATTTTTACATGACAGATTCAGAGGCGTGTCTGATAATGAATCCACAATGCAACCTTCAGTTATATTGCATAACATTTTAGCTATGAGCTGTGATAAAAAAAAAATAACGTGCTTCACAACTGCTTTTACAGTTATGCTGCACTGTTATAGATATAATACTTAATGTGATGAACTGTGGTCAGAGTACTTCTAGCAATGGTCAGATCACATCCTCAGCTGATGTGTGTGTGGTTTAGCTGGGAGTGGAAATAGTAGCACAGGTTAGCTTCAAACATGTTAAGTCTCGAAATGAACATTTTAATGTACAAAGGGTGAAAACTCCCTTTATTTCTCTAGATAATCTCCTGCTACACTAATGATTGGAGCCATGATTGGATTTCCTGCTTCACGTCTGAAATGCTGGCCTCCCAGGAACTCCTTTAATGTAAAAATGGCTTGAAGTGAGGTCAGGACTGTATGGGGGATTGTGGCAAGGACTCCCAGACGAGTTCCATTAACGTAAAAATGGTGTTCGTGAATGATTACGTGTAACGTTTCCACTTCTTCTGCAAGTGGTGGAATTCGTTTTCCTATCTTTAAGGATCAGGTGTCTGGCCTTCTTCAAAAAGTTTGCACCGTTCAAATGTTTTGCTGTGGCTAAGAGTCTCGTGCTAACAAAACACAATCAAATACCTGCATGTACTGCAGCTGCTGTGGACTGATTTGTTGCTGGTGGTGCAGGTTATGTTGTGGTTGTGGTGGTGGTTGTTGTTGATGGTGCAGTTGTTGCAGTCTCAGGTCCCCAGGCTGCAGTTGTTGCAGTCTCAGGTCCCCAGGCTGCAGCTGCTGTAACACGCGGTTGTGCTGATTGCTACTCTGCATCTGCACAGCTGCCTGCTGCCCGTTTCCTTGGGCTGAAACAAAACCACACACACAGATTGTGAGAGTCTAAAGCTAAATGCTACCTTCAGTTCACATGTTGAGGGGAAAAAAAATTTGATTTTCACTGAACAGGAGTCCAATACTTTAGATCCATCGAGTATGGGTACTGGACAAAAAAAAAAAAAAGAAAGAAAGAAAGAAAGAAAGAAATGGAGAACAAACACATACGTTTCTGTCCGTTGCTGACTGTTCCTGGAGGGGTGTTCATTTTCACAGGTGTTACAGTGTTGGGCAGGAGCGGCACGTTGCTGTTAGCTGCTTTCGGCCTTTGCCTTGGAGCAATAGAGGTTTCCGTGGGACCGATGGAATCTGTTATTCTGCAAACAAAATAAAAATAATAATAATAATAAATAATTATTATTATTATAATAATACACACACTCCGCACAAAACACAAAAATCTTTTATGATCTTTTAGTGAAAGTGGTCACTGCTGCCATTTTTATAGTGCACATGGATCTCTAACTTTTTGTCATGAGTTTATCCATTTTCGTGCAAAAGGAAAAAATAAAAATCTGAATCATTGTGTACGATTTCAAATACCTGGCTTTTGTCTGGCTCTTCTTAGCAGCGATGTCACTGGCTGTTAGTGGCTCTGGTAGTGATGTGGGAAGGGGGGAATTCTGCAGGACAGAACCCAAATATTCATTCTATCAAATCATTAGAAAGAGTTTAAGCAACACTGCAATTATGACCAATATATTTGTATATTGTGGTGACAGAACCCACAAATAGATTTGGCACAGGACACTCCTTTCCAGCAAGTCTAAAAGCAAAGTAAGAGACTTGATAGATGTCTGGTCTTTTCTCTGGATCAGGCTCCAACATATATCCTACAAGTGTGAAAAATAAAACACCAGCGAGAGAGTGAGAACCGTGTTGCAATGCTGCTCTTTGCACAATTACTTTGAACAAGTATTTGAACAATTAATACTTTTTGCACTTTTTCACACATAAAACTGCACATTAATGGCTGCACTGCAATTAAGCTGCAAAAAATATGCTTCTTATATATCTTGTAGTTTTTGTTCTAGCATTGCACTAGTAACTTCTGGTCAGGTCTCACATTACCCTGTGTAAACTGACTGTATGTAAGATATACAATGTGCGATCACATCTACAACCTGTCTGTGTTACTGTCTCTATTGCTGCTGCATATCAGAAATGTCCGTCAGGATCAATAAAGTATCCATCTACCCATCTATCCATCCATCTACACTTGGTTTGCCTTTAGTTTTGTATTGGAAGCTTGTTTTGTTTCCCAAAACTATTACAGTTTTATAAGATTATTTCCATGCTTGCCAAGTTGTTCAAAGAAAATGTGAATGGAAGGATTTGTGAATGAATAACTACAGAGTAAAAAAAAAAATCTACAATGTTTGATCACTACCAGGAGGTGGCAGTACAACAAAAGTAAACATCTCACTGAGGGCTGATCCTCATCAGTGAAGCAGCTGTTTTAATGTAGCTCCTTCCTTTTTACCAGATGTGGATGAGGTTCAGAAAAGCAGATCTGCGTGAATGAGATATGATTTGACGGACAATGCGCTGGCACTTACTAATTAAGCAGTGCAGTTTGAAGGAAAACTTTGAGCTGTCTGGAACGCTGAAGATTCCGTCACATATGGCGACCTGACTCTCCCCAAATGGAAGTGTGAAGAAACACAGCTTGTACAACAAGCATCCAAGTGCCTAAGAAAGGTAGAGAACGTGAAATGTAAACTCGTTCATAATTGCACAAAAACAAATAAGAGACGTGACATCAACCTGCACGCTGATGAGCACTGCAAGGAAACAAACAAGCATGTGTCAACATTGTCGATGAACTTGTGCACAATTTTTTCTATTTTTAACACAAAGCAATAACTGACAGGAAACATTGACACTCTGCTTATATATGCCTGCTTTTTAAATAATTACTACAAAGCTGGGGCAGTGAAAAGGTCGGTCCATTGAAATCCATTCAGCTTGAGTGATTTATTCTTGTATATTCTTACACCCCTGTTTCCTTGGTTGACAAAAAAAAAAAAAAAAAAAAAAACTTTTCTCTCTGCCTCACATCATGCAGAAGAGAAAGAACTTATGTGCTCAAAAGCCATTACATCTATATTTAGAGTTGGACCAGGAAATTTCCTTTCCTTTCCTTCTCTGCTTTTACTCTTCCACCTTCATTTGAACTTCTCAAGAAAGTTCTACTACTTAGATTCTGCACATGTCCTCAGTCTCATGACTATTTCATGAACTAATACTTTTAAATCAGACTATACTTGGGTGTAACATGAGTGCTGTATACAATCACTACAAATAAAATGTAATTGTTAGTTCAGACATAATTCTCCTCATGCAATCAATTTAAAAAAAAGTGTTTACATTGTGAATTACTGAGATTGTACTCAGGGTGTTTTGGAATTCATAAAACAAAAACAGCAACAGCAAACAGCACTGCAGATCCTTATCATAAAAACAAAACACACAATATAAAAAATATAAACACTGCCAGGTTGTGTTAAACTAGAAACAACACCTCACATACTATAAATAAACTATACATAAATAAAAGAAAACTCAGTTGCTGTTAAGACTCCTATTCCACATTCTGGATGGTTTCTTTTGGATATTGGATTTTTTTTTATGTCCAGGGAATAAACAGAAAAATAACAGCAATCCTCTTAAGAAAATCCTTCCCCCTTACAAAACTCATTCCTGAAGGAAACCGGTTTGGCCTCCAGGTTCGTTTCATCTGCCTGGCCAAACCAGATCCTTAGCATAACAATGAGTTTATGCAAGCCACCAAAGGACAAAAAAAGGGGGGGGGGGGGTATGTGGGTTCATGTGTGTGTGTGTGCGCGTGCATGCATGCTTGTGTGCGCGTTTGAGTGGGCGGCAATGATCGCGTGTATGTGTACCTACCCAGATATCAGCCTTGGTTGTGATGGCTTTCCCTTGGTACAAGTTAATCATCTCTGGGGCTCGATATGACAGGGTTGTGTACCTGCACACACACAAAGGACAAGATCAAAGGTTCGTATAAGTTTCTGTTCCCCACAAGGACAGCAACTACTAATAAATTACATAACTTTCACTATGAGTAAAGTATAATCATAAATTATTAATGCTTTAGAGCTATGTGGCTGTTTTTTTCCCCAAATATTGATGACATCATAAAGTCAGGATATTTCTTACCCAGCTTAAAACCTGGTTATCTCAGCCAAGAGGATCAGGCTTGGCCCTAATTTACCCATTCAACAAGACAACGAGACCCTACATGCTTAGAAATCAGCATGGAAGTTATTAAAGTAACACAATTAATGCTTGTCTAGCTTCCAAATTCTGTCTTCAAGTTGCGTTCTGAACTGAAAAGCTAATGCAGACCTAAAAATATAAACTTGAAATATATAATCTTGGGTATAGAGCTTGAAATAAGACATTACAGCAATCTTATCTTCTCCACAGCAGAGGGAGGATTAGTTTTAATGGTGCTGATGATTTTGAAATCTAATTTTGTAGCATAAAAAAACATCACTATTAAAAGAAACACAAGGGTAAGTCAAAAAAAAGATCCGCACTTCGGTTATATTAAAACCTCTGTTGGCCGAACTGTCGTTTCGGCGCTTTCCATCCAAGGCTACCGTCTCCGGTCACTGCTGTGCAGGTGTGAACGTGTTACATCAGTTCATTCTTAACTGCGTTGTGAGCAAAAATAGATGCCTTTCATGCTTGTGATTTGCATGAAAAAAGAGCAGCGTGCAGTGATTAGTTTTTTTCTGATCTGAGGATGTACCTGGTGCCTAAACAACCCACAGAAGAGCAGAAACGTTTGGATATCTGCAAACAAAATTCGGACCGATATTTTAAGGAAGGTGAAAGTTTCTTAAAGAGAATTTTTACTGGTGACGAGACATCGATTGACGACAGACAATCAGGAAGTGACGATAGAGCTGCATTTCAATGAGGGAATATGAAAGCTTATTGATGGATAGAAAAAGTGTAGTGAAAAGCAAGGAGATTATGATGTAATGATGTATTTTGTCTTTTCTAAAAGCTGATTAAAATGAATTCTACAGCAAGAATGCAGATTATTTTTGACTCGCCCTCGTACACTTGTGTTAATACCAAAGAGGTCACTGTGCTACACTATTATGATTGTGGATGCATAATTGCATCACACACACACATTATAATACACATTAATGTATTCTAAAAAGCAGAAAAAGAAATGTAAGAAATATAATTTTTTTTTTTTCTGAAAACACTCTGAATAGTAAAACAACCTAGAAAGTAAAAAGCGATTCACTTCTATTCACTTCTTTAGGCTGCTGATCCTCATAACCAAACCACTCGTGTGAGAGGAAACCATTTCTGATCTTAATCTGACTGCTGATGTTAAACACTTCAACATTTTCACGACCCTGGGCTTACCTCTTAATTTCGTCCTCCACAGCAGTCACGCCATCTTTGAGTGGGTGCAGCACTTTGTGGGTGGCACTTCCAAAATCACACAGCACATAGTTCCCTTGGTCGTTCAAGAGGATATTTTCCACCTGCATGAAGACAAGAGTTTAAGTAGTGCTTGAGAAGTCCCACTGCTCATGACCGACAAAAGTGGACGATTCAAGGTGACTGGCAACTTTGGCAAGTTCCCACAGCTGCCTGCCAAAAACGTCCTTGATCCTGTTAGGCTGGGACTAATAAGCCTGTCATGCCTGGGTTTCCCTAAAATTTCTGGCTAATAACATTATCAGGAGAGAATAACCGTCTTGGGAAATGAGGCTTAGTGTCACAGTTACAGTAGCAGAACAACTGGTTAGGACAAAGTGCATTCATTTGCCTCTTTTTGGCTTTTCTTCCCTCCGTGTTTATGTATAATTACACACAGAGCAGGGCGAGATGCCACAACAACTGACAAAAGGCAGAAAAAGGATGACAAACAAAGTGAGAGAAGACTAAATTAGAGAGCACAGTCAGAAGCAGAGATACTTCTACATGAACTAAAGTCCTGATAGGCGTTTGCTCTATATTCGCCAAATAATTTTTTTGGGCATCAGTGGCATCACTAATAAATTATTTGAATTTAATTTTAGACATTAATAAATGCCATTTCATGTTAATAAACTCAAAAGATTCTCAATTTACCTTGACAGAAATGTGCCATTCAAACAGGAGAATTAAGATTATTAATGCGAGATGAGGAATGAGGCGGAGCTTTCCGGAGAGTTCCATGACAATATCATAGCCTTAAACCTTTTAATAAACTTCCTAAATGAGCCCAAGTTTATTAGAGATGGGAAAAAAATTAATTCAGCTATGAATCGTGATGTGATTTTTGTGTGGTGATTCACATATTGCCACACTAATGGCAAAAAGAATAAAAATAAAAAAAATATATATGCGCTTACGAGTGGCGCAACATTATCAAAAATCACACACGGTCCGCTCTACTGCCATCGGGCAGACGGTATAAAACATTGAAAACAAGAACCAGTAGATATAAAAACGTTTTTATCCTAATGCTGCTATAAAAAAAAATGTATCACTGTTGATCGAGCAATAACGGAATATACAGTTGTGTTCAAAATAATAGCAGTCCAACATCAGTAATCAGATCAATAATTGTTTTTAATAGTTTTTCAGATCAATAATTGAGTTTTGAGACTTTGTAGGCATTTGAGGCGGTAAAACATCACTGCTTCTATATAATCATACAGCTGGTACTCTGAACTAAAACTGAAATGAAAATTATATCAGATGACTGAGATACATGCTGCTCAGTAAAAAATCTTATTCTCTATTGTTTAAATCCTGCCCTTGATTTTTAAGTGACAAAACTAATGTTATAAGGAACAGGCTACATTTAATTATTCATTCATTTTTTTTAAAGATTTAAAATTGTAACAAAATCAGGGAAAATCTTATTATTGAATGGTGGATATTTAATAAATAAAATCACAATTTTAATCGAATTCACACCTAGGTTTCATGATAATATAGTATCGGGAGGTGACTGGTGATTCCCATCCCAAAAATCTATGTATAAGATGTTGGGATGTCTGGACAGTTGATTTTTGAAAGCTTTGGCTTGAGAATCCATGGGATGAGTCGTACCTTCAGGTCTCTGTGGATGATTGCGGTTTTGCACTGGTGCAGTCTGGCCACAGCTTCACAAGTGTCACAGAAAATGGTGAGAACCTCAGGCTCTGTAAAGCCACCATTCAGCCGCTGGTTCATCTGTTTTACTACTTGACCCGCTGTGAAGAAAGGTTGCGATTACGGTCATTTTAGGCATTGACACGTTTAAGAAAAAAACAGCAATTATAAGTTTAAAGTAAACCAGACACCAAACACAGTATGATTGTACAGTAAGTCCGTTCTGGGAGTATGTTAGTAAGTCGGATTTGTTCTCAAGTCAAAGTGAGTCTTATACACCTTTGACATGAATAAACAATATAAAGCATACCAATCTACTTGCGTAAATTTAAAATCTGTCACCTTTCCCCACATTGCCATCATGGGGTCAAAAACCATAGCCACATGCAAGTCTTTTTTAAACATGCATAACAAGTCCTTAATCTCACATATATGAAATGTAACAGTGTTGTCTGTGCGCTTGAACGAACACTATTTTGTCTTAGAGCTGTTTTCCACTGTATTGGACTGTGAACTGTTTTGTGGCGGATTTTCTGAAATTAGTATTATTCTCCATCGAGACAGCTTTACAGGACAGACATTTCCTATCACTGTGCTCCTGGACTGATTCATTGAAACCGGTGAGGCCGAATCATTTCTCCCGCACCAGCACCCCCACACATACACACATACAATATACCGGACTTTGGATATTTTAAACATTTACTTACACACTGAAAATATTGTATACAATTGTGAATATTGGTATCTGGTGCACAAGTGTCTATTAAATTTTTTGTTTGTCCAATACAAATGAGCTACTTCCATTATTGGTGCGCACCTACGAATGCGGTCTGTTTGTAAGTCGACTGTTCGTATGTCGAGGACCGACTCTGCAAAGCTTCCAAAAAAACCTCACCAAACTCAGCCCAAAATTTACACACTTTCATGTGCAATAGTGAAAATCTATTTATTTAACATGGGGCATGAAACAGGGGAATATGTTTCATGAATGATTAGTAATGGACAGAAACATTGCATTAGGAGTGTAGCGGAGTCGTCCTGACCTTTACAGAACTCCATAAGGATGAGAACCTCCCACACACTGTCTCCTACTGTGTTGATGGTGGAGTCCAGGTAGCTCACTATGTTCTTATGGCCTGACAGCTCTTTCTGTTTAGACAAAACAGACAGGCGATAGTACAAAGGAAAAAAAAAAACTAATACAGAGGAAGCTCATATCAGAAATTCATTAGAATAAAAACATGAAGTTACGTAATGTTGTGGCGAGCAAGAGAGCAAAGCAAACATCCTTTTTTTTAAAAAATAATTTGCACAAACATACCATAAAACATTGTATTTGTTTTATTGTTTAATACATGCAATCTGTTAATAATGAGCTACTAATTGGCACTGGAGTTAGTGAAGGGGTTGCAAAAGCACCAATTATTCACACATGACAAATATTTCATGATTATAAATTCTTAAAGTACAGACTGAAGAGGTTCACTGTGTTCTCAGATTGCATCGGATGATGTGCTGTCTTGGCTTATTTTAGCGACTCACCATGATCGTAACCTCTCGCTTGAAGACGCTTAAATCATGTACATTATTTACATACATCCTCTTCAGAGCACATCGTACTCCGCTGTGGGTGCGTGCCAGGAACACCATGGAGAATCCTCCTAGGAACACACACAGAGCAAACACAAGACTATTAGAAATGCTCATCAGGGTGGTACACAAAGCTAAAGTGTCAAAGTGCAGCCCTGGGAGCTCCATCTTGGAATACGGTGCTGCAGAAAATGATCCTGTCATTGTAGATAAATTGCAAAATGTCATTACTGAGGACAGACTGTTTCCACACTTTGATATTAAATCCACTCCATTAGCCACGCTAAAATTTCATTACCTGCTCCACATACAGGAAGGAAGCGCTAATGAGGAACGAGGCACAAGAGATATGAAGTTGACTCCGGGACACTGCGGGTCCAATTCCTCACCCAGTCTCGACTAATTTCTTTAGCTATAAAGTATAAGTAGTGTCTGTTTAAACCTCACCTTTAGGAGGGTTTCTTATGTGTCCGAGATTTCAGTAGGACCAGTGTTAAAAGACACTTTACAAAACAAACACATGTAAGGAACACACAAGGCAATATGCTGTTAAAGGAAAATAATTAATGACAGGACAGTGACGCGGAGAAGCAAAGTTGGTTACTTTTTAATCCCAGCACATCATGCATTTTATTCCTTTCATACTACAGACATTTGTCAATACTAACAATTGTTCATCAGAAGTCAACAGATCATACTTTGTATCCATTCACAGTTACAGTTAATGTACACTAAACAAGCTAGCTCTTTGTAATGGTTCATAGCAAACATTTGTTCCTTCTCCAGCTGCTTCTTATTTTTTTTTTTACCTCTTCAAGTTAAGCAGACCAAATGTATATCTATACATAGAACAAAACTGTAATGTTGACATGCCTGTACATTGAAGATATTTGCAAAAAAATAATACTTTTGGGGACGTGAGATGAGTGATAAAACACATCAAGATGATTTTTTGTCTGTTTGTGCACGCATCATGTAAAAACTAATAAATAAATTTAAATGGGATTTTCACAGGTGTATTCGGCCGAGCTTGAGGTAACATATTGGCTTCGTTTCATCGCAATCGGCCCACAGGAAAGATGTGCTACTTTGAAATTTAAATGGAATACACCCATATATTATTAAAATAAATAAATTGACCTTGCGGGGAAAAAAAATTCATCAGTTCATCTGAAAATTCAACAGATGGCGCTGTTCTGCTATCCTCAAGTTAAATAACACTGCTAAATTTGATGTACAGTCGACTCCTGAAATTTCGAAGAGTTTGAAAATCTGTAAATTTTGGATTTGGCTAAAAAATTTATTTTAAAGAAAAATGCCTATTTTTATAGTTTAAACCCTAAATATTCTCCCAAAACACTTAAATTTAATTTCAAACTCTGCTTAATACATTACCCTTAAAAAAATAAAATAAAAAAAATAAAAATGTGTGAAGGTAAACCCGTATACTGTACTGCTGTATCTGCCGCAGTGCTAGAATGTAAAATACTGATGTTACGTCTATATGTACTGTAATTCATGCAAGTATGTTTTCTTTGGTACGCGCTGTAGTTTTTTTTTTTTTTAGTATAAGTACTGTAGGGTAAATACAGTAACAATCCATCATCCCAAGTCGCATCTTCCTCTACGGTAGTTCTGTGTTCTTTCTACAGTACAGTAAAAAAATAAATAAATCTATGCAGTATTATATTTTATATGGAAATTTAGCCGAATTACCCTTAATATTTATGCTACAAAATGAGTACATTATGTTGTTCTTAATAGTTAGCATTAAAACGCATAAAAAATTATATATTGCCTATAAAAAAATTTGCGGAGGATATTTGCGGTTTCCGCACAATTGCAGTGGTTTCTGCAAACAATTAATAGTTGGGTTCTAAGGCATCTTAAATTGGGGTGAGGAAAAGCAGGACACCACATCCCCTGAGAAAGGAGAAGGAAGGAAAAAAAAGAAAAGAAAAAACCTCATGTCAAAACCCAGAGCTCTTTCCTCCATCTGAAGTGTGAAGCTTTCACACAGAGTCCCAAACGGTGGCAAAGAGAGCCATGCCTCCACAAGGTCTGGCCCATTCGAGGAGGGATGAATGAACCGTAGCAGCATCTGACCTGCCAGCCATTTCTCATTAACGCCAAGCTGAGTCACACTGTGGGACCCACAAAGCAGAGCCTACAATGGTGCGCTTGTTGCCTGACAAAGTCTCTTAGCTGACCTGAATAGGGAACATATTTGGATCGAGAGCCAGCAAGACAGACCTGGGAAAAAAAGGGGGACCCACAATGCAGCTTTTTTTTTTTTTTTTCCCGTGATCAGGTTTAAATAGATATCAGAGTTAAAACAGACGTGGGATTATGGACTCGTCTACAGAGGAACGGCTTTACTTTTAGCTTAGCGTTTAGTGGAAAACCCATGCCGCATGCATTGTGATTACCTGGCGACCTGCTGCAACTTTCGGCGTTTTAAAAATAAGCGAGTCGGGGATACATTTTCAGAAAATGGGAACATTTCGATCCAACGGTCATCAGAAAGATTTAGAGCACTGTTTTGCATGTGAGGTTTGACTAAACAAACGAGCTTTGCTAGATTGTTATCAGACACCAATCAAATTTGCTGTTTTTTTTTGTTTTTTTTTCTTCTTCTTCTTTACACACATGCTCCATTTGCCAGAAATATGCTCTCGATATTTAATTATATTAGCCTCATGATATTGGAGAGGCCAGGAACACACAAGCCAAACTGCAGTGAACATTTGTATCATTACCCCTCAGGAGATAAACTTATCTCTGTACGCTACAGTGAGCAGCTAATCAACTCACTGAGAGAGTGCAGATACAGCATACACACACACGCTCACTCACTCACACATGCACGCACGCACGCACGCCCACACAGTCTGGCACCCAGGCTAGGCATTTAAGGCATGAAGATACTTTGCAAACCCCCAAGTTCTGCTTTGCTGGAAGGGGTGCTTCATCTCTCACAGCAAAGAAATGTGTCAGGAGTGCCTGAGCAGCTGCATGTTTATTACTTTAATACTCTACCCTGGTTTTAGGACATGACTTATGCTAAAACACAGAGCACCAACTGTGATACAGAGAACATATAGTAAGAAACTCAAGCTAAGAAAGTCAGTAAACTCAAACTCTCCAGCACTTTGGCATTTATGCTGTATTAAGTTTTACTTTAACCCTCATGTTGTGTTTGTTTTTGGTTCCCAGTCACTTCATTTTATTTCCATTATAAATCCACGGTAATACATACTGTACATCAACACCTAATGCTGTATTACATCTTTTTATCATCAACTTCAGCTCTTGTGAGCATTACAAGTTTTGAACCTGTATTCGATATGTACACTAACGCTCAAAAGTTTGGGATCACTTTCTAACTTCATGGTTTTTCTTTTTCTTTCTACACTGTAAAGCAATGCTGAAGGCGTCCAAAATATACAATAATCTCATTTGAACAGTTGATATTGAGATGTATCTGCTACTTATGGTCTGTAAATCCTTTATAACGGCTCTAATCTGAGGTGTTGTTTGTTAATTGGTGATTTCTGAGGCTGGTGACTCTAAATGAACTTCTCCTCTGCATCAGAGATAAGTTTGGTCTTCATGAGAGACATGGTGCTTGATGGTTTTTGTAAATGCACTTGATAATACTGTCCTTGCATGAACTGTTCCAGAAAGGCCGACCTCCGTGTCTTAAAATAACAACTGACTGTTGTTGTTATAACATTATTACCTAATTCCATATGTTATATTTCATAGTATTGAAATCCCCAGTATTGTTTAAATTAAAATTTTATTTGTCATATACACAGTCATACACAGTGCGATATGCAGTGAAATGCTTATATGACCGCCAGTGACCTTTTTTTTTTTTTTTTTTTTTAAGGTCAATAAAAAATAAATTATGGAATGAAATAAAAACTTTAGATATAAAAAATATCCATAAATGTGCAATGTAGAATGTAGAAAATAAATTACTAAACAAAAAAAGAAATTTGCAAGTGATTCCAAACTTTTAAGTGGTAGTGTATGTCCTACAGGCCTTATTTACCCTCTCAGACAACTCGTGTTTTTTTTTTTATTTTAGGGGGGGGGGGGGAAGAAAAAACATTATATAGAAATGACTGACTACAACAAAAACTAAGATGAAACCTATTGTACTATTTAATCACAGAGTACTTCACTGAAATGTTTACCAAAAGTCACTTTTCTGAAACAAGTTAGATTTTTTTAATCTGTGGCACAAAATAACAACTTGTGTGTTCCTGGGCCAAAACTGACCTGTATTTATAAAAAATAAAATAAAATAAAAAAACACACATGTTCACAGTGAAAACTTAACTATATTACAAATATAATGCTTGACCCAGAAACTGTATGAATTATTCATATTTATAATTTTAAAGTAGCCCTGCTGTCATTTCTATGACCCTGGACTTGGTCTCAAATCTGGAGTAATTCACAGCTTGAAGTGCTTTCACAGATGCAGTATTTAATCAGTTTGAAACAAACGCTGGAGTAGTTTCTCCTTTCAGTTTAGTTAGTTTAAGCAGGTGTAAGAATACGGCCCAGCACGGTTAGATTAGAGCCGGGATAAACTTCAAGAACCCAACAACATGTATATTTTAGAGGCTTTTTTTTAGTGCTTCTACACTGACCCACGAGGCACAAACTGAGCTAAAGGATCTAAACTTAATGTCATGTGTTCTGATTATCTGCCGTAATAAAAAAAATTCTAGATGCAGGCAGTTTTTTTTCTCTGATGGCTCATGACTGCATGCACTCAGTAGTTTAGGACAGAAATTCAAAGTTACAAAAATTTTCCAACAAAGAAAGTGGACTCCATGTTAACTTAAACACCTCACTTGCTATACTACTACTACAACTAATAATAATAATAATAATAATTATTATAACGTACAGCCTCGTAGCACACAGTATGACCGCAAATCAATCCCTGCTATCCGTTATCACTCAAATGAGGATGCGTTCCCTGTTGAGTCTGGTTCCTCTCAAGGTTTCTTCCTATCATTCTCTCAGAAGTTTTTTTCCCCTCCTCTGCCGCCGTCGGCCTCGGCTTGCTTAATCAGGGACAAATATATTTTTTTTTATTATAATTTATACACACCTTCAAACTTTCCATCTTTCACTCTATAAAACTGCTGTATAAATAATTTTTTTCACATTTTTGCTACCAACGGGTTCACTTTTCATTTTAACTCTTTGATACGAGACCAAAACTAAAAGCAAACAAGTGAAAAGGTCTCTGTTCCACTCTGATTTGGACTTGTGCACAAAGAATAAAAAAAATATCTTACATCTCTAAAACAGCCCTTTTGGGCAGACAGGTCAGAGAATTAGGAAAGCTAAAAAGTAAATCGGGTCGATTGTTAATTTTATATGATTTTTAAGAATTGTGATTCAACAGCACTAATGTTCATTGTCTCAAGCAGCTATATTTCTTTCAAGTTTGGTAGCACTAAGAACTTTTTTTTCTTCTCTCTCTCTCCTGCTAATCTACAGTTCATTAAGTACCGGTTTTGCAGTTTTTAAAAGAAGCGATACTCTTGCAAAATGGCAGTATTTGTGGAAGATAAACGGCTTGCATTTTGGTTTACATTTAAGGATTAATTTTTTTTTTTTTTTAATTGTACACGGTTTAACATTAGAAGGTTTACTTTAAATCATTCCAAAGGTGTGAATCAATTCTGAATTTCAGAAAACTGAACCAATGATTCGATTATAGTTGAAATCAACCAACAAAATATCGATTAAACTGCATAAATCACACAGCTCCTACTATTAAGGAAACCTGGAGATTCCCCTTTTGCATTACTCAACTGAAAAACAGGACTTGATGAGAAATGCATGAGTTGAAAACTGTACTACAAGGAAAATATTTTACAGAAAAGGAAGTCACTAGCTTCAGGAATTTACAAGAAATCTGGGGATACCCATAAAAAACAGACATGACAAACAACAAACAAACAAAAAAAAGCGTGACACAGAATGATGTGCCTTGTAAAAGTCGGAGTTGCTTTGATCCAAAAGCAGGAAGTTCACAGAATTGCTGCCCAGTTAAAAGCACTAACAGCCTTGACCTACATCGGACGAGGGTTTAGTGAAGTGTAACCAGGCCAGAAGGCTTGTCAGAATGCTAGTAGAATCGAAAATGGGACTGAAAATAAACCAAACCAGTTATTAGCTGTAACTAGCTCACTATAACATTGAAGGTAACTAAATAAACCGTGTCTGTATACGAGTGTTACAAGTGAACAGTACTCCCATTTAGCTTGTGTACAGAGAAGCGGTCATGATAAACAATCATGATGGTCGTTCTAATCTCATCATTTAATCCCTGGCTTATGCTTTGTGTGTGAAAACATTCCATGCATTGAAGGCTAGCATGGCTGTATCTGTTTGGCAAACATGAGAGATGAGGGGAGATAAGATGCAACAAGTTTTCCCTTTTCTCCAAAGTCAAACAGCAGGGATAATACAGTTCATACAGGACTATTGTTTCAACATATACTTAAAAAATAAAACCCACAAATGCAAGACAAATTTGAAGACCTTACATCAGACATTTCAAATGTTCAAACTTAAGAATGGACATCTTCAGGAACCTCCTCATATGATATTACAAAATGAATATGTATTGAGAAACTTTTAGTATCACAATTTTATAAACCTCAATTCAATGTTCTTTTTTTATTTTTAGGTTATGTTACAATTCTAAACAAGCTAAATAATTTGATCTGACCACACAGAATGCAGTGCCGCCTGCCAAGGTGTGAATAGTTTAGTGTGCACCACCTGTAGGATTATAGAGGAATGGCAACCACCTCAAATGTAAACATGGGGGGGGGGGGGAACGATGCATGAAAAGTGATACAAAAATGTTATGTGTAACAGGATCGAGCCAATCAATTCAGCACCTTTCTCTTTAGATAGGCGTGGCTATACGTGTCACTCAACAGAGCCAATCGATTCAGCACTTTTCCCTGGAGGTGGGCGTGGCCATATGCGTCGCTCGATAGAGCCAATCAATTCAGCGTTTTTTTTCCTCTGGGTGGGCGTGGCCATATGCGTCACTCAACAGGCGCAATCTATTCAGCACTTTTCCCTTGAGGTGGGTGTGGCTATACGCATCACTCAACAGAGCCAATCAACACGATAATTTGCCATGTATACACAAAGTAGTGCGGAAGACAAAGAAACCACAGCAATGATTCACAAACTTCCACATTCCTGGAGATTCCCCTTTTGCATTACTCAACTGGAAAACAGGTCTTGAGAAATGCATGAGTTGAAAACTGACAAGAGTGACAAAGCATGGCTTACTCCAAAACAAAACAAAAAAATTAAAGTAATATATACACAGTATATATAATTAAAAAAAAATTTTTTAAATGGTGAGTACACTATGAAAACGGAACCTTTCACCATAAATTAAATCAAATTGTTGAGTAGAAGGGAAGTTATGAGCAGTTATGTGTCAGATGCTGATCAGCCTATTTTCAGCTTTAACCTTTTAACTATTTCTACAAAAACTTTACCCGTCAACCACAGGAACTAACACTAGTATATTACACAATTCCAGTGCTTACTATAACAAAGTGATTACTATAGTTTAAACAGGTTGTTCACATCTGCAGCATTTCATCCGTTTACAACAAAGCTCGAGATTACCTGAACGCCTTGGTGAAACCTTATAAAATGGTTCATTTCCTCCAACAAAAAGCCTGCTGGTGTGGGTGTTTAAACCAGTTACTTATATGATTATTTAAATTGTTTAGCACAGATTCGACGTTCTCCATGCACATTTTTCAGCCTTTTTTGGCCCTCCCCCCCCCCACTTAAGCCGTAAGTAAAAGTTCAGACACGATTCTGTAAATAAAGCTGCTTCGTCACAGTGATAAAAGCGCTATATAAATAAATTTAATTGAAATTGAAGCAAGTACACCTGTACACAACTGTGCAGTGAAACCGTAACAAGCCTAATAAAGTAAAGAACTGATACTGACTCACAGCTTTTCTTAAAAAAGAAAAAATAAATAAAAAAAAAGGCATCTATGAAGGTGTGGATAGGGTTTACCTCAAGTTCAGATGGGGTAGAAATCAATTCAGTTACATACAGTAAAACCTTGTATTGAGAGTAACTTAGTTTGCGAGTGTTTTGCAAGACAAGCAAAAAAATTTAACAAATTTTAACTTGATAAACGAGCAAGCGTGTTTTGCACTATTGAGTAGTAGTATGTATACACCTTGTGTGCTGAGCGCCATGTGATCACAACTGAGCCAATGGTTCTTCTCTCTCTCCTGCAGGAATTTTCAGGAAAGTAAAAAGATACAGTCCATAGCCTCATGCCTCTCGGAGGAAGCATGTGTTAAGCCTACGACCTTCTTGATTGCCCCTCAGAGAACCTCAGAAGATGGGAGAGAACTGGACTAAACTCGGGGGGGGAAAAAAAATAAAAATATTTACATACATTTGGTTTACGCCGTTATCCAGAGTGAGGTACCGCAAAACCACTTTGACCCCAATATCACACTATAGCAAGGTTCTTTGGTTTCAAGAACAGAAGAAGGTGGCATTGCCGACCAACAACTGTATTTCTGGTGTGAAAGAAAAACAAAACAATGTGGTGCAAGTACTGAAGAGATTTTATAGAAAAGACATTTTCCAAAATATCATAGGAACAAATATATTAGGTTGTTTGTCTTTTTCCGGGTTTTTTTCAAAGATATTGTAATACAATTTTGCTTTCTACAACAAAATGTTTGAAAATGGTTACATATCATGAATATGTTTTTTTCCCCACTCGTTTAATGTGAACATTTCAGTCACACACCTACTGACCAAAGTACAATTTCAGCTCTTCCCACACAACTAACGGCAAATATTATTTCCTTTTGTAATCATAGTGAAAACACAATCAAACAAAACACAATCAAAAACACACAGCACAATCAAAAACACACAGCAAAAAAACCAAAAAATAAATAAAAAATTCGACACGTTTTCTCAGTGTTTTCTACAGCAAATGGACTAATAAGTGAAAGAAAAAAAAAAAGAAAAAAAAAAAGAAAAAAAACTCAGGACAGGAAAAAAGTTCCAGCATGACCATAACTTTTTAAAAATGTATTTATTTATTAATTATGGAAACATCTGATTAAGCTCTACTTACTGTGCTATCTAAATTGATGTTATGGCAGGACAATGCACTAAAACTCAGAGGCTTTACAACACTATGCGTGGAAAACCCCATTCCCAGCCTCAATCATTCTAGCTCCCTTCCCTCCCTCTCTCTGTCTCTCACACACACACAGCTGTCATGTGTCTGTCTATGGTCTCACAGGTGAGGAGTCTTGGGACGGCAGGTGGCTTAAGAAAGCCACTCAGTCCCAGTGGCGCTGCTCACCCGCGGACGGAGTCCAAATGCTCCGGGATCGAGTTCCCCAATAAATCACTGTGCTGTGGATTTTCTTCTCACTCTTCTAGAGCCGTTTGTGTAGACAAAGCACCACATGCCTCCTTAACTCTGTGAGAAAAAGGGAGGGCGAGGCGTGCAGAATGGAGTCGAGAGAGGGCTTTACTGTCATAAAACAATGAGGGCAAATTACTGTTTGTATGATTAATGTCAGTAAATAAGAGCCACCCTGAGGACTCTGCTCCCTGCTAGTGCTCTCAGTACACTCAAATACTGTTCAGGTCGACTCACGCCGTTGTTTGCGTGATTATTCTCTGTGCATTCTTATAAAACTGAGCTTGTGTAGTCACTAACTGTGTAAGCAAACTTTTTTTTTTTATTAAAATTGTTTGTACAGCAACAAGTTACACAGCATTTAATTAAATATATTAGAAAATAAATCAAACAACACTAGCAATACTGAAAAAATAATAATAATCAATGCCAAATCAAAATCAAATCGAATTAAACCAAAAATCTACAGGTAATTCACAATTCTAGTAGTGGCTCAAAAAGTTAACACTCTGGGTTACTGATCAGAAGGTCGTTTGTTCAAACCCCAGCACCGCCAAGCTGCCACTGTTGAGCCATTGAGCAAGGTCCTTAACTCCACCTCCTCCAGGGGGCGCTGTATCCTGGCTGACCCTGTGCTCTGACCCCAGTTTCCTAGCTGGCACATGCAATAAGGCACATTACAGCATTTAACTTTGCTGTAAGGTACATGAGACAAATAATTGAACCCTAATCTTCCTTGTAGAGAAAGAAGCACCGTCGCGTTGCGTTAAAGATAGCGACTGCGTACTGTCGGCACAAACTAGTGGCAGGGGGCCGTTTTAGCGCATAACACCGGATATCCTGTGATGCACGCTGCACACGTGACGATGTATGCCAGACATCTGTGACCTAACCATCATGATTGAACATGGATGGACGAAAGTTCGTAACTCGAATGTTCATATGTAGGGGACTAGAGTAACGTCTTAATTTTATGTGATGTAATGACCGAACACCACAGCCAACAGGGCTATGCCAATGATTATATACTGTACATGATCATTTCCTATGTTCTACACTAAAGTGTTTTTTTTTTTTGTGCTTAGTCATTCAGGTTTCCAAGGCAACTTAAAACATGGGAAACAAGTTGGAGGTTTAACTGCTTAGCTACCAATAAATTCATGATTTGTTTACCAGTGACAACAGTAAAAAATACTTCACGCTCACTGTTTCACTTCTGTTTCTGAATCACGTCATACAAGACACTGTGCCAAAGCTTATAATGACCATCTCTGATGATAGCGTAGTTTAAGTTAAACAATAAAACGCCTCGAGTGAAATCCATTACAGTATTCTTGAAGCTCAACAATCCTGACGAGTGCAGACTTCTCAGCAGCCTCATTAACAGTCAGCTCTATCGGGCGTAGTGTGGCATCATCAGCAGAACATTAGCTTGTTAGGTGATAGACACATGCTGAGACTTTATAGGCCAAGAGGGAGATCTCGTCCATGAGAGCTGATGCTGGAAGAGCCATTTGTGCTCAACAGATCCGGTTATTATGAAGATTTTCTGTCCCGGGTCGAACAGCAGGATAAGTACTTCTTTATTATTCAAACAACTTCATCAGCACCTCCTTGGGCATAACAAATTACTGAAGACGCTTACTCATTCCAGCAATAATGTACCGTATCCACCTCTGATTGCTGCATTTTGGTTTGCCTGGGTTTGTGGGTAATATGCTGCAACTGCGTGACTAAACCTTAAGTGTTTTCCCCAGGCAGGTTAAAGCAGAGATTCTCATCACGAATCGCAACTAATTCAGAACCAGATTTTGGTTCTGAATTAGTAACATTTAGAATCAGGCTTTCCCTTCTGAAAGATTTCCAAATACAGGTAGTCCCCGACTTACAAACGTGCTCCTGGAACGGAACGCATTCATAAGTCCGATTTGTTCTCAAGTCCGAAAAAATGAGTCTTGTACGCCTTTGACATGAATATACAATGTAAAACATACCAATCCACTTGACTAAATCTCTGTCCCCTTTCTCCACAAACAAAAACCGTAAATGCGCCTAAGGAAATAAATCTCACGTGTCAAATGTTAAATCGCGGGAATCCCGGACGCCATTTTGTCTCAGAGCTGTTTCCCACTGTATTGGACTGTGAACTCCATTCGTTTTGTTGAGGATTTTCCCGAAATTAGGATTATTCACCATCAGGACAGCTTTACAGGACAGCTATTTTCTATCATCGCGTTCCCGGACTGATTCATTGAAACCGGTGAGGCGACTCATTTCTCCCATAGCCCCACACGTACACACATACAATATACCGGACTTTGGATATTTTAAACATTTACTTACACACTGAAAATATTATATATAATTGTAAATATTGGTATCTGGTTAACTGCAGTGTCTATTTTTTTGTACAATACATGAACTATTTCCGCGATATGTTCACATCTACGAATGTTCGTAGAACCGCGGTCCGTTCGTATCTGCAGAAATTCATAACTCGAATGTTTCTAAGTCAGACTTGCGTATGTGATTTCTTATACTCATTCAGCACTAAAGTCAATCTGGCCAACTAGTTCAACCCAGTATATTGAACAAGAAGTTAAAAAAAAAAAAAAACACTGAATTTTGAACCTCTAATACCCCCCCGGCAGCACGGGGTGTAGTGGTTAGCACGGTCGCCTTGCACCTCAAGGGTCCAGGTTCGATTCCCCGCCAGGCTCGATTCCCGTCTCTGTGTGCATGGAGTTTGCATGTTCTCCATGTGCTTGGTGGGTTTCCTCCAGGTACTCCGGTTTCCTCCCACAGTCCAAAGATATGCAGGTTAGGCTACAGCGGACTGAGAAACGGATGAGTGGAGGTAATCATGCATTCACGCAGATGTTCTCTCATTGACCCATGAGCTCATGTGTCAAACTGGTGTGCTGCTCCCCTCCCTGCCTCCAGCGATTTGAAGAAACTACTCCTACATACATTTGCAGTTGCGTTACTAATGGCCTTAAACTATTTAAAGATTACTTGAACCATTTACATCACTGACAAACCATCCAGTATGTGGCAAGTGTTGGGGTAAACATGCCTTGATGGTGAGATGGGTCAGAGGAGAATGTCCAGACTTGGCTGTGCTGGCAGGAAAGTCTATGGTAACACAAATGACCACACTAGTGATGAGCAGAAAAGCATCAGAATGCATAACATGTTGAAACTTGAGGTAGACCAACTTCCACTTCTGTCAGCAAAGAACAGAAATCTTTGGCTACTATGGAGATCACTGAAACAGGACAGACTTGAATACAACTTAAATTATTTCTATTTCTCGTACTGTACATGAATGCAGATTGCAAAGATTTCCGCAAACCAAAACATAGGACATTGCCTTGAATCTTTCACTTGCCAAAAATCACAGATTTATGATTTTTCCACCCTGCATTTAACTTGCAACAACATCCTGTTAACGTGCCATCACTTCCCAAATACTTTGAATTTTGGTAAACACCAGCAGTTTCCCACAACAGCACATTATAAACCGTGAAACCACGAATGTCAAGAGAATAGTTAATGTCCTAATATATGCAGACTGCAGAAGTGAAACTAACACCTTTCAAAATAGGGTAGAGGCAAGCGTCTTGTAAGGCATAAGGGAACTGAGTAAGGTGTCCGGTCAATAAAAACCAGGTATGGCTAGTCCCAGCTGAGACACTGGCTGGCTTTTTCCATGTCTCCATAGGAATGCCTCATGAGACAGAGGGGGGGAAAGAAGAAAAAAAAAAGGGGGGGGGGGCACCCGTTCTGTCCACAAGGATCTTGCTGAACTGAAGTATTCATCTTCAACATGCAGCTCTTTCTCTTGCTCTGCTTTGTACACACTACTTACATTTAGGGATTTGGCAGACAATCTTATCCAGAGCGACTTACAAAATGCTTAAGTTTTGTAGATCCTTACACTGGGTTACTAGTTTACTAACTATGTATCATCAGTCAAACACTGTGAGGAAGGTGTTTTTCTTTTCTTTTTTTTCGGGGTGGGGGTTAACCCAAGTATTGAAGAAACAGATATATGTCTTAAGTCGTCGTTTAAAGATTTCCAGAGACTCAGCTGTACGCGCATCTAAAGGAAGTTCATTCCACCACCTTGGTGCCTGAACTGAAAACAGTCTAGATGATGGTCTGTCTTGTCTTCCTCGATCTCTGTGAGATGGTGGGACCAGGAGAGCAGTGCTGGAGAATCGAAAGGGAACGTGGTGCGGTGCGGTAAAGCTGATAGATCAGAAGACGACCAAGTACTGAGACCTGTGGGACACCAATAGAGAGTCTGTGTAGGAGGACTCCGAGTGGCGCAGTGGTAAAGTGCTCGCCCTATCATCCGGAGATCGCTGGTTCGATCCCTCTGTAAACTCTCGCAGCCGGAGGTCTAGAGAGACCTGATTGGCCGAGCTCTCTCAGAGGGGAGGGATGAGAGGTACTTCGTGCACCCACATTAATCACGGCTCTACAGCTAAACAGGTGTCCAATGACGCACACAGACACACACAGCCGGCAAAGAGCAGGCTAAGCCTTGAGCAGAGAGATAAAATGGATTTTTAACGTCTCTAATGAGACTTGCTTTTGCTTTACATGCGCGCTGTACACACACGCATACAGACACAAAATAAAATATGTTTTTATGTGTTCACTCCGCGGTCAACTAAAGTTTTTTTTAATAATCAAATGTCTCCGCATCGCGCGACAACGAATCGATTATGAAATTCGTTGCCAACGCTTTTAGTAATCGATTTTTATCGATTTTATTGATTCGTTGTTGCAGCCCTATAGTAATTTAATCATGTAAAAAAAAAAAATAATTCTAAAGTAAAATCGGTCTTTAAAAAATATTTTTTTACATTTACATTACTGTCCTGTAATAGACATAAACCAAAGTAATATCGAGTAGCATGGTCCAAGTAGCTTCCTTCAAAATCTGACCGTTTAAATTATTTGTTTAATCTCTATTTAATGCCTTAGTGTTTCTTTCTTTTGTGTCTATTTTATTGGAAATTGAAAATGTTACAATTTTAATGTTTAAGATCACGTTTTACTTTTATCTACACAACATAATGAAATATTGAGCTTGCCTGCTCTTTGCTTTAAAGGAACGTCTGCAAATTATCTGGAAATGTTTTAATAAATTTCACTATATCTACAAAAACAAATATAGCATATAAAAAATATTGTGCAAAAGTATGTCTTCTGCATGACTACACCATTAAAATATTACAAATAAATGGTGGTATGATATAAAAAAATGTTTTAGTTTAGTTTTGGTTTAGTTAAGGAAAAAAAGGCAAGAACTTCTCAGGTTCTCTGACAAGCTTGGAAACCCCCCCCCCCCTTTTATAATTTAGAGTTTTAATTGCATGCAACATTGTACCTCTGATTCAATTTAAAAGCACTACATTTGTCACATCAAATATAAACTTCTTATACAAAGAAATTATTTATTTTTAAAGGAAATTTATGGGTTATAGAATTTCTTTACACAAGCCCAAACCTTGTGTACTCTACTATATATTCATTCCTGAATAACTTGAATATTAGTTTGTTTTTTTGCCAGATGTAACTTGTCAGTGACTACAATGCTAATGACAGACCAATTAATATCTGCATTCAAAACACAACGATTAAATAATGGATACATTTTGTTTCTACTTTTGTAAATCAACAGAAAAATGTAAAATGTCAGTTAAATGTTTAAAATTTTTAAAAGAACATTGAACACAACTTTAGTTGACCAAAGGGCTGTACAATCCTAAAATAGCTGCAGACATCGAAACGGACAATAAAAACGGACAATAATATTTAAAAAATGAAATTAAATAAAAATAAAATAAACAACAATAAACTATATACAGAAAAATTGTACTTTATATAGAAAAGTATTGTATTTTATAAAGTACAAACAGAAAACACGTTGACTGTGGATATTTATTTAGTAGTAAATAATGACATAAAAATTTAAATTGCTATGTGGACCTGTGAAATTAATACATCACAAAAGACTTCAATTTATTACTGGGAATATATGCATAGTCAGGAATTTATGTAGAGTTTGTCAAAAATTTAAAGTACTTAAGCATTTTTTAAAATACTTTTGAGGTAATAAATATTGGCACCCATCATATTAATGAGATTGCGGTATTATTTGCTAAGTCTAGATAAATACGTTTGAATACAAAAAAGGACATTTAATAGTTAAATATCGCAATGCGTGTCAAAATGATCACTTAAAAAAAATTTTTTTTTAAATCATCAAATCATGCAGCCCTAAAACTAGGTACTTTTTTTGATGGTTTTCAGAAAGCCGTCTGAAACACAAACTCGTTATGTACTCTTTCATGATTCTCAATTTATCAGATTTATTGTACCCCGGGGTCAGAACTGAACATATTAATACACAAGCAACTTTTTCCCCCCTCATGCACCATTCCACACCGTATGAGGAGCTGTAGCCATCCCATCAATCACTGGCTGACAGACGAGCTAAAACGATCCCACGTACAAGTCACAAATATCTACTAAAGAGCACTGTTTAATCTATTTCCCATAAGTGCTCAAAAGTTACATCACAAGGATGCTTGCAAATTTATCTGCCTGAATACTTGCCGGCGCTAAAAATAGAGCCGCGCTCACTTTTGGTGTCTGCTCGAGAGATTCTGCGTGTAGTGACGCCTCCTCCCCCCACTGACAGCACAGCGGGATGACTTGTCATCCTTGTGGAAATTTACAGCCACTTTGTTGGGAGAGAACTCGCCTAATATTTCTCTAAAGATTGACGAGTACACGAGGACCTTTTTTTTTTTCCCTTCTTCTACAAAGCGATGAAAAAAAGTAATGCGTATCTATTTAGGTAAAAGATATATATTTTATA
>JAQMYJ010000014.1:15011946-15019446 GCA_030014305.1 Clarias laeviceps | reverse complement strand
GTTTGACACTAACCCGCACTTTACAAACATATCTCAAGTGGAAGTCATGACCAAAAAAAACAAAACGTGCACATGCTCCAAACTCTTGTTAAACAGACAGACAGAAAGCTGGACTTCAGGACTGTTTTGAGTACAAAAGTGTTCCTCAGAGCATGTCTGTTTTGAGGACAAAAAAAAAGAAAAAAAAAAAAAAAAAAGTAGCACATCCTTAAATATATATTTTAATACTTGCACGGCTGATGCAATCACTACACCACAGATTGCTGCATATCTTTTTTCATATTTATTATTTGTGATTCTGACAGAGATGCACCAAACAGAACATGGAGGATCTCTTTAACAGTACAAAGACTATTGAAAATGTCATAACCACAACAACCACAGAACCATTACTTGCTATTGTTACATAGATGGCATGTACAGTCTGTACCCTCAAATTCTTAGGGTGTCATGTTCCTAGAGCACTAACAAATTGTGAAAAAACGTGCCCTTTGGATGTGGTCAAAATAATGACTAGAAATGCCTATTTTTATAATTTAAACCCTAAATACACCCACAAAACACACACTTTCATTTCATTTCAAACTCAGCGCAATACATTACCTTAAAAAATAATAATAAATAAAAAGGATGTCAAGTTAAATCCGTATACTGTACAGTAATGTACTGCTGTGTTGCCTGAAGTGCTAGAATGTAAAATACTGATGTTACCTCTATATGTACTGTAATTCATACGAGCATGTTTACTTTGGTACCTGCTGTCGTTTCCTTTGGTACAAGTATTTTAGGGTAAATACGGTAATAATTCACTATCCCAAGCTGCGTTTTCCCTCTACGGTTGCTTTGTGTTCTCTCTAAAGTGCTAAAAAAAATTATACAGTATTATACTTGTATGGAAATTGATCTGAATTTATATTAATATGTTACAAAATTAGTAAATTATATTGTTCTTAATAGTTTAGCGTTAAAACTTATATACTGCCTCGAAAAAAGCCATAAAACAATTATTAGTAATTGCGGCTTCATTGAAACAGATGCATAATTAATCCAGCTGATTAATTTTTTAAAAGCCAACTGTTTACTGTTTATTGATGATATGATGAATAAACTGCAATAAGATTAATTGCAGGGTAAAAAAGAAAAAAATCTATATACTTATTGACGTTTTACATCATTTCAACCCTCTTTAATGAAATAACAAAAATATGGCATGACAGCCTTAAGAGACACAAAAACAGTGAGGTTCGTTGGGCAAACACAAAGAAAGTGATCTCCATCACGGCCCGGCGTGCTGTATCGTACCAGCACTCCTTTATAGGCTGCGAGAACGAGACAAAAGCACAACACACAATCCTCTTATTCATCTCCAGCATGGCGTGCAGATAATGTAGATTGCAGCTTTGACAGGGCCACGTTACCAAGCTGCTCATTCATAAACAACACCTGCACTAACTGGAAAAGTTATCGTAACGCTGTCAGATTGTAACTGGTTTCTACACGATATCAGTTAAAGACGTAATTCAGAGATGTAGCGACTACAACACTGGGACAAAATGAAGTACTCTCTATTCCATATTGATCGATTGACCTCTGACCGCCCAGACAAATCAGACATGGATAAATCACTCGCCTGAGCACCCAGGACAAGCTCTGTGCAAGCTTTTACTTTCATTATTCATGGTTGCTGGTTCAATAAGCTGCTTATGTAGCGGTCAACAACCTGAAGGACGAAAATATTACACCCTTTTGACATTCACAAGAAAAGTTTCTCTCAAATGCATGTCTGAGCTATAATGGAGAGATGCAGCTTGCCGCATAATTGTGCGCAATTGGCAGACTAGTTGTTCAGAATAGTGCAGTTAATGATTCATTGATTACTTGCTGTTAAGAATTAAGAAATGTCTTAGCCTTTTGTTTTGTATAATATTTCTCCATAACTCTATTAATTTGTACACACTTGCAGTTTACGTCTTGTTTTTGAATAAGGACAGAGAAATTTTTTTTTGACAGCCTTTTTTTTATTAATTATTATAATTTTAATTCTGATTAAACTAAATTTTTGGGAGGATGATGCTAGAACTATTTACGTATAACTTATCCTGAGTCTTGTTTGCCATTAATGATTAATCAATTATTTATTGTTAACCTGTTCAACTATCCGTTTTTTTATCTTCAAATTAGCTTAATTTGCAATCCTAGTCCAGGATCAGGAATACTCATAGTCCAGGATCAGGATATTAGAAAGCAATTACAAACAAACAAACAAATAAATCCAGCACAAGGCCATCTTATACCTCTCCTGATTCAAACAGATTAAACAGCACACTAGATGGAGCTAAGTAATATATTTTATGCGCAATGAAAGGAAAAAAGGAGGGGAAAAAAATAACGGGGAAAAAAAAAAAAAAAAAAACATAGCATACAATTTGGGGTCAAGGGTGCTAGTATGATGTGCTCCATTTTCTTTTGATGAAAATAAGGACTATAAGGCATTATACATACATACACTTGTTCACTATATTTAGTCTCATATTCTCTCGCTATATATTGTTGAACCTAAGTTTAATTTAAGTTTCTCGACAGCCAAACATTGCAGCTTGCCCTAGTTAATAAATTAATGAGTTTGCCCTCTGCCTCTTTAAAGTTCTCAGTGACTTATTTATCTATCATTGCTGATCTGCCGGAGTCAAACCACTGAAAAAAGTGTGAAATGCTTAAATGTAATCCTCTCTTCTTACAGTAGCACATGCATCCTCTGTACATATTCTCCGTTTTGTCGTTCAGAGTGGTTGAAAAGATGAATTTGTGTCACCAACATGGCTTTTCTGACTGTACGTGTAGTAGAGAGAGAAATATATCTACTGTGAAAAACTCCATAAAACAATTAAAACACAATAGACTTTCCCCTGCGATGTTAATCAGTCATGAACAAATAAACTCGGCTCAAAAGGCTTTTTGGATCAACGTCCCCCAGCGCGCAAAGGAGGAAGGAATCGAGAAAAAGGAACTTGTGAGACTCGGTCCAACTCCACAGATGTTTGTGTGGCTCGAACTCCGCACTGGCAGGGAAATTTCACAATTCTGTTCAGTCAGCAAGTTTCGCAGTGTAGGGACCCTTTAACTGGAAACGCGCACACACACAATGACTTTTCACAGAAAGGAAAGCTCTGCTGCTCGCATTACATGAAATATAAGGCAAGGGCTGAGCATAGGCTGGATTAAAGTGAAAGAACATCTGATCCAACGCTTCCTAGTCCCAACAATGATATTGTAAAAGATCATAAATCTGTGGTTTATCAGTCCTATACTGTAAGGAAAGAGCAAAGCCACAAACCTTACCGCGGGAAAAATAGAGCTACAGGAGATACATAATATTGCTTATCTGGTTTGGATATTAACTGATTTTTTTTTTGTTAAAACACAGCTGTATCTGACAAGTCACATTGTATACAAAGACTGTGTACACAATGCGGATAAACTACCACACTCCACATGTGTACTTTATTATCTCTCTGATCCACATTCACCCCAAAGGTCATGTGACATTTTAATTATGTTAATCTTGTACAGGAAGTCAAAAACTTTGGAAGTCAATTTGAGTTAAAATGTTAAATAGTATTGATAATGTTGCCAAACTGCTATAGCTCAGATTTTGTTTAATAATAATAATAAAAATCCCGCCACCATGAATAAATAGAGGCATGGGAGGGTTTTGTGCATTACTCAAGATGAAATAGCAGGAAGAGTGTCTTTCTACTCTGTCCAATAAATTTAGCCAACTAACACACATACGCACAAAAAAAATCCATCACATGACTAATCATCTCTGGACTGCTTTCGTTTTAGGATCCACAGGAAATTAAAAGTGCCACACTCTTTGCTGTTGAAACAGGGGAATTTGTCTGGTGTATGGTGGGAGATTTGACTCTGTGATTCACAAAGGCCAAGCAGCTGACGTGCGTAGGATTGCAACAACAGGATGGCCTCATGCTAGGAAGCCTGAGGTCAAGGTTCATTCTTGAGAATACGGACCATTTTCATAGCATTTATTTCGATACCTGCAATTATTTTAGTGGCATGTTTACAATTTAGTACTTTATTTTTTTAGTACGCAACAAATAGAAACCGGTTACTGTGGCCTTCTGTAAACTCTTTCAATCTTTAAAACAAAGTTGTCTGTGAGGAAGAAAAGTACTTTTTCCCCCCACCTGAAAATGTAGCCGCAGTATGTTTACACCAGTTCATCCTACCAAGAGGTTCCTTAGCATTCACTTGTTCGTACACACCCTATAACACCATCAAGTAACAACAACTTAAGAGGTCCTCAATGTATTGTAACGTGCTGGATGTATTTTCTGATCGTTTTTATGCAAAAGGCGTTATTTAGGATGATATTCAGCTACTGTGGGACAAAATAGCACAAGAGCCAATTACTGTAAGTCCTTTCAACTTCTATACTGGTTATCCTGTTACAGGGTTGTGGCGAGCCTGGAGCCCATCCCAAGGAGACTATTGGCATGAGGCGGGGTACACCCTGGACAGGGTGCCAATGCATCGCAAGACACATGAACCAACCAGCCTAATCTGCAGTCTTTGGACTGTGGGCGAAAACCGGAGGAAACCCATCACACAGACCCGTGGCGTGAATCGAACCCTCGAAATAATAAAAAAAAAAATTTTTTGCCTTACTGTTATTATGTTCCTCAAATCGTACCATCACACTCAACTAAATAACGTACAAACTGTTCTTGTGAAAGTTAAGAAGGTACAACCCACATTATGATCGTTTAATCATCATTATTATTAAATGAGCTGCAACTTAATGAAGGGATAAAACGCACAGCTAAGATCAAAGTTTAAGAAGTGAAACGTTTTCTCTATACATTTTAAACATCATGAAATGAGTTCAAAAAAGAAATGAGGATGAAACGTAGAGATAAATCTAATACTCAGGTGGAGTTCAGGGGACCGTGTACACACCTCGGGGTAAAGGGGTGTTTAAAACTAACAACATAACACCAAGTTACTACCCTGTCACTCACTCACACACACGTTACCTTCTGCAATGAGCTCGTCCACGGTGACCTGGTACCTCCCGATGGCGAACACTTTCCCGATGAAGTTGCTCCCTCCGGTACCGGACCCGGACCCCGAACCTCCTCCCAGTCCTCCGCTCTCCGACTTGGGCATGCGCGAAAACTTCTTCATTCTTCCTTCGAGTCTAGCAACAACAACAACAAAAAAGAATAATCCTTCTTCAAACAGTTCACCAGCAGCAGCTCCACCGCTTCTATCTGGTCATCTCCACCCTGTTTGTCCTGCGAGGCTCTGGGAGAGAAACGTCACTTGAACACCACCATGCTCGACTTCCTCCTCCACCGCGGTGCAGTGAATCCCACCAACTCTCGGCTACGCTGTTAGCGTAACTCGCGTTACGCCAATTAACGACTCCAAAAAGGCGGATTGTTGCTAGCCAGCGCCGAACAGATAATGTGAGATAGACCTCTCGGCTCGGCAGCTAACAGTATAAAAGCTCAGATTCACAGCTATGCCTGGATTAGTTTTCCTAACACCCAAGTGTGTGTGTGTGTGTGTGTGGTTACTAAGGCTAAGGCTAACGTTAGCCAAGTGTGCTCAGAGTGCATGGAGAAAACGCCTCCCTACTTCCCCTTCCTTTCGGAGTTAGCTCCTAGCTCGTTAGCGTGTTAGCCGGCTCGCGCCTCAAACAAAAAAAATGCCCTTTTAGCAGGACAACTCGTCTCACAAAGGTGATATTACACAGTCCTGACCCGCGGCTTGGGCCGAGTTTGCTGACGAAAACCGGTTATCCCGACCATAGCCGAGGCTTTCCGTTTACTAAACTCCGTAACTCCGGTGACTGAGTCAAGTGGGAGGTTTTTTGTTGTTGCTGCTGTTCAGCACGCGCCAACCAAACTTCCAGCGTGCGTGCGTGAGCGCGCGGGCGTGTGCGCGAGCCGTGCTATTGTGACGATTGGTGTGTGTGCGCACACGCTCCGCTTTCTGATGGGACGCCGCGCCTGACCGTCTGCCTGAACACACACACCGTCTCTCACCCTCTTTTCACCAGTTTGGTTGAGGACGATTTTGGGGACAATTGAGTGGATGAAGAACACACAGCTGGCCTCGGTTCCGTTTCAGACGGAGGAGTCGTCCAACTTTATTGTATTGCAACCATGCGCCAAAGTGGGAAAAATCATTTATCATGGCTTATCAAACTTTTATTTTATTGCAAACATGCACTGGAGTAAACAAAAAAAATAATGCATCATTTATTATGGCTTCTCAAACTTTATATTCTTTTATGAAATTTCATAATTTCTTCTATTTCATTAGACATTTCCCAGCAGTTGGACAAATAAAGGTATATCTTACTTCAACCATGCACTGTAGGAAAAAAAAATATAAACATTTATCAGGGCTTCTCAAACTGTATTTTATTGCAACCATGCACTGGAGTGAAAAATAAATAATTTATCAGGGCTTCTATAATTAAATTATTTTACTCAGTAAACTTAACTGAACTTAACACGTAATCTTTGTAAAGTGTGCCTGTGACACAATCACAATATGACATAGTTAGCATGTCATACTATGAACTATATATAGTCATCATCAACCTTTATATCATAGGGAGTGTGTAACAGGCGTCCCTCTGGCGACCCTCACCGCCTGTAACAGCAGGTAGTCTCTTCTATGGTGAACAAGGATGGATATGTCAGGCTAAACTCAAAGCTACTGAAATCCCAGATCTGACTACAGAGTGTCTACAGTGACAACGCTCACGATGAGCGAATAAAAACCCGCATCAGACTGCGACAGACAGACTCTAGTAAATAAATAAATACATACATACATACATACAAACAGGGATCCTCTAAATAAACAAAACACACCACTATTTGAGCTCCAAGAATTTATGTGATTTATGTATTGGACAATATTGGGCTCACAGGCCTTTCTGCAAACCACTGACCAAAATTGAATTTTTTTGTTATTTGGTTCCCCTTTGGGTTTTTATTTTATTTTCTTTTTTTACTTTCTATAAACATTAGTTATATTTTTGTCACAGTTGTTTGACTTTATCTGACAAGGAACGTTCAATAAAGACTGCTTTTATGTACAATTTATTTTGTAACCATAAACTAACATTTTCTGAATGTTGCCATAAAATTCTCTTGTATGACTTTGAAAATGTTTACAATGTTGCTTGGGTTATTATTTGTAACCACAAACCATTTGTTCCTGTAACATTTTTGTGTAGGAGAAGCTCACCAAATTCACCAAGGGGTGCTTTCGGGTTTTTTTTTTTTTTACGGAAAAAAAACTTCCTCTAATGGTCTCTTAGGGGAAGTTCTCAAAGTTCACCCAAGGTCATTTGTACATATTTATGTATGTATACTCGGCAAAAAAAGAAACGTCCCTTTTTCAGGACTGTGTATTTCAACAATAATGTTGTATAAATCCAAATAACTTTACAGA
>JAQMYJ010000014.1:14981375-15009057 GCA_030014305.1 Clarias laeviceps | reverse complement strand
AGCTGCTTTGAGACAATGACCATTGTTAAAAGCGCTATATAAATAAAATTGAATTGAATTGAATTGAATTGAATATTGCAATGGTGGATCTTTTTTTTTTTTTAAACTTTCAGTTGATTATTTATTATGAAGACACACTTAACAGCAAAGCTAGCATTTCTGACAAAATTGTTCCTCATAATAAATCTCCTTTTTGCTTATTCAGGTATTCACTATACCACTGTTATCTATTTTCCAACTGTTTTATTCAATTATTTATCCAGACCTACTGATGAAAGCATAGCGCAATACAACTATACAACAGACTATATAAGACAACACCGTCCGTAACAAAATGTTTTTTTTTTTTTTAGAATTGCTCACAAGAAAAACTGCATCGAACAATACTAGAATTAAGATCATAAGTAATAAAAAAGTTTACAGATATTTTTATTTATTTATTACTAAAAAGGCACATAGTACAGGCATTACATCAATATTTTCTCACAAATCATAGCACCATACGTTCTCTTTAACTGCTTGATAGGCACTACATTCTGCAAAACGGGCAAATAATAATAATAATAATAATAATGTGAGGGCTATGGCTGCAGAATATTTGTCTCACACGAGCACCAAGTGATATGTAACCAAATCATAAAAGCGCAACACTGGAAAACATTTGTGCAGCAAGGTACATTGTATGTGCTCTACATATGACATAACATGAGGATAACATAATACATAATAATAAAGTGAGGCGATATGGCAATCATCTCTTGTCAACGATGTCACTGGATACTGATGGAGCAAATACAGTATGTGCAGTACAGTAAAATAAATCCACAGTGGAGGATACAGTATATATAGAGAGAGAGACAGCAGAACAGTGTATTTAAGCACAAACACCCAGGTTACAGTGTTTAAAAAAAAAAAAACAGCACTAATGCTCGCAATTGTATTTGTCAGTAATACCATATATAATAATGTTTTATTTGGATTCAGATTCAAAAATCGCACTTGGTAAAATTCAGTGTGGCACAATGGTGATTAAGCAATACAGTGGTACCTCACTAAAGCCCCGCTCACTAATTTTCACCTTAATTTTGCAAGTAATTTGCCTCGGCATACTTTCTACATACGAGCGCCCGAACCGAGCCGAATGCCGGCGAAGATGCACGTACGTCCAGGAGCATTTCAAAACTTGTTTGCCTTCGTAAAAAGCCAAGCGAAGTAAGTTTACAATTTGTGCTTTTTTTTTTTTTTTTGCATTTTGTGCAAGATGAAGACATCTTGGGTAGTTTAGTGGTTAGCACTGTCACCTTCAGGTTCTGGGTTCGAGTCCCGTCTTGGGTCGGTGCGCATGCAGTTTGCATGTTCTCCCTGGGCTCGGTGGGGGAGTCAAAGACATGCAGTTTATGCTAATTGGTGTTCTCAAATTGCCTGTAGTGTGTGAACGAGCGTGTTAGTGTGTGTGCCCTGCGATGAATTGCCACAACGTCAAGGGTGTACCCCACCTTGTGCCACCTTGGGATAGGCTCCAGGCCCCCCACGACCCTGACTTAGTGAGTGAGTGAGTAAGTGAGTGTTTTTATATAAAAAAAATAAAATTATAGTGGTAATATTGGTAATATTTTTGGGTGGCTGAAACGGATTATCTACATTTACATTATTGTCTACGGGAAAATGTGTTTCGCCAATGCGAATTTTCAACCTTAAGAACTCGCATCTGGAACCAATGAGGTACCACTGTAATAAAAAAACAAAACAACAACAACTAATAAAAATCAGGTACGAGGGATGACTACGTCATCATGTAATTGCACTTTATAACGGTATTTACATCATATACCTAATTCAAAACAGACTTGGCACATAACCTGTGCTTAATACTTTCATCATGATTTTACTGAAATGGCTAAGACATAGGACAGCAAAAATAAAATGTATTTAAATAAAGTGATGACGTGGCTGAGCTACCACGGACTGCTGTATCAATAACGATGATACTAATGTCACAAAAAAAAAAATCCGTGTCAACAATTTTTTCAATTGTTTAAATGAAACAGGCTGAGATCGGAGTGAGATCATTCAATATGATGACAAAACGTCCTGAGGTAGCTCAGTTGCAAGATACTTTACACTGCATAGCTGGCAAACAGACTTTCTCTTTTCCCCCCGTCTCAGGGTCGTATAAAAATACTAATCTCATACATCAACACATCTCCATTATTACAGACAGTAATAGAAAATAAATGTTTTTACAGTGTCTTATTAAATACTCTAATTTCTGTTCTTGTGTGTTGAGCCGATCAGACTTCCGTGCCGTCATTAATGTTGTTGTGCATTTTGACCTCCAGGTTGACCTGCTTGACCTTGACCCCGTTGACCTTCCAGGTGTCTGCGCCCTGGCTGAGAAGGTTAACGTTGCACTTGCCGTTCTTCAGGTTCTTCTCCAGCCGCTCGACCTCCACTTTGGTGTTCAGCGGATACTCTTCCATGTTGGGGTTCTTCGCCGACTTCCTGTCGTCCGCCTTCCGGCACTTTCTGAACAGGAAGCAGGAAGCCAGCAACAGCAGAATGAGCAGGAAGAAGGCCACCACACCTCCCCCAACCGAGCCGCTCGTGTGAGAGTCGAAAGTGGGCGAGGGTTGAAGTTCGAGCTTCAGGGCCTTCATGTTGGTCCCGTTCTTCACCTGCTCGCCCTCGTTGTCGTAGATGAGCGACTCGTCCAGCACAGACTGTGCGCTCAGGTCACGTTTCAATGCCAAGCTGATTGAGCGACGCACTCTGGGGCTGGAGATAGACTCCGGACCAATGACGTAGATGACCTGGAGGTACCACTGATGTCCTGCTTCCACCTGGAAAGAAAAGAAATCCACAAGAATGCAACATCATTTAAATAGCAACAACATTGAAATGTTCCTTATTAAAATAGACAGCACATTAATCTTTACAGTATAACTAATGTGATCTTCAGTGGTATTCAAAACTTTTTTTAGATTAAACCCCTTTTGTCTGCATATATTTTGCACATCGTCTACAATGCTGCTGGTGCAAAGTGTTATGTACTGTATTCCACTACTGATCTACAGATTCCTACAGAAAAAAAAAAAAAACATCCCAAGCATTAAAGTTTGCAGTCTCCAGTAACACGAGACAAGAAAACGCATCGGCTGCTGGTCATCTCAGGGACACTGATGGTATGATAATACAGCTCTTTACTTATATAAAGGACTGGGGCTGGTGACTCAGTGGAAGGTATTTCATCTGCCATGCGGAAGGCCCGGGTTCGATTCCCAGCCAATGCCCAAACCCCAGCCACTGGATGCAGTGCCCGGATAAAATGGGAGGGTTGCATCAGGAAGAACATCAGGCGTAAAACTTGTGCCAAGCTTGTATGTGCGGCACAACAAATGTCATGTATGACGTTTTATGACTCGTATGTCTGCCATAGGTCCTCTATATGCTTTCGTAAGCCTATCCATGGTCAATCGTGGCTTCACCTAGTCAATCTTAGGCAGCCGTAGCTGACAAGGGGCTAAAGAAACCCATGAAGATCTACCAATGGAACCCATGGTCATCTGCGAGTCTATTTCTCCTGAAAGAAACTAACATACACACTACACCATATTAGCTTGTTGATTTACCACGGTATGCGTAATGTAAGTGTGTGTGCGTCGCCTCGGTGTAGACAGTGTTCATATAATTTACGCGGATTCTCAACCCGGTTTCACGGAACAAAGGTTGCTGCAGACTCCTGCAAAAGGAGACAATTTGCTCGTGCAGTTACTGGCGGATCTTCACAGTTGAACAGACTCTCCTTTAACATTCCCCACAAATAGGCATCAGGTGATGTAAGATCGGGGAAATGGGATGGGTATGGGAGGGAAGGAATGTGTTCTGCCACCTTTTTCAATCTCGGTCCCTGTTACACTCAACTATGAATACTTTTTCCTTTCATAGACCCTCGAAGAAAAGACTACGTGTAGCCTTATCCTACCAGGTTGTTTGCTTTCCTGTGCCTTTATGTAGCTCCACTGTATTTTGCCTTAGTTCAGGAAGAAAAATACAGCGTATAAGACGACATTGAATTATATCAGAGTCAGAGCCAGGTACGATTTGGAAACCATAGTGATTCCCACCAAAATCAGGAAGTGGGAATTAGACATCTGTCCCCTGACCTTATAGAGGGCATCAACCTTCATGGTGAAGCCGTCCACACCAGGCATTGTGCTTATGGACTGCAGCTCGGGGACGTCTGATGCAAAGCTGGCTTCGAATGGAACATCGTGGAAGTAGCGCTCGCAGACATCAGGCTGCTTTCGGTCCTGTACGAGAAAAAGAAACCCTTTGACTCATTCAGATTCTCAATGACCAGGTACCATGTTCGAGAGCACACATTCTCTGAAAAGCCTTCTATATCACATTACATTAACAGAGTGCAGAGCATTGTGTAGACATACCAGGAGCAGGAAACGGTGTTTGAGGTGCTTGTTAGGCTGGATACAGCCATACTGAGGCCCCTCGTTATACAAAGTGCCCGTTGGGTCGAAGAAGGGAACGTAGCCATCTCGTCCTGTGCACAGATAAATCTTCTCTAACTGTAGCTTATAGGCAGAGTTCAGATTTTGTTCAGGATTCCACAGCACCTTGCCGTACAGCGTCTGACCTACAGAAGACAGTAAAACGGTACGTCTTTAATGTACACTAGCCAGTACAAGACATTTAGCTATTTAGTACATTAATTATTCACTTATTCAATGTATCACAATTTAAACATTATCTGAACAGCTGATGCTTTGCATCACTGGGACCTACAGAGCCCCTAAAGGGACATGGGTAAGGGGAATTATTTTTTTTTGATGGAAAAAAAACTGAGGAAGAAGAAGGAAAAAAAACAAACGGACACAGGAGGAAAAAAAAATCGAGATCATTTGACTCATATTTCTTCCAGCGCCAAAATACGGAAAGGGTAAGTACAAACTGAATGTCTTTATATTTAAGGTCAAGCTGAAATTAAAACTCAATAATTCTCTCAAAATTTGCCGTTACTGCCACCTGCTGAAGTAAATCGGTAACGCTGAAGAGTCAGGTTTTGCGAGATCTCGCAAAATGCTTGCGAGATCTCGCAAAACTTGACTCGAGTCCCCTGAACCCCCCTCCCTGTCCAGTTTTTTTCTCTATTTGTGTCCCATGTTTTTTTTCTTCCTCAGATTAAAAAAAAAATTGTATTTGCCATGCCCTCCTTTTTTTTCTTCCTCAGATTTTTTTCCACTCATGTCTCTTAATGGGTTCCATTCATCAATGATATGAACTTGTAACATTTTAAACAGTCACGCATGGAAAGCTGCTTTCATAGTTGTTCACATCTCACAATCTATATGTAGTCATAGGGGAAGCTGTCATGGTCATAAACAACATCAGAAAATGTTTCAGAAAAGAATCAGTAACGCCAACTTTTTTTTTGACCAATCAGACTGCAACACACGTGTGTAGTAAAAATTATCTCGTTAATGAGTGAATAGAAAGAAATTTGTTGAAAAGGCTGGAATCATACCATTACGCCACCATGGCACCTAATAACAGGAAATAATAAAGGGATTCAATTTAAAGGCACCCAACCTCAACAGGAAGACTTACCCATTGAAAATGCGCCCTTGTAGTCCATCTCTGCCATGGACATGTCTGTGGTTGCAGGATCCATCATAAACACTTTCTCGTTGTTGCACAGCTGGAACTCAGTGTTTAGAGAGTAGACCACAGGCACAGGTCGATTCGTCTGCTGGAACGCAATTGGCAGCAGGAACCTGTCGACCATTGAGGGAACAAAAAGTTGCAAGAGCGTGTCGTTGTCCTTAATGCAACCACTCCATTATTTCAACACCAGTCTAAACAAAACGAAACATGTATTCATTAGAAAAGAATGTACTTCTCGGGAGCATGAGCCGTGCAGGAGAGAGGCTTGTCTCCAGGATCAATCCATGGCTGAGTGGGCTGCACCGTGCAGGGAATTAAAAAGACTGTGTATTCCCCAGAATAGTCCTTCCTGGATGACACGGGGATTGTATCAGTTTCGGGAAACTAGGAACACAAGTGTGGGTGATTTACTGGGTCTGTGTTTGGTACCTGCTGTAGGAGCTGGTGGCCCTCCATAGCTGGTATGGGGAGTCAAAGGTCTGCGCACTCCAGGCAAGCTGCAAATCGAACTCGATGCCCCCGAGGTGATCCGGTGCCATCAGGAGAGATTTGTGCCCGGGGAGAGTATGATGCTCTGGAACAAACTGACCTATAGTACAGAGATACACTTTGTATTATAGCTGTTAATGACATTCTGCTCATCATTAAAAATAGTTAAAATATTTTCATCCACTCATATATCTTTCTTTGGTTTCAACTGTATCATGAAATTTGCAAAATGTAAATGACTTTAAATTTTACTTAACTTTTAGAGGGTGAAGATTTTTTTTGATGTGCTGTTTTTTATTACCCATGTTTAACACTTAATAAAAGTGGCGTTCAAGTCAAATCGAGACGGAAATCTTTCTTGAATTTGAACGTGTTGGACTACCAATTGGAAGGTCCTAAGCTCAAACCCCAGCACCACTAGGTCGGCACTGGTGGGCCCTTCAACTGCTTAGATGTAAAAGTAAATAAAATGGAGGTCACTCTGGATGAGTGCGTCTTACCAACAACAATAGATTAACGAGGGCATAAAAACGATTGACATTTACAAACGACTTCAAGCACAGTACGGATGATGAGATCCTTCGCCACAGTAAAACATTTCAATGGTGCAAACGTTTTAAAGAATGCCGTACGTCCATATACAACGATCCCAGGCGAGGTGGCACAGATCGCCACTGCAGAAATTCCCGGTAATATTCACTTGATCCTTGAAAATCGTCAGATAATTTGAGACGTGTCTGTCTGTGGGAACTGTACGTACACACGATCACTCAAGTACACCCCATGCATATTACAGGAACTTAGCTGGGAATTATTGCCACATCCCCTGTACAGTCCTGACCTCACTCCAAGCCATTTACACATGATTGGGCCATTAAAGGAGTTCCAACGAGAACAGCGTTTCAGACGTGAAGCTCAGAAAGTACATAAAGTATATAGAGAAATAAGGAGAGTTTTTACTTTCATAACCGTGTTCTATTATCCTGAACAATCAAAAGTCCTGCTTTGACTTGAACGCCCTTCATAGAAATGTTCATTTAAAAATATGTATTTTCTATACAATTTTAACCATATATACCATATATATAAAAAAAAAAAAACATTTTGAGACTGATTGGTAGGTGAAGGTGGTAACACACCCCTGAATTTAGCATGTGTTTTAAACTCGATCACTAGCCGTCCATCTTCTTTGATGAAGATTCTGATGATCTGCAGTCTGGCCGAGAGCACGCTGTCTGTCTGAATGCCTGCAAGAGCACAAACAAAACAGATACATCAGTCATTAGCAGATGAATATGGATTAATAACTGCTTAGAGCAAATATATAGACCATTATGTGTGCCTGATCTACATAACCTTTGGCCCTGAGACAAGTGAAATATTTTGGGTTAAGTCTATATTAAGGTGAATGATATGGGTGTAGGAGTGTTTACGAAAGTTGACACTGCTACTATTATTGCAGCACACACCCGTCCTCCATAGCACGGTATCATAGAAGAAAGAGAACTCCATCTCGGTGTGGTGCTCAAGGGAGGCCCAGCCCCGAGGCGCCGTCACGTAGATGTAGGACACGTAGAGGGGAACCTGCACAGTTAGGAACGACTGTGCCGAGTCTCGCACCTGTTAAAACAAACGGAAACATACAATATAGAATTGCATTGCAAATTAGTCCAAATTATGGTCAAGTCTAGACAGCTGTTCTATAGGGTACAAGTCAAATTGTATGCAAATGACCTAATTTTAGGGCTACTAACATAGAAGCTTGCAAGTGTCACACACTGCCACATGTGGGAGCCTGGGAAAAACACTTCACATCAAATTTTGCTTTAAGGAGAGAAATGAGCCGGCATTAAGAAAATAAAAGAATAAATATCCCGATTCAATATTATTTAGTTTTTTCAGATTTGTTTCGCAATTCTAAACAAATAATTGCTACAGTGATAATAGTTATAGTTATAGTATACTCAATATTTTACCAATTCAAATGCAAACATACATAAACAAAAATCGCAATACATAACTAACACGATACATAGTGACTAACCTGGAAGTCAGCAGTGACCGACCCCCCACATACGTCGATAAGTTCAGTCATGTCATAGTAAGCATCGAAAGTCCAGATGCAGCTCTTCAGGTTGAGATGCTTGTACAGCTGGATGGTTCTGGGCTCACGGATGCTGGGGTTGAACTGGTAGGGACGATCATAGCCAGGACCCAAGGATATACTATCGTAGGACACGTCATCCAGGAAGCCAGTTTCTAGAAAGCAGAAACCAATACAAAACAAAAAGGTCAAGTGGGTATCGATTAAATATTTCAAATATAGTTTTTTGCAGGAACAGGTTCTTACCAGAGATACCTTGCAGGTCTTTAAGGGTAACTAGGTTGGAGCAAATGTGCTGCTGGCGGTAAATGGACTCAGACAGCAGGAAGTGCAGATTGTGTAGGGGCATAGTGGACACCAGAGGTAACATACCATCTTGATGAGGGATCTGAACGGAGATGTGGATCCTGCAGGCCAAATCATATTTGCGTTTTTTAAGGATTATGGTTAGTTACAGTTAGTGCTTGTATGTCTATATTTCGTTACCCACCTGTTAGGATGTTCTTTGTGTTTGACGTCCAGATATTTTAATGTGGCAATAAATGACTGGGCTTGGAAGCCACGCGCGGTTCCAGTGGTCACTGGGGTGTGGCATATAGAGCCTTCAGTTCCAATAGTGACGATGTTGCTCCTTAGTGGGGTACCCAGGTGGCCAGCCTTATCCCGTGCCTGAGCCACGCAGCGCACATGGAAGCGCCGGCTGAAGTAGATACTGTCTAGGACCTGTGTAGAAAGTAATGGAAAAAAAAAGACTTAATTCAATCTTTTTATACTTTTTCCACTCACTCGGGAAAATTTTATTATACTTTCCAGAAATTATTAAGCATATGTCTGGAAGAGCTGAAAGACTGGAATACATTAGCATTGTCAATGTGAGCGCATGATCAAGGAAACTGAATCCGTTTGATAATCTGCAATATTTGCATTCTGTAAATAGAAATCACTATTTGAGGACAAACCATGTGGTTGATGGTTGTGTAGGGTGTGTTGTCCGTGACCGTCTCAAATGGAGACCTGGATCCACTGCTGTCCGTGGGTGCCGCCACCTCCCAGCTGAAGTGAATGGAGGTCTGGTTGATGCCTGCCTCTTCGCAGCGCTCTCTCATTATCGAGTACTTAGGATAATGGGAGTCACAAGGGGTCACACAGACCAGAGGGTAACCTGGGGACGGAGATTTCTTACTGTTCTCCTTTGTCACCTCCTGGACATAGTCGTAGTCCGAGAGCGACACTACCTGCATGAGAATGAGAATGAAACGCTTTGAATGTTGGGCGTGTGTTTAAATGTTCTTATAAATCATTTTATATTTCGTAACATTATCTTGAATAGTGGGTGCTGTAAACTGAGAATTGGCAATAACTCAGCTGGGAGAGAAAGAAAGATGTAAAATGAGAACCTGGTCAAATTTCGATACATTAAATTAAATGGTGCAGAAAAGCAAGTCTTACGATTGGAGGAGCAGGAAGGATTAGACTTCCAGCGGCTTCCTGATCCAGAATAGTGACTGTTGCCATGGTAACTTCTCCAAGTACGGCCTCCACTGGGTCATCAGGGCCGAGGACAAGTGAGAAAGATTCATGCCACTCCCGCTCCTCGTTGGACAAGATCTCAACCTTGAAGAGAACGTGATCCAAACCTAGGAAACAATCAATGGAAGATATTTAAAGGCCACGAATTACTATAAACTCATTGACGCGGTTGAAAAATGGATGTCAGTCATCCATACTCACCGGGGGTAAACTTGAGAACGCGACTCTTGGGGTTATAGTCTACTCCGGACTGGGCCGATCCATCCCTGGTGCTGCAGCGGATCTTGGAGGTGCGGTCTAAGTCTCCTTTCCTGATGACTTTAATATTCAGGACCTCAATCCCGTCTGGTCCAGCAGGCTCTCGCACTTGGTAAGAAGCTTGCTCAAACTCAATCGTTGGTGCTGTTTTGTAACATTATAGAAAATGAATCAATACCTTCTGACCAAACAGATTGGAGAATTCAACAGAAATGGAGTATACAATCAAAAATCTACCTATACATACAGTATAATAAAACTGTGAAGTTGGTGTGTCTGTACATTTAAGATATTTGCAAAAAATTTTTTTGCAGGGACGTGAGATACACATCAGGTGATTTTTGGATTTTTTTGTTTGTCTGTTGTCTGTTTGTTTGTCCACGCATCACGTAAAAAAATAATAAACAAATTTTAATGGGGTCTTCACAGGTGTATTTGGCCGAGCTTGAGGTAACATACGCTTTTTCATCACAATAAAGGTCCTTCGTCAAAAAAAGCGACCTTGGGCTTCTGAGTGGCGCAGTGGTAAAGTGCTCACCCTATCATCCGGTTCGATTCCCTCAGAGGGGAGGGATGAGAGGTATTTAGTGCTCTCACATTAATTACGGCTCTACAGCCAATCAGGGCATCTGTGAGCTCACGCAAGCAAAAGGAGCGGATAGCGCTGTCCTCTGAGTGTGTTACGCCGCCCCCAACGGTGCGTGAGTGAGCAGTTCGAAAAGATGCAGTCGGCTGGCGTCACTTGGTTCAGAGGAACCACGTGATAGTCTTCGGCCTGGTGGTAGTAGTAGCCTTAATGTGGAAGCCCCCTAGTGACGGGGAGGAATTGGATACGACTAAATGAAGGAGAAAATTGAGAAAAAATCCCCTCCCCCAAAAAAATCATTAGTTCACCTTATATTTTTTTATATGAGCTCATTCCGCGCACTTCACGCTAACACATAAAATTTTTAGTTGATTCCAAAATTCAACAGATGCCGTTGGACATTTAAAAAAAATGCTTATAAGTGTGCAATTAAATTCCATGCGAAGTCGCGGGTACATTAGTAGTAGTAGTAAGAAATATTATCAGATTGCATTATACTAGTACAGTTACTTCATATTGCATCGTGTCTTTATCACGCGGATGAAGAGATATCACAAGTTTTCAGGTTACACTGCTCTGGCTGATATATTTAATAATGAGAAAAATGGTTTGATTTTAAAATTGAGTGTTAAAAGTAAGCTGTGTCCAAAATTTTTCATAGATTTTTTTTAACATATCTTTTTCCACAGATGACAATTTGTCTAGAAATGTGTAACATAATATCTGAAGGAAAATATACATATTAACTGCTATAAAAGAACCATACCATCCTCATCATTAGTGATGGTCACAGTGACAATGTCATTGACCCCGATCATGGCTCCACTCCAGTGATCCCCCTGTGGTGTGCCTAAGTGGACTTGGAACTCTTCTTCAGGTTCGAACACGGAGTCGTCATTGATGTGCACTGTGCAATTCTTCACCTGCAGATGAAAAGGTCTGTGCTTAGTGCATTGCATTGCAAAGTCATATACTGAAGATCTTTGCATTCAGAACTGTGCATTCAGATTCAGCTACTAAGCCTTTTATTTCTTTGCTGTTAAACATAACAGTAAGCAACATAAACCATTTTAAAAATAAAGAATATAATGCCTTTGTTTTTACGTCCGTATTTTAATTTAAGGTGCTGTGTTAGATGTATATCACTTTATATTACCTAAACTCTGAATAAAGTCAGAGGAATCATTTCCTAAAACCTCATATGTTTCTAACTGAGATCACATGCGTTTTTGAGAAGGTGAAACTTAGAGAATCGAACGAACCTTCTCTCCTTTGAGGAAAACCACACGAGAAATATCTGCGTTCCTCCTCTCCTCAAAGTCATCCATCACCATGGCAGACATGGTGCGCGTGAAACACCGAACTGAGGATTTGTAAGTCAGATCGCCTGTTCTGACAATGGGGATGTGCAGGACTCCATCTTTTTCCTTAACTGTATATGCCACCTTTTCAAACTGCATACTGGGAACTGAGACAATAATCAAAGCTTGAACACTCCTTCTAGAAGACACTTACAGACAATGCAATGAAACAAGTGAATAATCATATTACGTACGATCCTGCGTGCTGTCAATGATATAAACTGAAGCCTCGTGAGGTTCTGTAAGAACAGCGCCATTTGGAGAGCTTAGAAATACAATGAAAGACTCCTTTCCTTCAATAGTGGGGTTCTGGATGTCATCCATGATGGTCAAACTACAAGTCTAAAGAGGAGAAGGAGGATGTGTTTTTTAGCGCATGCATTTTCTATTAGTGTAAATATTGTTTAAAACCTCCTTGCAGGTTTTGCAGTAATACCTCTTCAGTCTTGCCAGGCTTGAACTCGACTTTCTTTGAGCTAGGGATGTAGTCCACTCCGGGAGTGGCAGAATCCTGGTCAGCTGGACGGGTGGCGCACCACACTGACGCCACGGAGGAAAGGTCACTGCCCTGACGCAACACCGGGATCTCAATTGTACCTATAGGAAATATAGTGATGCTTTAATACATAAAATTTATTAAATTATCAAGAATTATCATAATTTGGTCAAAGCATTGAGATAGTCAATCAAGAAAACAAAACCATATACCTGCATCCTCACTAAAGCTAAACGATGCATTGCCCAGCAACACAATAGAGGCGTCATTGGGGCCGTCAATGATAACTTTGGCCACTGTGATACCCCCAATGCGGGCATTATCAGAGGCATCCGAAAGCACCAGCTCAAATTCCTCGGACGACTCGTACTCGCTGTCGTCAATCAGCATGACATCGCAGGTAGACATGCTGACCCCGGGGCCCAGCACCACGCGGTTCTCTGAGTTCATACTGCGACTTTTATAGTCAGAGCCTGACTCCAGAGCGTGGAGGCTGCTGCCTCGAGCTGACCTGGGAACGGTGTAGCAAAGAGCTGACACAGTGCTGCTGGTGTCACCTAAGAGATAAAGCACATGACATGTAGAGAGAATAAAGTGAGTGCATGTGTTTTTAAGTCAATCAGTGTTTTCAGAAAATGAAAAAACAAAAAAAAGAAATCAAATGAGTTAAAAATAAATCTGCTAGGTAAATTTATGCAATATATAATAAAGCTCATGAAATAAAAAGGCAAGAAACAATAACCAGTTACTCTTATTATGCAATATTCTATCAAAAATGCAATTTACTCAATAAAGATTTAGCGGTTTTGTCTCTAAAATACTTATTTACTTGCTTTATTATTTATTACAAAAATGTTGTGATGCTCTTAAAATTTTATATACAGTATTCATAGAATTTACCTCTTTATGTTTATGTTATGAGTGATTGTTGTGTAAGAATATATAAGGGGTTTAAATAAAAAGATAAATAAAAGCAATTAACGAATTTCTGCAGATACGAACGAACAGTGGTTCTACGAACATTCATACAGTAGATCATGGATGTAACTCATGTGTAAAAATAGACACTGCAGTGCACCAGATACCAATATTTACAATTATATATAGTATCTTCAGTGTGTAAATTAATGTATAACATGTCTAAAGTTTGGTATATTGTATGTGTGTGTGTGTGTGTGTGTGTGTGAGGGAGAAATGAGTCGGCCTCAAAGGTTTCAATGAATGAAATGGCTGTCCTGTACACCTGTCCTCATGGTAAATAATCCTTATTTTGGAAAATCCAGAGTTCACAGTCCAATACTGTGGAAAACAGTTTTAAGACAAAATAGTATCTGGGATTCCCTTCACGATTTAAAGGCGCAGGGACACTTACATTTCACATAAGATTCATTTCCGTAGGCGCAGGTATGATTTTTGGCCACATGATGGGAGTGTGGGGAAAGGGCACAGAGATTTAGTCAAGCAGATTGGTATGCTTTACATATATTCGTATAAGACTCACTTTATCGAACTTAAGGACAAATCCGACTTATGAACGTGCTCCTGGAAAGGAAGATGTTTCTAAGTCGGGGACTACCTGTATTTACATCCGTTAAGGATCCATGTGTGTCTGGCATTTTATATAATGAACAATATGACTCATACAAAAGATAGTATGATATGCACCTTTTCTCTCAATGGGAACGGAGACGAAGCCGCTGCTCTCGTTGATATGGTAGGTCTTTTTGTCAAACTGCAGGGTGGGTTCATCCTCGGTGTCATTGATGTTCACTTTGGCGCGAGTCACCTGACCCAGCAGGGCGTACACGGGCATGCTCAGCTCCACTGTAAAGCTCTCGATGTTTTCAAACAACTGGTCGTCGTTGATGACGATGGTACACACTTTGGTGTCCTCGCGCTCGTCAAACTGAACCTTCAGAAACAGGATGCATGAAATATCTTATTTATATCTTAAAGAACACAGCTGGTGCTTTACTGATGCAAGAATCCTTCAGGACCATGAAATCAACCGTGGCAAAATAGAGTATGTGCCACTCTTTTAGGTCTAAGTTTATTAAAGCATATAAGTAAGAATCAGCTTGGCTGTGCTGGAGTTTAAGTTTGTACCTGTCCCGCGTGCTCCACATAGTCGTGTTTGCCAGGCTGAGAGCCAGCGGTGGAGGTGGAGGTGGCAGTTCCCTGCTCAGTGCGGCACAGCACGATGGCATACTGGTTCAGATTTCCTGTCCTCTTTACCGTCACAGCCACAATGCCTGCCTTCTCACTCACATTATAGCTAAACATAAGACACATATGACAAACAATGTATTTTTCATATCCAGTCTAATCAATAACAACATTAGAGGTAAGGTAAATTCTTTGCTTTTCACTTAAATCCAACAAATTAACTCATATACTGAAATAGCAGTCATTTAAATCTCACAGGAGGATACATCTCTAAAATGTGATTCATAGATAGCAATAATCTATTTAGATCTTGGTAGAATTCATGATCCAAGGTCTGGATGAATGTCCACCTGCGATGCTCGAAGCTGATCAGAGACCACTGGATGTGGAAGAGGTTGTCACTGACGATATTGGGCTTGCTGTCTTTTACCAGGAACTTGAAGTTGTCCATGGTCTCCTGGACGCCATCATCGTTGAGAACATAGCGGATGAGACCGAGGTTGACATCCGCTGTCAAATAATAATTATAATAATAATATGAAAAAGAGAAATAATGATTAAAATACTGATTAAAACCTTTTGTTAGACAGAACCAGAAATCTATTTCAAATCGCATGAAAATGTATGCAATTAAATAAGTTCCATAGATTCACATGTCTTGGGTAAATACAGTGGAATTTAAGTCTAATGGAGTTGAAGTGTAAGTGTTACCTTGTGTAAAAGAGGTAACAGGGATCCCTGGTTTCAGCTTGCTCTCCACATATCCATGTTTGGGTCCAGCTGTGATCTCGTAAGTCAGCTGACCGTCATCTGTGTCTGGATCGATGGTGAGGAGTTCCTTCTTTGAGATCAGGTTCGTGGCCTAAAATCCATTTTGGAATGATGTTAAAATATTTCATATATCACACGGATCATTATGAAGAGCATACCCAATAATGGTCAGATAATAAATGACCATAAACTAATAGTGGACATGCCCCATAAAGTCAACTGGGGGCAGTAGAGTGCTATTATTTAACAAGTCCATTTACTGTTTCTACAGTGCAAATGTTTGCACCCCCCCATGGCTTTTGGGTGCTAATGTGTCAGAAACATAATTCCAAGCCTTCAAATTCAAAATCCAATTCTGTTAAATCAGATAAGCAGACAGCAATCTAGCATATTCTTCAACCGAATAATAGATAATAGTGGAATGACATTTAGCATGACGAACACATGACAGCAGGAATAATGTGAATATTACTGAGAGAGAACAAAAGCTGCACAGAGAGGGGAAAGTGTAGGCAAAAAAGTAGAGATAATTTAATTCAAATTCAGAAAAAGAAATATGTCTATTTAATCTGAACAAATCTACTATTTGACCACTTTTGTTACTTCAATAAAATCAAGACATAGAGTGATGCCTACACACAAAAACCCAAATTTTCTTAAAGGTTTTATGTCTTAAAACCTGATAACACCCCCCAAAACTAATTGACTAACAGGCCGCACTATTTGCAGCATGGGGCATATCAACCTTAAGGTGGATTAGACAGAGGTGTCAGTGGGAACAGTTTTAATTGTGATTTATGACCGAGAGTCATTGTGGGAGCAGTGCTTGTTTACGTAAAAAATTACTGCTAAAGGTCAGGTATGACGTTTACAGAAGCCCATCGTTTGAAGATACAGATATAGAATTTACAAATAAAAATATTATATAATGGAAATGTGGTGGCACGGTGGCCCAGTGGATAGCTCTGTCGCCTTGCACCTTCAGGGTCCGGGTTCGATTCCCACTTCTGTGTGCAAGGAGTTTGCATGTTCTCCCTGTGCTTGATGGGTTTCCTCCAGGTATTCCTGTTTCCTCTCACAGTCCAAAGATTAGGCTAATGGCGTTCTCAAATTGCCCATAGTGTGTGAATAAGTGTGTGAGTTTGTATACTTTGTGTGTGTGCCCTGCCATGGATTGACACCCCATTCAGAGTGTACCACGCCTTGTGCCATAAGTCTCCTGGAATAGGCTCCAGGCCCCACACGACCCTGTATACAGGATAAAGCGGTGTAGACAATGAGTGAGTGAATGAGTGAGTAATGAAAATGTATACTGAATGTATATGAAGCATCTTAAGGAGAAAAATATCTCATTAAAAATATATGTAGAAGGACAAAACGTCCTTATATTAAATGGACACATTCTTGCAACCAATCATAACCAAGCAGGTGGGATTTCTTAAACTTACACCAGCTTGCTAACAGAAGCTGGAAATTATTATTTCATTAATCATCTTTATTATCTATAAATCACTTAATGTGATTTATACTGACAGTTAATTAAAAATGAGCAAATAGTGTTCAAGTCTGAGCTAAAAACGTAACAGTTTAAGTCCCGCCTTCATGCTCTAGGTTTTTAACCAATCATAGACGAGGCCAAATTCTTCTAACCAATCATAGAACAGAAGACGGATTTTTTTAACCTCACATAAAAGATTTGCCAAATCATAGCCATAAACTAATATAAACTGCTATTAATTGAAATATTTCCTTAGTTCATTTAAAGTTTTTTTTGCATTTGACAGCAATTTAGAGAAAACATTTTTGATAATTTTTTTTTGTTTGTTTGAAATATTTTTGTCATTTACTTTATCAAGAAATAAACAAAAATAAAGAGTACTTTTCTAAAGTTTTCTAACAAGGACTCTCCTTACAGTGACCTGTATATACTCCCACTCGTCTCATAGAAATGTTTCTTTTGTCATTTTTATGTTTTCCTGTTGTCATTATGTCAACCACACCCCCCACCCCACCCCCGCCTCCAATGTCCCTTAAGTGGCTCTGTATATGTATGCTTTAGTATCACAAAATAATAAAAAGTTCTGAAAATGGTGGCATTGCTACAGTAATGCTTGATTTATGTTTGAGATTTTCCACACATACGTACCTGCGATGCCATTCAGATGTTTCATATAATATATTAACATGAGAAACACGCAAGACTGCAATTCCTTTTCTTTTATGCTGCATTCTGAATAGAAACCTACCACAATTTTGGTTTCACAAATTGGTTTTCCTTACTTGAAAAAATATGTTTAAACTATGACAAAACTATAAATCATAGCCAGCAATCAATCTCTGTAGTCCAACTAGGGGCCGTGGAAGATAATGGTGATTATTATTGTATTTATTCCCATTTTTACGACCATGGTAGAACCTCCGGTCAACATTCACCAGCACATTCACACATGGCTTTCCGAAATGGCAATTTCAGAACGCCAATTAGCTTAACCTGCATGTCTTTGTGGGCGAAACCCGGAGTATCTGGAGGAAACTCACCAAGCACGGGGAGAACATGCAAACTCCATGCACACAGACCCTGAGGTGGATCCCGAACCCTGGAGGTGCAAGGTGATAGTGCTAACCACACTAAGCCACCATACTGCCACCATACTGCCAAATACTTGCCGTAAACTACTATAAACTGCTATTAATTGAAATCTCTTTGTTCATTTAACTGGTAAAAAATCTTGCATTTGACAGCAAGTTTGTGAAAACTTTTTTTTAAGATGGCAATGAAGTGGTGTGGTCGGTTTTCAGATCTGTTCCTTCTAATTATATCTTACCCTGTTGTCCATATACTCCAGCCACTGCAGGCCCAGGTTAGTGACGATGCGAGGTGTTCCATCATCAACAGGTAGGATGTCGATCTTAAACTTCTGAGGTGCAGCAGTGACAGCCTGAAACGGTAAAACACCTAATTAGAATTCCTCATGATTATAAATCAACAGTACCACTTGCAAATTGTATTATATCGTTCACACAAATTGCACTAAACAATGAAAAACAAAATAAACTTTATATACACTTCACGTAATGAAACAGAACACAATCGAACAGGTTGCAGGTCTTGAGGACACAAATGGAGGTAAACTCACGTTTAATGCAATCACAGTATAAACAAACCAAACACTGGTATCATAACCCGGAAACCATAAACAGACGAGGGCGAACTGTACAGACAAGGAGCAGACAAAATTGTAATCTAGAGACGGGCACACGATCAAAACCGGATGTCCATACAGGATAAACAGAGGCTTGGAATGAACTGACAAGGGAGCGTTAGATTGCAATGTGTGACTGCACGATTTGACGAAGTGACTCAATTCCGATTTTCTTTTCCTTAATATGAGACAGATAATTTTTTAGGGCTGTCTGAAAGCAACAAATCCCATGTTTTTCAGATCGGATCTGAGTCGCTTTTGTATGTGGTGCTGGAGCGAATACGTATACGATATGCGCTCATGCGACTTGATTGAGAACGAGCAGATCGTACCCGGAGTCTCGTGACTTTTTGCATCTGCACATGTGCCCTACATCAGTCAGCACCGGCCATGCGGGGATTTCATAACCGTGCTAGCAATAACTGCTGAACGGGTAGAAAAAAGTGTCAGGTGTGTTGTGTGATAAAAATGTATCAGCGAGAATGAACGGAAAGATGTTCAAGACAGTGTTGAGACCAGCGATGGTCTACGGCTTAGAGACAGTGGTACTGAAGAAAAGACACGAGGCAGAGTTGGAGGTAGCAGAGATGAAAATGTTAAAGTTCCCTTAGGGAGTGACAAGGATGGATAGGATCAAGAATGAGTTCATCAGAGGGAGAACCCATGTTAGATGTTTTGGAGATAAAGTCAGAGAGGCCAGATTGAGGTGGTTTGGACATGTTCAGAGGAGAGATGGTGAATATATCGGTAGAAGGATGCTGAGGTTGGAACTGCCAGGCAGGAGGTCTAGAGGAAGACCAGAGAGGAGATTTATGGATGCAGTGAGAGAGGACATGAAGTTAGTTGGGGTGAGAGAAGAGTATGCAGAGGACAGGGTTAGATGGAGGTAGATGATTCGCTGTGGCGACCCCTGAAAGGGAACAGCCGAAAGACAAAGAAGAAACTAGAAATTCTATGCAATTAATCATGCAGCACTAGAGGAGACAAAGCATTCTTAAATGTGTTAGAGGTAGGAATATAATCAGGCCCAGGTGATGACAGTTAATAATGAGGAGAGCTGCTGGGTGTATGCTGGGAGTGGGAGTTCATGAAGATCCAGTTTGTAGGTCATGTAGTGTTTCGAGAAGTGTCTTGCCTTCCTGACAAGTTATTTTTCTCAGATCTGACGCTCTCAGAATAAATGCAGTCACAGCAGGACCTGCCATTTTGTCAGTCTATGGGGAAAGGTGTTTTATTTATCCATTTACTGACAACATGCCAACATAGACCAAAGTGAGAAATGATACTGCTGAGAGGTAGACAAGAACCAATTAAAAGAGAGAGTGTGTGAGAACAAAGGTGAAAAGATGGAGCCTGGTAATTCATTTTAATTTTCGGAATAAAAAAAGAACACAAATAGTTTAGCTTTTCATCACAATCAAGCAAAGACAGTGACAAAATATTTTGTGCTTTAAAAGGACCATCCGACAGACTAACCTCTTTTCCACCTTCTTCTATGATGAAGAACATGTTGGTGCCATCGCTGACAGTAAAAGTAAAGCGATCCTTGAGCGAGTTGCTTCCATCGTGATGGTAGCTGATGCGGTTCTGATAAATGTCGTCCATAGTGAAGGTGTTGGTTTGCCGGTAGTGCTGACCATTGCTGGTGCGCTCGATGGTGCCATGACGAGGAGCCTGAATGATGGTAAACGTGATCAGGTCCTCCTACGAGTGAGGGCGAGACAGAAAGCGGGGAAGACTGTCAAATAATGTCAATGTTTATTTGTGACTAGCGTTAATACCCGTCGTTGACAGGTAAAAATTTGTGGGAATAGTTTAAAGGTTAAATCTAAAAATGTGCTGATGAGCTTAAATGTAATCACAGATCTTATTATTTCAGGTTGAATTCTGGTACATGTACGTCTGCTTGTCTTTCTGTAGGACAGAACTCTCTGCCTATCTTATTAATACAAAAAAATAACATTTTGTAAAGTAGATTATTACATCCGGCACATGACTGTTCATCATCACTTTTACGCAACATTTTGATTTGAGCGCATAACGCTCTCAGTTCAGGTATGTTTCACTGCGGAAATGTTTGCTCTAACGACTCATGTTTCATCTCATAGTGGCACTTTATATTACTGCTTTAATTAGCACCACGGTTTCGGAACATACAGTATGAGACATACTGGTTTTAAATTTCCCGCAGGAAGAATAATTTCAAAAAGTTTTCAAAAGTTACGTACTTTTTTTTTGGAGTAAGCCATGCTTACGGTTGTTTCTGTGTCTTCCACATACTCAATATGTGTATTTATGGTAAACTATCGCATTGATTGGCTCTGTTGAGTAACGCATATAGCCACGCCCACTTTGAGAGCGTCCCCAAAATCTATGGCTTTTGTGAGACAATCTAGCACAAAACTGCTCATAATCTCCCTTCTACTTAATATTTTGATGTAATTTATGGCACAGATTTAACTTTAGGCAAACACCGAAGAACTAGCCAAGTTTCATTCAATTCTGTTTAGCCAGTTTTGCGTGATGCTGTGACAAAATCGGCTGGACAGACATACAGATATACAGATATACAAACAGACATATGGACAGACTCTGGTTTCAGGTCCTCCAATGTATGAAATGTAAATATATAATTGAAAGAGCGAATTCTGACCAATGTACAGATAAAATCTTTGTTCAAGTTATATAGATTATTTTGATATAATATATATTTATATATATTTAATTTAAATATATTGTCCATTAAATTTGTTTTTCATAAAAACTAGACCAAAAAAAACAAATTCAAAAACCAAAAGAGAATGTGAAGAGAGTGTGAAATAAAGCTTAAATCTGCTTATTTCTCTCCTTTTTCTGTCTGATTTACCTCTGTATCTGCATCAATGGCCTTGAGCTCAAACTCAGTTATGGTTTTTCTCACTCCCTCCTGCACCCTCATCCCCGACATGGCCAACACGGGCAGGGAGTCGTCCACTGGCCGGATGGTGATGTAGAACGTCTGTGAGACCTAAAACACACGAGTCACGTCATGTTATTTATTGCTGATTTGAATTATTTACCATATACTATGAGAAGTGAGATACCATTGTAACTGTTGCTCCTTAATAGAAGAGATCAAAATCAAATGATCTGCTATTAGTAAGATCTGCACAGCAAATTTACCACCAAGAGAGTTGAATTAACCACCTACAGTGTTGATCTACTGTAGGTCCAATTGGACTCAAGTAACCTTAGAAAGTTTTAAATCACTGGCACACCCTTAAATGAGCGAAGAGTTGCTGATAATGTTTCAAATAGTTTCTCTTAATAGTAGCATTTTTGTAATATATCTATCTTTTAAAAATACACTACTGTCAATAGTATGTAAATACTTCACCTGGATGCACTGCACAACTAAAAAGCTTTACTGTCAAATAATGTTGCTAATAGTAGACTGTTAGACATATTTTATGTGCTTTCATCTTAGAAATCAGCTCCTACTGGGCTTCTAGTCTACATCTGAAGGAAGATGGTTTGATGCTCTGAATTATTCTCTATAGTTATTTTGAATGTACACCTTTAAAAATCAAGGTCTCACTTAAGAATCCTTGCTCAAACCCTTCTCATTAATATTCTATAAATAAATTCTTAACCAGCAATAAGCTCACAAAAATTAATCCAGCTTTGCCATGCTTTTGCTGGATACATTGTTTTTTTGTCACCTTAATATATAAAAAAAAGTTAAATAATGAATAGTACATAAGAATTTCCCTTTATAAAGTTCACTGCCCACACATATATTTTGTTCATAAAGACCACCTTTTTGCTTCGATTACGGCATGTATTTGCCGTGGCTTCATTTAGATAAGCTTATGCAATGTCACAACATTTATACTTCCGTTTAGAGCCACATTCATTTCTCTCCAAGAACGTGTATTGTTGATGGGAGAGTTGGACCGCTGCATCTTCTCCAGCACTTCCCAAAGATTCTCAATGCGGTTAAGGTGTGGTGGCTAATCCACCTTTGAAAATGCTGCATCATGCTCCGTGAACCACTCTTTCACAGGTTAAGCCTGATGAATCCTGGAATATGCCATGTGTGAAAATGATTCCTCATGCTCCAACCCTTTCACATTTTGAGTCCTGGAATATGCCCGTGTTATCAGGGAAGAAAAAAACCTGATTGATGGAAAAAACAGGTCATTCTGTATATTCACGTATTCGGCTGAATTTCTTTGAGCATGTAGCTTTGCCAAACCTAGATTTGACCAACAGAAGCAACCCAGATCATAACACTGGCATGATTAGTGCATGACTTCATCTGCCTTTTTCTTACCCTGATTTACACATCAATCTGGAACGCTCAGAATGGCGAGTTCTCTTCGCATTGTCGCAATTCTCTTCATTTCACTATTAAACACAGCCCTTAGTTATAGTGTTGTTCTTATTGTTGTTGTTATTACGATTTGATTTCACCAAATGTATAAGTGATCTCCCATCACGATCATTAAAAAAATAATTCTGACCACATTTTTTATGGATTTAGTGGATTTACCACTTAATAAGGCATTTTACAGTTTTTAACTAAATTTAATAGTTTCAGCAATCTCCTTAGTTGTTTTTTTTGCTTGATGCAGGCCAATAATTTGACCTCCCTGAAACAGAATAACCCCCTTTGGCATAACAACAGGATATCAAATTTAAATCAAATTTAATTTGTCACATACACAGCCATACACAGTATGATATGCAGTGGAATGTTTTAATAACCGCCCTCGACCTATGAATAAAAAGAAAAATAAAGTGTTCTAAATAAAGAATATAAAATAAGAATATTATAATAAAAAAAATAGAGTATGAAAGAAAATATTTAAAGAAAAAATATAAAATATAAAATAAGAATATAATAAATGTTTTTTTGACAGTATAGAAAATATTAAATAACTTTTGGTCCTCTGACATGGTTGTTTATGAAACGTGAAGCTACTTACTGGTTAAATAGCTTAGTTTAGTTAATTCAAGGTAGTGATTTGAAAAAAATAATTTTCCCCCAAAAATATTTATAAGAGCGTTTCATAATAGAAAAAAAAAAGTTTTGTATTAAATTGAGATTTTTACTTATGTTTTATACAATTTTGCACTGCCACAAAGGTTCCTTGGGAATAAAAATTTAAATGTCACAGAGCGAAAAACATGCAGTACATCTGTATATATTTTATACAATTATAATTGTGTATAACATTTATGCAAGAATAAGAAAAGAAAATGAGATGCTAATTAAACTCACTTATAACTCATTCAGATTTGTCTCACTTGTGATCAAAAGCTCTAATTGGATGTGCCGATATTACGCTCTATAGACAGCTCCGTGCTTTCAAGTCTCTGTCCCTCTCTATGAAGTGGCACTTTCTTTTGCAGGAGCGAGCTTTCCACTCGAGCAGTCTCAGCTGATTGCTTCTCTGGCTTTGTGTTAATCTCTTTCAATAGTTTGTGTGTGTTCGAGTACGTCTGGTGCTCATTAGGGTGTGCATGTGCGTGTATGTGTGTGTGTGTGTGTGTGTGTACCTCATTAGCCCCATCCGACACGGTGAAAGTGAAGTCGTCCGAGTGTTTCTCTTCCTCACTGGTATGGACGTACTGCACGTTGCGTGAGGCCAGGTCAGCCTGAGTGAACGTGCTGATGCGCTTGCCTGTAACATTACCATCCATGTTTATCTCGATGGTTATGTAAGGAAGGACCACAAAACTATGATGCTTTTAAATTAAACACTCTATTGGGGTACTTAATTTAAATAGAATCCTTTTTGTTAAAAATCTATCTACAGAATCTATCTGTATAAAGCACTCTGTATACTGTATCTGCTACATTTATTAAAAACATCAGCCAAAAAAACAACAACAAAAAAAAACCTAGAAGGCTAGTAAGCTTGGAATTTTGCCTTCAGCAATAAATATCATTAATATCACCTTTCTGAGGCCTTCCACATGGGAGATGATAAGCCCAGCACTGAACCTCCAGTGCCCCATCATTATAAAGTTTTACATTTCCACTTAATTTATGATATACAGTACTATGCAAAAGTCTTGAGCCCCTCATATTTTGCTTCCAAACAGCCAGACTTTCTTGTATTTTTACGGTAGTCTTTTTTTTTTGTTGCCTTTTTTCATTGCTTTTTATTTGTTAAGCAGCACAGTGACCTATGAATAATTCAAGCATAAAAACCATCTAACTTAAGGCGTGAACCAGTGAGAAACAGGTGCAGATGATGACAGATGATCAGGCTGGTGATTAGTATACTGGTGATACTGAATGCTGAGTGGCTGGAACAGACGAGAGGGGAAATGAGGTTGCTGCTGAGGTTGTCACATAAACAATTTTTACATTGTATCTTTAGACACTTTGCAGCCTGTCGCAGTAAAACATTTGCTTTAATTTAATCTACATCATTGAATTTAAGATGAAGAAATGAGGAGTGGCTTAATGCTTTTGCGCAGTACTGTAAATTACCAGGAGAAAACCAATATTACCAATTCAAGTCAAGAAAATGTGAAGAAAAATATCTGAATCCTTAACTGTAACATTCAGAATTTAAATATTAATATAGGTTGTTGAAGCAAAGAAAAAAAAAATCTTGTAATTTTTGTTAAAATCGTTTTATTGCAAATATAATTAAGCAAAATGCTAAACCACTACCTTAACTTTCACTGTAGTTTAAAATTCTTTACTTTTTCACCTCTGGGTAAAAATGATGGCCAGGCAAGGGACGGTTATACAGTAGATGCACTTTTTATCTCTCATATGATAATCTAGTAAGACTTGGAACTCAAAACCAAGCCAAGAGATTTCAAAAAGATTTTAGTAAAACACTTCAAAACATTTTTATGTACTCCCATAGGCTTCCAGCAGCTATGATCATTTTTCACTCCAGCTCTCAGAAGAAGTGTGGGTGTAAAATAATACCTATGAAAACCTTTAAATAGAATGAATTTGTCCAAAACACCTAGTTATTTTTAGTCCTGGATTAAAAAATTTAATAAAACAGCAAGAACCATGCTTTTTACAATTTTACAATTATTATTTTTTAGCCTTTATATGGGGGTGTTCAAGTTAATTCAGGACTTTTGATTGTGCAGAACACAAAATACATTCATTTCTTTATATAATCCCCTGCTACACTAATGCACTTATCATATCATTTTACTAGTGCTTGGATACCATCAAGGTAGTAGTTTTTCTCACTACACCAGAGCCATGATCAGACTGCCTGCTTAATTTCTGAAATGCTGGCCTCCCAGAAACTCCTTCAACGGCCAAAACATGTCCGGACTGTACAGGGGATGTGGCTATAACTCTCAGTCGAGTTCCTGTAATGTGCAAGCGGTGTTGATTGTGTTGATTCCGACAGTTGGTAATAAATTATCTGTCAATTTTCTGACAGTCCTGAATGTTTACAGGAACGACTGCAGGATTGTCAGCCAGGATTGTCATTTTGCACTATTAAACTATGTTTTACTGCAGCTAAGAGTCTCATCACTGTAGTCTGTTGGAGGTCTTCTGCAAATGTCAATCTTTAACAAGAAACGTAATCACAAATCCTGGTTTGACTTGAACACCTCTGTCAGTACATACCTAGGAAACTATCTAAAATTGCACACATATAGTGAAATCTGAAACGGTCTTCAAGTATTATTGTGTTTTAGTTTACTAGACCCACCTGCAGCCCTTAATACACAGAACATTTGTAGCCATTTTTTTTGCATTACTATGTTTTATTAAATACACAGGGGTCATATAGAGTGACAGATCATTTTATTCAGCACAACTTACGAAATATGATGAATTAAATTTTATTTTGTTTCAAAAAACAGACAGACCAGAAACTTAATTTGAACTCCCGACCCTGGAGGTGCAAGGTGAATGAGCTACATGCTAACCGATAATCAGCTTAGCCTTGCATTGCCTACCTATTGTAGAATTGATGCATGTGGTAGTGTTTGTACCTGGATTGTTAGAAAGTTCCAGATGGCCCAGCTGGGTCTGTTTGGTGATACTGTAAACAAGTTCTCCAGGTTCACTGTCCTGGTCTGTGGAGGACAGCTGCAGGGTTGTGATCTTCTTCACTGTGTTTTCATCCAACACCAACCCCTTATTTACTACTACTGCAGGGGGAAGTCTGTCCTCTGGGTGGAATAAAGTATTCCAGAATTGTTTAATTATTCATTATGAGAGCGAGTGTTTTTGTTAAATGCATATATAATAAATAGCAACCTACCAAGAACAGTGATGAAGAAAGACTCATCGATCAATTTGTTGCCCTCTGGATCCTCAAGGTCGAATTTGAAGGAGAAGCTGCCTCCATTCTCTCCTTTTTCATGGATATACTCCAAAAAGCCTTGATGTAGCAAAGAATGAAATACTGTTATATGGCATTGGAGGACTCTTACCATATACCAAATCATATTAATTTAGTATTCATAAATCCATCACTATGTGGCTTATAAAGAGAAACTTATGTCAAGCAGGACAAGCACCTCACTCAACTTTTGGCTACATAGTACTGTAGCAGGAAGAGTTTAAAACTACTTTCACTCTTGTTAATTACACTAAGTGTCGGTTGGTTTCCAGTTGTGCCAGTCACGGAAGCAAAGCAAAGCAAAATAACTAGTTGAATAAATAAATTAATCATAATCTGTTGATAATAAATGACATCTGCTGAACTGCTGTATAAAAGCAATATCACACTGACGGTTGTGCTGTATTGCTGAATATAGCATCATTTTGATGTCGTCCGACCGTATCACAGCCAACATACAGTATATCCAGCACTACAGAACAACCTCTCTTGTGATATTGCTCAATTAACTCTAACCATTAATGCCATTTTGGCCCTTTACATTTGAACCTTAACTATAGAGACTACACTAATAATTCACTTATTATTGGAGATCTTGTCACATGGATGCCACATGTGTCTCTTTGGGATGCGTCTGGTGTCTGGGGACGGTTTCACTCTACCATGAAGACGGTTCTGGCCTCGACTGGTGTTGACAGCTGTTTCT
>JAQMYJ010000014.1:14971247-14981247 GCA_030014305.1 Clarias laeviceps | reverse complement strand
CCACTGTCGCCGTCGGCTTGCTCACCAGGGACTATCTGACCATTTTGATTCATACACATTCAAATTCCATACAAACTAAAATAATTATTTTGATTGTGTAAAGCTGCTTTGCGACAATGACAATTGTTAAAAGCGCTGTAGAAATAAAATTGAATTGAATTGAACTTATTACCTGGTTATTCAGTACATTAAGGTCGTCAGCTGACTTCATTTTATTGCCACATAACATTGCTGAGCCTAGACCTGACCAACTAAAACAACCCCAGATCATAACACTGGTTGAATCTTGTTCTTTTGATCTTGTTATTTGTTCATCGTCTACAGCAGTGACATTTCCTTTCAAAGAGTAAGAAACTAAAACTCCTAAACTACCAGCCTCCAGGATTTTGCGTGAAAAGTATTGTCTGAAAATGTATACGCTTTGTCATTAACTGGGGTGAAATCAAGCAATACTGTATGTACTGTAGTGCTCCATCACATTTCCGACACGGTTCCTGTGATTATAGCTTAAAGAAAATGGAGAAACCTTTGTTGATGTCATCCTGGGTGAAGCTCTTGATTGGCCCCTTTGCAGAGATCTGGACTTTGTTACTGCCTTTGTGAAGCTGGAGTGTCCCCACACTCAGGTCTTTAGTCACAGTGAACTTGAGTTTGAGGTTGTCTGAGTCAATGTCTGTGCCTTTCAGGTGCTGCTCTGTGATCTTAGATGAATAACCTGGTGGAAATGATTTACAAAAATAATTCATAGTTTAAAAATTATTGGGTAGAAAAGCATAAATATAATAAAGACAGGATTTCACCAGAAACAGACTGTAATTCAGCAAAAACACACTGATCTCAGAATTATATCAGTAGTGGGAGGCAATTATTGAAAAAATGTTGGCAGCAGATGACTGCACAGATTTGACTGATGAAACAAACCAATATTTGATGATGCATTTAGCGTATTTCAGACAATTAGACTTTCAACTTCAACTCTATTTAGTACTTAGTTATTTAAAAAATGTTAATTAAGTTTAATTAATGATATATTTAAAACCTACAGCCTGACTGTTTAACCCATAAGAGCCCAGACCCATTTCACATAACACATTTTGGCATTATGCATTTTCCCTGACAATGTTAGTGGTAAAAGCCTGTGATATACAGTATGTTACTGTGATGTGTTCTTAATTTGTTTTATATCACTTTGTTTAAGTGTTGAAATGTAATCAGGGGTCGCTCAGTGGTTAAGGCATTGGACTACAGTTCAGAAGGTCCAAGATTCAAACCCCACAACCACCAAGTTGTCCCTGTTGGGCCCTTGAGCAAGGCCCTTAACCCTCAACAGCTCAGATGATTAAATGAGATAAAAATGTAAGTCGCTCTGGATAAGAGTGTCTGCCAAATGCCTAGCTGTGCACAAATTCACTGACTGGAGGTTCAATCACGTTTAACTTCATGAGTTAAAGTCGAGGAAAAAGCTGAATAAGAAACTTTCCAAATCATTGAAATGGTTTGTGACACCATGGGCTCTACATACTGTTTTGGCCAATATGTTTAATATTCATGTTTTAATGCATAGTCTGTATATGTGTATTCTATTTGTAAGTGCATTAACAGTGCAGGTATTGTATGGCTAGGAAAATGATTGACTATTGACAATGTTCCAGAATTCCCTCATCAGTGCATTCCCTTTCTTTAACCAACTTGGTAAAGACTCCAAAGTAATATAAAGTCATATTAAAGATCTTTCACGCATTCTGCAATTGTGGTTCCAATGGCTAGCCACTATGTATCCTCTCACACTGACCTGCTGCTAACTGAAGTCCTCTGTTGATTGTGACTCTGGGTCCTTCACTCTTTCTGACATCCATGCTGAACTCCAGACGACCCGACTCTGTGTGCACTCCGTCCGTTACGGAGAAGTGAATCTCGTCAGTCACCGATCCGTATGTATCGGGGGTGTATACCAGCAACTCGTCTAAGATGTCCTGGTAGGTGAAGGTGGAGCCCTGATGGAGAACCTTACCGGTCTCTAGAGGCTGAGAGTAGAACTGCCTCCTGCGCAGCTTGCCTGTAAACAAGTTGAAAGAGTGTTGAAAGAGCATGAAAGTGCCTGCAAATGACAATGATGCGAAGACAAATAAACGGTTGACGCTGCTAATGAGACAATCCTAGCAAGAAAAGAGAAGTAACTGAATCGAATCGAAAAGCCCTATTGCATGTTACTAGATGAGACGTCTCCCTGCAAACAGAGTACAAATCAACAGAACATCCTGACCTGTATTTTTCCTGACCACTATTTTTATAACCATGCGTTCCAAATTCACCTAAAGGGAGCAGACAGAAAATGAAAGCAACTGCAACCGAAAGCAAATTTGTGTCTTTCCCATCATTTCCCCTTCAGAGTCCTCCAGGCTTTAATGCTGGGTGAATTGTATCCATGTTTCATCTGACCTTTGCTTTAGATGAAAAAAGTAGAAAAGCACCAATCATATGTTTTTCTCATATTCCTCTTTACAAATCATATACACTGAAATTAAATAGTGTTTCATTCAAGACCATAGTCCAACACATAATGGCTATAGCAAGAGCACAAAATTTATAAATGCTGCAGTTAAACAACAAATGGTGGCATCTCTGTATACAGTACGCCACACACATTCATAAAAAACATTTTTTTTACTACGCAACAGTAAAGCACACAAATCACAACTCTCTTATTTATTTATTTATTTATTCATTCATTCATTCATTCATTCATCTTCTAAATGGTCTCAGGGGGGTGGGTGGGGGGGGTGGGGGGGCTGGACCCTATAGGAGCCATTGGGCACAAAGTGGGTTATTCTCTGGACAGGGTGCCAATCCATCACAGGGCACTCACCTCACACACATACTGTATTATTATAATTATTATTATTATTACTTTTTAAATTCTATTTATTTAATTTATTAATTTATTCATTTTTGTGAGGTGCAAGTTTTCCTGTCCATCATCCGAATTCTTAATCCTAATTCATTAAAACAGTAATAAAAAGCTGACCCTCTCCCAGCTCCGGAGCCATAAAAGTAATAATGGTGACCTTTCATTGAATTTCATTTCAAGGTCTGTTCTAAGGCACATGGTGACAACTAAAAAAAAAGGTATGATCACTTAATTATATTCACTAAGCATTGGTAAAGACTCTAATCTATATAAATAAAAGAAAGGTTTAGTCTGTACATTGGTCAGAACTCATTGGAGGACCAGTCTCAGAAAAATTTCTGTCTGTATGTCTGTATGTCTGTCCAGCGAGATTTTGTCACAGCATCAAACAAAAACTTTTCCCGTCCTTTGGTATTTGACTGAAGCCAGAAATGACCATAAATAAAATCAAAATGTTGACTAGAAGGAAGTTATGAGCAGTTATGTGCCAGATTACATCATAGCATCCAGCGCTTTTTTGAACAAATAAGTCGTTTTTTCCCTTGAGGTGGGCGTGGCTAACGCTTCAATCGATGGAGCCAATCAACGTGATAGTTTACCGTAAATACAGAGTATGCAGAAGACACAGCAATGACAAGACAATTACTTTAAAAAATGGTGCGTACACTATAAAAAGTAAACCTTGAGCCATAAATGAAATCAAAATGTTGAGTAGAAGGGTAGTTACAGTAGTTAGATATGTACCAGGTGCTGATCAGCTTATTTTTAGCTTTAATTAAAATTCTTTAATTATCTCTACAAATCATAGATGGGTGCTTACACTAGTATAACTTGAACTTAATAGGCAAAAACAGGAAAGATGAAAGAAACGGACCGTATGAAGGCTTTTTGATGATGGTAAGCACAATCTCATTTTCTGGCGTATCCAGATCCAACACATTGAGGGAGGAATTGGTGATGACGACGCCTGTGTTCTCCTCCACGTGGACGCTGTTCACAGAGATTACCGGCACTCTTTCTTCCTTAGTATGCTGAAATTTTTTTTAAAATTTAATTTTTGCATTAATGTATTTTCATACATTATATTTTTCATTAAATTAACTCCCTCCTTCCTGCTAAAGAATTTAAGTGTGATTCAACTAATCCGTGATGTAGACTGAAAAAACAAAAAGCAGTTTTACCTGGATATCAATGGTGACATCAAAAGCTTCCGTCTGACTAGATCCATCACTGATGTAAAAGCTAAAGACATCTTGGTGGATATTTACTTGGTGGACATTTTGAACATAAAAGATGTGGTCAGAGGTGAGGTCCTCAATCGTGAACGGGATATCAGGGTTAATTATAAGAGCTTCGCCGTTCGACCCAGCTGTGGACAAACGAGGAGCGCATACAGTCAAAACATGAACCTTAAGATTAGGTCAAGGACTCATTTCACAAGGATTTAAATCATAACGCGGCTATGCAAGACGAAATAAAAAGACAAATAAATAATAATAATTAAGAAATGCTATTTCTTGGAGTAAATATAAACTTAGAGCCAATAAAAAAAAAAAAACTCAGAGTAATATGTGGCAATATATTAAAACTTAAAAATTAACTTTGCAAAGACCGAATAACAAGACAGCTCTTCTCTGAGCATGAAATGAAAAATGAGCTTTATTTCAAGCTGTAGGGAAAAAAAAGGCTTTCATGATTCGTGATTCATACCCTCTTCGATTACCCATCATTTTCACCCCTTCAAACAAGAACCCTAAATAAAAATACCACATTGTCTCCTAGTTTTGCACTATTATTATTTTTTGAACATTATTTTTTGTGGCTTTTATTCTTGAACAAATTGGTGAAGCTCATTTTCCTGACAGAGCTCAAAAAAACATCAATGAATGCGAACTGGCTGTTTTTCATTCAATTTAGGAAGGAATATTCAGAGTGAACACAAACCCCTACCCTATCACCCAAACAAGGATGTGTTCCCTGTTGAATCTGGTTCCCTTCAAAGAGTTTCTTCGCGCTGCCATCTCATAAAGTTTTTACTTTGCCACCGTCACCTTCAGCTTGTCATCAGGGACAATCTACTAATTATGTTTTATACACATTTCCTCATTTTTAAACTCATTATTTGATTCTGTGTGAATGACCAGTGATAAAAGCGCTGTATAAATATAACTGAATTACATTGAAATATTGGGCAAGTCAGGGATAAGCATGGTAAAAAAAGAAAAAAAAACTCAACAAGACAGCTTAAGTATGGCTGATAGATAACAAAACTTAAAAGTGTGAGCTGTAATTCTGGGTAGAAAAGAAAATGGTCAGGGAGACATGGACAAAGATGAATTGATGTGTCCAACCATGCCGTTATGGAGGAACAATCAGGGAGGCTGGCTGGGGATGAGTAGGGCTTAGTATTCCAATGAAATGCAGAACAAATACATCTTAAAGCTATGACTACATGATCAAATGATGATGGTTACAAATGTCTGCTTCTGCATCAAATCGAGAAGTTAATGTTTTTCCTGTTTGTAAAATGGTTTCATTATAGTGGTTTACTATGGATAGTGTTTTACGTGAGAATTGGTGACTCAGTGGTCGGTTGCTCGCCCGCCGCTCGGAAAGCCCAGGTTCAATTTCCACCCAATGCCCAAACCCAGGCTACTGGATGCAGTGCTGGTCCCAGAGTTGGGTCAGGAAGGGCAAACTTGTGCCAAGTTGAGCGCGGAGCAGATGGTCTGCTGTGGTGATCCCATGACGGGAGCAGCCGAAGACTAACAATGAATAACTTAGAATACAGAAACTTTGAGGCAAAAAATCTACTCATATTTAACACCCACCTCGTTTTGTATTCTCGATAAAGCCATACTTTGGAGGACTGATCAGCCACACAAGCAGATCCTTTTGTGATGTGTCAGGGTCAGATGCTATGATATGATTGGCTGACAGTTGTACTCGGCTTCCTTCCCGAACCTGAAAACATCCAAAAATGTGTACTGTCTCCTTGATTTCAAAGCAAAAACAAAAACAACAGATGAAGGCAATGCTAACCTTGATACCACTGCGGACAGTGACTACAGGTGGCTGTCTCTGCACAGATGTGATGGTAATGGTGCACATCTGGTTGTCCAGGCGATTGTTCTCAGCATCATAGACAATGAAGTGGAAGATATCTGTGACAGGCTGGTTACCCGTGTCAAGCGATGTGACATACCTGTTTGCACAGTGTACTACATTTATTAATCCAGATACCTTTTATTTAATGATGGTGACATGAAATACACAGTTTCCACACATTAGTGGATATATTCAAAATTATACTAATATGCATAAAAATTTGGATATATGTAGAACATACACACATTGTCCATGTACAGTAGTCAAACTATATTCGTCTAATTTTCTTTTAGTCCAACATCATAACTTTCTGAAAAAAAGATCTTACCAAGGTTTTGTTTTCCTTGCACAGGAAATGTACTGAATTTTGTTTCGGTTGCATTAAAGCCGATAATTAGCTCAGCTTGGGGATCAATAAACGTAAAGCATATACATTTCGGTTTCATGAAAAAAAAAAATCTCGATAGCTTTTTGCACATCCCTGGACAAATGCTTAACACAATTTTGAGGCTATTGTGCTAATTTACTGTGCATCTCCTCACATTCACATAATAGTGCTAAATATCATCAGACGGCTGAATAATGTTCTCTTTTTCTAGTCCTATGCACACGCAAGTCTGTAACAGCAGGCACTTTCATCAGTGGTACATTTACAGTATGTTTATGCAAAAATAAACAGATTATTGAAATGAAGTACTACAACAATGTACATACATACTAATGGCTAAAAGGTTCCAATAAGCATAATGTGAACATTTGTGCTTTAGAAGCTTTTTAAAAGCATTGCAAAGCTGATATATAATAAATAACATAACTCATAATTGCTATAAATAAATAACAGTACCGTATCTTGTGGCGGTTGATGTCCTCCATGGTGAAGGAAGAATACTCATTGAGTTCTTCATGGTCTGAGGCAGACTTTGTCTTGGCAAGGATCCCGTACATGGGCACCGAAACAAGCTGGATACGAATCTTATCATCTGAGGAATCATTGTCCTGAACATGTGGTTTGAAACAAAGAGCAAATTAAGTATATCCACTGTTGGGGTTAATGAGCTGTCTTGGAAAATAAGCAAGAAAGAAGATGAAGAAAAGAACAAAAGAAGAAAAAGAAGAACATCTCACCACATAAGCCAGATGCGAGCGTGTGATGACGGTGCTGCTCTTCTCTGCCACTTCCATCGACAGCAAGGCCTTTGGGTCACGTCTAGGACCATCGCCTTTGACTTCTAACACATTCACCTGCACAGTGGTGGATGCCATGGACATTCCATCCGTTACGGAGAAGATCATGGTGTCCTCCTCAGTCGCGAGACCGGAATGCTCGTATTGAAGGACGTTCCTGGTGATGTCACTGAAGGTAAAGGTGTCACCTGATCCAAAGTTTTAGTATAGAGAAAGCACAATATTTAATATCTGTGCAGTTGTTTTATGGTAACTGTATTTTCGCACTATAATAAACATGGACAAAAGGTTCTGAAATGCTTTTGAATACAGAAACTATAACTAGAAACATTTTAGAAGGTCAGAAAACTTTTAGAACAACTCGGTTCTTGCGAGGGGGAGAACTGTGTATAAATACTCTGCACTCTAAGGGCTTCTTCCCTAAGGGGTTCTGACCATGCAGGCTACAGCGATGTAAGTGCAATCACTTACTGCACGCTGCACCTGGCAGCGTGTCTATTTAGGGGCCCTGATATCTGCGCACTTTGATCATTAGGTAGCACCGGGTAAGGTATCAGGGCCAAAGAAGAAGAACAAAGAAGAACAAGAAGCCAGTGCAAAAGAGAGACAGAACGTGGCACGTGATCAAGTCAAGTCTGCGCCCTCAGTTTAAGTGTAAAAGCACAAAGATTAAAACACACAAATCCTTGGTAAGGGTGGACTCACCAGAGCCCGGTCAGGTCTCAACAAAATGGTGGAGCTCTGTTAGTTTTTTTCTTTTCAGTTTTCTTTTCAGTTACAATTAATAACCCCATGCTATCTCCAAACGAGAAGGTCTTCCCGCGTGTGTCTCATAAGCACTCGTACACTACTATTTACCCCCTCAGAAGCCCTGCGTAAGAGCTCTTATAAATATTACATCTCTCATAACAAATCAGTACATTCTTAAAAATTGGGTTTTTTTTTTGCATAGGAGGCTTTTAGCGTTCTGCACACCTCCCCTGATTAAGGAACACTTCATTTTAAGATCCTGCACAGAACCTTTTTCTGTTATGAGTGCACGAATGGGTGTTTAAAAGGACCTACCATTAATCATTGGGGTCTGAGAGCCAAAATCCACCCTGAGAAGTGTACCGTGTACTGGACCCTCCACCAGCTCAAACTCGAGCTCATCTGGTGCAGTGTCAGCATCTGTTACTGCCAACTGCTGTCCACCTAGAGGCCAAGGAGAACCAGATGGTGAAAGATACATTCTCACAGGCAACTTTTTGAAGAACTTTTAAAAAATGTTTTTAAACTTGTTCCTTTTTAAACCTATTTTAAACCTTTTTATCCTGAAACTAGAAAACTGATTGAAACTGTGGACCATTAAAAATGCTTTCGGATAAACTCAAATTAATACAAACTATAATGGATCATGTTAGTAAAGACTTACCGATTGGTGCTCTGCCTCCGAGGCTAACCTCAAGTAATGGGTCCAAGATCTGAAAAACTGGAGGTTGCTGATGATTGGCCAACAACAGGATGGAAAAGTCCATCTCAGGGGTGGTATGATGACCATCAGATACTGCAACATATAAGCCAAGTGTTTAAGAGACTACATTATACTATGGCAACACCCTAGACACAACTGATTAATAAAACATTGCATTCTCAATGAAGAATAAACAGCACTACACCCTGTAATCACATCTTTTATGGGTTGTCATAACTAATATAAATCTGCCAAGCGTGCAAAAAGTGTTTCCCAGTAAGAAAAGACAAGCACATGATATAGATATCAAAGCAACTAAGCCAAAAAAAACAAAACAAGGTTGAATGGATAAATGAGATGGAAGAGATCAATCAGCTAGAGTTGTATTCGACTTTGGTTCCATTCAATATTAAAAACCGTTCATATCACAATACATCATAGGCGAGAGTGAACAGAAGCTGTTGCCAGGAGAGACAATAAAAAAGGAAAAAGGAAAAAACATGAGCAAGGATGAAATGACAAATGGACTGTGTAATTGAGCACTTCTTCTCATCCTTCTTATAGATAATAAAAATTGTCATGTGCATTTGCACTAAAACACGGAGGAGTATTTGAGTTAAATATATGCACAGGAACAGAAATTTTAGACAAGCAGTAAAATTCATTAATCAAAAAAGTTTAACGTGTAGTTTTAGATTTTGTATATTCTTCCTTGATGAAATTTTAATACTAAAAGCTTAGCATTATGATGTTATATTTGATGCGTATTACAGTAACGGTGTAGACCTTTGTTTAGTTGAACTGCTTTCCTGTCAAAAGGCGTTTGAATACATTTGCAGATTTTACTCAATTTAAACAGGCCTGAAAAAAAAACATTTTGTGATTTTACCATTAAATATACAACAGAAACACTAGTAAAGTTGTCACATGCAGAAAAACGCAATCAGCCTATTGAGTGGTCGTAAACCTCAGATTTTAAACTGAAAGCTTATTTGTCTGTAACTTTTTTCACAGTCAGTCATATTATTCAGTTACTCATATACAGAGAATGTGTATTATTTATTAGCTGCAGCAAATTATTCACTAACTACAGTGACAATAAAAGAAACATATTTATTTTTGAGAAGATTGAGAAATCTAACCATGGACCATAAAAATGTTAAGAAAAGTTTAGCCCACTTTATACCTATTTGCAATGTTAAGAAATATAATTAGTTTTTTCTGCTGACAATGTATTTATTTAAATTTTATTTTATATACAATGTATATATAATAAATTATATATATATATATATATATATATATATATATATATATTTTTTTTTTTTTTTTTTTTTTTTTTTTTT
>JAQMYJ010000014.1:14957229-14971147 GCA_030014305.1 Clarias laeviceps | reverse complement strand
TTTTTTTTTTTTTTTTTTATCGATCTATTCTTTAATACTCACATATAGTATAACTCAAGCTTGGTCGGTACCCTACCCCCCACCAACTCCCATTAATACCACAGGTCTCCCCATTAAGCACATTCAAATTCTAACTGATGTGTGTGTTAAGACATATTGCTCTAATTTCACAGCCATCATATGAGAATGAAGAAGGCACGGCTGTGTCCTTCTGTCAGAAAGAATACAGAGCGAGGCACATGGTATGATATAAGATTGAGCCGGAGAAAGATGAAGGAAAGAGAAAATAAGTCATATCCAGCAGACTGAGTCCAATATAATGACCATGGAGGCGAAAGCTGAAGAAAGATTAGGTTACTGTGTGTGAAGGAAGGCTTGAAGGCTGGCAGAGATGAATACAATAAGTGACAGAGAGAGACAGAGATATACAGACTGAGAGAGAGAGAGAAATAGATGAAATGGCGAGTCAACAAAGCTGCTGAGGCAATATACCTGTGAAATGGAAGTTCACTGACTCTGGCAGACCTGCAGAAATGAAACAGTGTGAGCAGAGTAGATGTGGAGGAACACAGAACCTTAAGGGCTGGTGAGGTGCAGTCAAAAAATCAAATAACTGTTTAAATTGTCAATAATGCGCTGGAGATAGAGCTTAGTTCAAAAGCAGTAATGCAGGACTGAGTCAAGTTTGGGCTATTTTAAGCATTTATTAACTTTTCAGACAGTAGCTTAACATTTCGTGGTGGATTATTCTGAGCTCCAGGACTATAATATAATAGCATTCAATCACTCATATTTTATCCATTTTAAAAAGGCTATTTGTGCCTAAACAGCATAAAATTACATTTACATTACAATGAGAAATGATACATTTATACTACAAGAAAGAAAAGTTTAAATGCATGAGGGTTACGACTACTCAGAAGCACCGGCAGCTATAATCCCTTATGCACTGTATGTGCTTTTTTTATGATTTTAGTCAAATTTGGTGGTCAATGCACTTTTACGAAATGTTTTATGGAGTTTTATGATGGTTGTGTATCGGGTACCATGAAAAAGAACCTGAATCTATTTATCTCTCTCTCTTGCTTGCTTGAGTGCTCACCTACTGAGTAGTTGTACGTGTGTGCATTGCATTACAGTGAGACATTAAAAGCTCCAAGGCGATTCTTGGACGTACTATGAAATATTATCCTGCCTGTGCCCCTGCTACTACTTTTACTACTACTACTAATAAAAATGGCTCTAATTGACAAGAATTCTATGAGAATACCTCTACCAGAACTATCAAGACCACTTCTATTATCATTACTACTACAACACTACTACATTACAACAACTACTACTGTATTAGTGTAATGTGCAGCAGAAACCAATACTTCTACTATTACTGGTGTAGCGTTGTTGACAGTTTCCCTGTAGGTTTCGATGGATTTACATATTGAAAATGTACAGTATAGTTGATTTCATTGCATGTAAAAGGGTTTAAATAACTGTAGTTCATACTAAGAAGAATCGAGATGCATGCACAGTAAGTACAGTATGTACTTCAGAGCTACAGTACTGTATGTTCACCCAGTATTTGATCAGAAAATCAATATAAATTACCTGGTTCAATCGGACACAGACAAAGCAGTTTTGCAACAACTAACACAAAACTAAACCAGAACGGAAGGCTGTGCCGTATAGGTCTGACATATTCATCGTATTTCTCCAGCCACCTACCAGTAAAGGAGTACTGGTAAAGCTCCTGCAGATGGGATGGAGCCTGTGGTGGCCTGTAGATGATTTTTCCAGCGTCTACATCGGCCTGTGTGAAAAAGCGAACGTGAGCGTACGGCCTCTCGCCGTGCTCCAGAGTGCCTGAAAGAAACACAGAAGCATTCCAATGGATCTCCAGAGCAATCAGATGCAGCATCACTAGCTGTAAGCTGTTCAGGAAAATCTGCTGCTGTAAAAAATGTTTTTTATTTTAAAATAAATATGCATAACCGTGACACATAACACTACTGTGACACTGATAAGAATTCACTTTTAAGAGCAGGGATTGCAATTGAGATCTATAAACAGGTCCTGGTGATTAAATATTAATAACTGGCATGTGTTTCTAAATTTTTTAAAACACATACAGGAGTTTCCTAAGACAATGTAAAAAAAATAAATAAATAAATAATAATAATAATAATAATAAATAAAAATGTGAAATTTTTTTAAAGTTGCATGTCAGACTTTAAGACCATAATTAAAATGGAATATTCCAGTTACTATACTGGGTTTCAACACTACATATAATATATATATATATATATATATATATATATAATAAAGACAACAAGAAGTGATGTACTTTACTTTATGTATATGAAAAATCAAGCATATGAAAATACCAGTATCACTGTAAAGTAATAAAAACATTTCTGTTTTCAGAATCCCACTGAATCATCAACTGAGTGTAATTTCTAAAACATCCATTCAGCGCTAGCTGGCACAGTGTTTGTCAGAGCTATTGGTGTGAATCATATTAAGCTATAACAGAGGTTCGGGTTACCGTGGCCTGGAGCTAGTGGTTTGGTGATGTTGTAAATCAACTTGTTGCTTGGCGTCTCTGAGTCAGTGAAGGAAAGAGCGGAGGGTGTTATCAGGGTAATGCGATCTTCCAGTGCCTGTGCATCCATGCACACACACACACACACACACACACACATAACATCCATATAAAATCACCCAGATGAAACACATGATGTCTGGAGATCACTAAGATTTAAGTCAGCTTTATTACACTATCTGAGCAGCAGGCTGGAGGACACACAAAGTGCTGCACAAATACAATTCTAAACTAAAAATTATTCATAGATTACATTTAGTAATCAATAGATGTCCATAATATATATATATATATATATATATATATATATAAAGCTAGAACTTTTAGTTTATTCCTTATGTATTATGTAATATTTTCATGTATGCAACACCCAGCAGCTTTTTTTTGTAAAAAAAAAAAATTGTCTTTTACATAATATGCTGCTTTCCTTTCAGGCCTACAGATATTTTCCTGTAAGATTTTTATTTTATTATTTATTTTTTTGCTGAAATACTAATGTCTGGAAATCAGAAAGTCATAAAATAAATATGTATTGTAAAGCTTGTACTAAACACAGGGTGCCTAAAACCTTTGCACAGTACTGTACATAAATAATGAAAAATAAGCTTTATGTGCAATTTCTGTAATAGTTTTTTCATAAATAAGACATAGAGACAGAGAGTGGCCTTTTTTCACACGTAAGATATAAGACAAAATTAAGAAATTTAATAATAATAATAATAATATAATAATAAAATTATTATCATTAAATGAAAAAAAATGGCTATTAATATATATATTTTTTTATCTAAAATGTATCAATCCAAAAGTTTGGAAGACAAAATCAATGTTTTCACGCTCATGATCTACCTATTTTCTTTCCTATCGCCTAATCAGCTTGGTAATTGTATAATATTTAATTTCAAAAGCCACAGGAAACTAACTCTACATGCGAATGTATGCTCTGTGATGTGTCCATTACGTTGATCTGGAGATCTGCTCCAGGGGCGAGCTGAGGAAGACCCGGGGTCTGAGGCATCACTCCAATTGTAAAGGTCTGAGCGTCACTGCGTGTGTCTGGAAAAGCCTCTGCAGACACCTGCAACATCAAATTTACATTAATACATATCACATACAGTAAGTACATTCACACAATCATATGCCCATGTGTTTCTTTAAACTTTATTAATTTAAATCTGCTTTATTAAACTCTTGTAATCTCAAGTCGGCACTGTGCAGGAAATAACTGCAGAGAAAAACAACCCGACTTAATTAATAAATCCCTCATGTACTGTACCTCTTTCCACATGATGTTAATCGTTCCTACATCTCTACAGTACATTTATCTTTATTCAGACTCAGAGGCATGATCATTTCTGTTCGAAATCACGACCGTCTTGTTCCACCAGATCAAATATTTAATGCGGCATTTCAAAGATGAACGATTTTATTTTAACTGCAGGGTTCAAACATCTTTATTTCCCTGCAAGAACACATCCTTTAAAACAAGGTTAATTCTAAGGAAAGAATTTAATCTTTCAAGAACTATGAGGGTCGGGCTGCCTTCTCAAATACGTCTCAAGGGTATTTACTGGAGTGGGGAAAAAAAAGAAACGTTTAACCGTTTGAGTGGATTGAATTTAGTGTTTAATTGGGTAATCAGAGACAAACTAGTGTTCAAAGAGGGAGTTAAAAAAACAGAAAGGGAGAAATTAGAAGGCTGTAACGGAGTGGACTCCAAATCAGTGAAAATTAGAACACAGGAACACAAGAACAAGGTTAAGAAAGGTTAAGGAGTGAAGAGACAAAATGTTCTTGTTTAAGACTTAATTGCTGGTCTGAATATCCGAAGCACCACAAAACAACCGTTCATCTTGATTTTCTTGTTCTTTTCACATAGTTGACTCAGAAAGTAAGATTATACCCTGATCGCCCATAACATTAACACCACAGCCTGGAGAACTAAATATCATTGAATATCATTGAGCAGACTGAAACGCTGGCCTCCCCGGAACTCCTAAACTCCTTGTTAGGACTGTAAGGGGGATGTGGCTGGGATGTTACTCCCAGCCAAGTTCCTGCAATGTGCAACTGATGCAGTGGGCCGTGTCAGGTTGTGCACTGCACTGCAAAAAAAACAAAATGCCTTTGGTGATCAAACAGTACATTTTTTTTTTTCATGAGCGTTCCACTAATGTTCACGCCGAACAATTTAGCGGTTTGACTCCTTGTAGCGAAACAATTACTGAAATAAGTTAATGGTGCCTACAATAGAAAGTATCCAAACACTCAGTTAGAGTTTGCTGTGTATGAGGCTTAGCAGGCAAACAGTTTCAGGTGGCCTCCAAATTCCCCAAATTTCCATCTGATCGAGCATTAATGGCATGTGCTGGACAAACAAGTCAGATCCACGGAGGGCCCCACCTTGCAACTTTCAGCACTTAAAGGATCTGCTGCTAATGACCTGGTGCCAGACACCACAGCATACCTTCAGACGTCTTGTCTTGTGGAGACGTGTCCTGAGAGGTCAGAGATGTTTTGGTGGCACAATGGGGATTTACATCCTAGGTTATTTTAATGTCAATGTTTTTTTTACTGCTGATCAGAGTTAATTCAGTGTTCTGATTTTGAGCAATTTATCTTGTATTTATTTGTCCTTGCATATTGTTAGAGACAGGGATAACAATTTTTTTTGTGTTTATTTTAACTTGTTTAGTCATCGTGTAAAAAAGTTCCTAAAAGAAAGAAAGATCTTAAATAAAGAACAAATGCTTGTCTTTGATCAAGTTAACCTCATTAGAGAAAAAAAACTAATCAATCATTCATTCTCACTCACTCACTCATCGTCTATACCACTTTATCTTGTATTCAGGGTCACGGGGGCCTGAAGCCTATCCCAGGAGACTTAGGGCACGAGGCGGGGTACACCCTGGACAGGGTGTCAATCCATTGCAGGGCACACACACATACATACACACACTCAATTTGGGAACGGCAATTAACCTAATCTGCCCACTTTTAAAACTTGAAATGAGGCACCTTGACCCTACAGAACATTGTGACATGTGTATGTGTTTGTAACCTGGAACTGGAAGGTGTCTCTCTGAGTGCCTCTCCCATAGTGACGGTACCACACAGTGCCCTCATTGACGTCCTGCTGGGTAAACGAAGAGGTTGGCGTTGTATCTCTGCTCTCTGGAAAGGTCTGCCAGGCCTCCACTGGACCATCAGCTGCCATGGGTACCAACACAATCTCACCTGCAAACACACACACACACATACACACACACACACACGTACATTAAATTGACAAAAAAATCTTAGACTAACTGTGTGGTTACTAATACATTTCATTAGCAAGATATGTACAGTACAGTATGTCTTACAAGAGGCAACACTTAGTATATCCTGAACTAAACGTTTGCACATTTTCTCTCCAGGTATCAAATAATTTATATTTATTGGTTTGGAAATAATTGCTTTCTACTGTAGATTCCCACTGATGTTAAGCAATACTGCTCACAGCAAACTCTTTTCAAACATTTTTCATATTGCTCGAAGCAGGGCGGATACAAATGTTTCCCCTTGACAGTACAGGATTTTAGTATATACTGTAAAAACTACATTAAATTAGTGAGAATGGTATGCTTTTTCTTGTTGCAATATATTGCATTTCCTTTCTATAAAGTCAACTGACTAAATTATTCAAGCTCTTTCAGATGAGACTTTTTGAAAAATACAAATAAAAAGGATGAATAGTTTACAGAAGCTTTAACGTTTCGAGGTGACGTGTGGTACCGTATTGGGGCTGTCCGTTGTCAGACTGGATGGTGTAGAGGATCTCAGAGTCACTGGCTCCTTTATACTCAGCCTTGAGATGTTTCTTGGACAGCTGCACCATCCCTCCTTCTCTCACCCAGGTCTTAGGAATTGAGCGGATGTGAGGGATGAGACCATTCTACAGAAACAAACACAAATGCTGGTATCATTTCATGCACAGATACAGCAAGCAATCTGCCCATGTTTTCATCTTCCATGGATCATTTAGTAGAAAATTACTTAGCACAGTAAGTCAATGTGATGAGAGATTAAACTTCATTTTGTGCAGTTATCCTGGATTAATCCAATTAAAAATTTTCTGTAGTTGACAGAACATGTGAAACTTTACTTATTTTATTATTGTGTGTTTATATTGTTTTAGGACCATTATGGATATCATCACTTTCTAATATTTGCAATATTTGAAGCTTTAATCTTTTCCCAGTCTACTGGTCAGACAAAATAAAACCTGAAATAAAATCTCTGAACCATAAAGTAAAGTCAAGTTCACCAAACAGAACATAATGAATCCCCACACTAGACCACTTTTCAGAAGAGGAAAAATTTGAAAGATTATAGCTGAAGTTTAAAAAAGATCAATGATTTCAAAGCAGGAGGGTTTACACGACCACACGATCCATTTTGATACAAACACTGTGTGTGAGTGAGATTAATCAAAATAAAGTAAACTTATAAAACGCATCCTTCTATCATCTCTCACTTCTACAACATCTTGATAAGATAAGTAAGACAAATAGACTCCCCATAGATTCCAGTCCTTGTCCGTTCTCCGTGCAACCCAGGAGCATCAAACATCTCCTTTCAGATATCATCAGTTGCATAGAAGATAATCAAAAGGATGGTGAGATGAAAGCTGAAGGGGATTTGCCTTGGCAGCACTTTTATCATAACTGCACTCAGGCAGATCTGCAGTATTCACAGTGGCTCAGGTGTGATGAGATGGTGTGTGTTCTGGGGCGGGGGGGGGGGGGGGCATCTTTCCACCATTGTGATGGTGTTTTCATAATGCAAGAGTGAAGAAATAAGGAGGCAAAATATGGTGTAAAGTTCAAACTGTATAGTTTATACTTTGGCAATAATTTAAGATAAAAAAAAAGGTGCACCACAAAATGTGAGGTGAAACCAATGACAGAGATTACAATATCTTCAGATCTTCGCTTTAACAAAAAAAGAATTCATAACCGTGGATCAAAAGGCATTAGGTTCCATTGACTGATAATAATAATAATATTATTAATAATAATATTAATAATAATACAACCCCAAATCAGAACAAGTTGGGACAGTATGGAAAACGCAAATAAAAAAAGAAAGTAGTGATTTCTAAATTTACTTTGACTTGTATTTCATTGCAGACAATACAACAGCACATTATTTAATGTGTTCCTGATGAATTAAATTTTTTTTTTTTTTCAAAATAAACATGTATTGCAATTTTGGTTCTAACATATTTAAAAAAAAGTTGGAACAGTAAAGCATTTACTACTTTGCAATGTTGCCATTCCTTTTCACAACACGTTTAGGGACTGAAGACACCAAGTGATGAAGTATTTCAGGTGTAATTTTGTCCCATTCTTCCTGCAATCTTAAAGTGGGCAACAGTACGAGGTCTTCGTTGTCGCATTTTGCGCTTCAAAATGCACCACACATTCTCTATTGGAGAACAGTCGGGACTGCAGGCAGGCCAGTCAAGTGCCTGTATCCTCTTCCTCCGCTGCCAGGACTTTGTAATGTGTACAGAATGTGGTTTTGCATTGTCTTGTTGAAATATGCATGGGCGTCCCTGGAAAAGATGTCTTCTTGAAGGCAAAATATTGAGGTCCAAAATCTCTAAGTACTTTTCAGCATTAATGGTGCCATCACAGAAGTGCAAGTTACATTTGCCAAGGGCACTGACACAACCCCATACCATGACAGACCCTGGCTTTTGGACTTGTTGCTGGTAACAGCCTTGGTGATCCTTTTCTTCTTTGGTCCAGAGCACAAGGCGTCCATTTCTCCCAAAAGATGCCTGAAATACTGATTCATCTGGCCACAGTACACGTTTCCACTGTGTTATGGTCCATTCCAGATGCCTCCTGAGCCCAGAGAAGTCGACGGCACTTCTGGACACTGTTAACAGAGGGCTTCCTTTTTGGCAGATTACAGTTTGAACTGGCATTTGTGAATGTAACTACGTATTGTAGTACTTGACAAAGGTTTGCCAAAGCATTCCTGAGCCCATGTGGTGATATCGCTTATAGCTGAATGATGTTTCTTCATGTAGTGCCGCCTGAGTTGTTCCGCCATACAGTTGTTCGGCTTAGGCTTGTGCCCTTGTCCTTTACGCACTGAAATTCCTCCAGATTCCTTGAATCTTTTAATAATGTTATGCATTGTTGAAGGTGAAATATCCAAATGTCTTCCTATCTTTATTTGAGGAAAATTTCAATAATTTTGTCATGTATTTGTTGCCAAACTGGCGATCCTCTGCCCATCTTTGCTCCTAAAGGACTAGACCTTTCTTGGATGCTGCTTTTGTACCAAATCATAATTACAATCACCTGTTGACATCATCTGTTTGACCTCACATCATTATTTAACCAATTTACCTGATTACTAGCCCTAAACTGCTCCTGTCCCAACCTTTTTGGAATGTGTTGAAGGTCTGAATGACAGGAAAGGATGTATATTTACAAATGAAATGAAGCTGACCAGACAAAACATGAAATATTTTGTGTTCATATTATCTGCAATGAAATACAAGTCAAAGTAAATTTAGAAATCACTACTTTCTTTTTTTTTTTTTGCATTTTCCATACTGTCCCAACTTTTTCTGATTTGGGGTTGTATTATTATTATTGGGACCAACCATCAAGTGGAAAAGATCAAAGCTGTTTGTTTTCAGACATGGGATATGTAATATTCTGGGCTCCATCAATGAATAAAAAAACTACAGTATATCTTTTTGTCATTCAGACATAAACTACAAGTCAAAAGTTTAAAATTAATGTATTTCTTTCTACATTGTAAAACAATGCTGAAGGCATTCAAAATATGCAATAATGCTCGGAAGACTTCATAACGGCTCCAATCTGAGGTGCTGTTTGTTAATTGATGATTTTTGAGGTTGGTAACTCTAAATGAACTTCTCTGCAGCAGAGGTAAGATTTGGTCTTGCTTTCCTGGGAAGGTCTTCATGCTTGATGGGTTATGCAAATGCATTCAACACAATACTGTTCTAGCAAGAACTATTCCAGAGCAGCTGATCTTCATGACTGTTGTTGTCATTGTTGTTACTTAATTACATATCATGTCATATGTGTTATTTTATTTTTTATTTTGAAAAATAAATCCAAGATTGTTTTAGAATGTTCCTCATTTTTATATAAATGCTCTGAGGGCATCATTCAAACATATCCACATACATGCACAATGTTTGCCATTCTCGCAAAATTCATTCTATGATAAATCAAGTAACCTATGATATAACCAGAGGGTTGCCAGATCAACAAATCCCACACGAGGAACATTGAAAACAACATTGAAAACAACTCGCACTGATTAAATAATTCATTCAAACAACCATGGTTGGAAATATTTACAAAGTTTTAGCAGTAACTTGAAGGTGAATTACAGTACATGTGTGACAGCATGAGATTGTAATTTTCACAATGTTCTCACTCACAAAGACGATCTAATGATAATGTTCCTGCTCACTGCAAATCTTTTTTGTTAAATATAAGTACAGTGGAACCTTGGATTACGAGCATAATTTGTTCCGGAAGTGGGCTCATATTTCAAAACACTTGTAAATCAAAGCAAATTTGGAAACTAAAATTATTCGTTCCGCAGCCCAAAAAAATGTATACATAAAAATAATTAATACAAAATATAAAGTAAAAATAAAACAAATTAACCTGCACTTTACCTTTAGAAAAAGTAAAAATAAATCTCGACAGATAAGTGTTTCTGTATATGCACGCAGGTGCTGTGTGTGTGTGTGTGTGTGTGTGTGTGTGTGTGTGTGTGTGTGTGTTGGCGAAAGGAGGTGTGTGTGTGAAGGCTCACGGTGCCCAATGACGCGCGCGCACACAGACACAAACTGCAGGCTGATACAGAGAGGGAGAGACAAACTGGATCTTCAACCTCTCCAATGAGACTTTCTTTTGCTTTACACACGTGTGTTATAATAAACAGTACAAGTGCGCTGTACACACACATACAAACACAAAATAAAATATGTTTTACGCGCACACACACATGGTCACAGTGTTATAGTAAACAGTACACGTGTACACGGATGTTGATTATACCAGTAAGAGATGAGCACTAAGACCCAGCAGGGGACACGATTACTCACAATTACGCAGCACAAGAGAGAGAAAAACTGTTGGCTCAGCTGTGATCACGTGATGCTTGGCGTCAAAACAAGAAGCGCATGCGTGATACACGATACTCGGTGGTCGTAAACCAAGACTTGTTCGATTTCCAAGTCAAAATTGATTAAAATTCTTTGCTCGTCTTGCGGAACACTCGTAAACCGCGTTACTCGTAATCCGAGGTTCCACTGTGCAGTTGACATGAGTATACAGCAAATAGCAACCCTTTCCCCTTGATCACAAAAAACGAAAGTGAAACTAATAGGTTCAACTTATCATATCTTGTTAATCAGCATACAATACTGAGAGTGGATGCCTGAAGAATGCCTCAGTCCACTTTGTGCTTTCTAGAGGATCATTGATTAGTTCTCAGGACTGCTCTCAGGTGTAAAGCAGCATAGTATCTCTTGGATAAGAGTGTGAAAATGGGCTGGAAATAAAGCTACTCTATTATCAAAAGATTGCAAGTTTGAACCATGAGCCTACACAGGCCTGGGAGACTAGCAGACAAAATTGAGCTGCGAGCTCACAAGATGGGTGGGTTGGCCCTGTCAGTTATACTGGTGGGTGTCTGTGAACTCATGTGGACGAGGGCTGAAACCATTTTCCACTGAATTAGGGAGAAAAAAAAAAAGTTTAAGTCAGCAAATTTGTTCTCTATTTCACTTCCTGGGACCCAGTAGAAACAGACCACGTCAACAAATAATCCAGAGCTGAAGTCTTTCAAGAGGCTTTCCAGGACCTGCACGGCCTTAATCAGGGATTAACCTCCATTACCAGCCAACAAAACACCCCGCTTTGCTTCAGAAAGTCCAAAAGCTTTGCATTTTTTATTTAAATGCTTTTAATTGCAAGCCTTTTTTCTCCCCTTAATTGTGAACAAACTAAATGAGTAGCTGTTCTTTTCCCAGGAAGTGAAATCCTTCACGTCCTGAGCTGAAGCAGAAATCAGTCAACTAACTGCAGGCCTTTTGTTATTTTTACGACTTTAGTCTCTCACAGCGTCTTATGATTTCATTGTGCCATTAAAAGAATAAGGAATAAACCCCTTTTTTTTTTTTTAAAAGGATAATATAGTTTCAGTAGGAAGGAAATATGGTGGGAGGTAATTTGATAACTATAAAGGGAGAATCCATGAGTGAGGGTGAGGTGAAAGGCACTAGAGCCTGAAGGGACGAAAAAGAAAGACAAGAGGAGACAGTGGTGATTGGAGCATGACCAAAGTGAGAAACACTCCTATCAGTCTAGACATCAGTGAGGCTGAGGGCAACACGTGTCTGGTCTTGTTCCGGAAGCTGAGAGCATCTGAATGAGTGAGATGTGATGATAGTATTGTGTGTGTGTGTGTGTGTGTGGTTTTGGCAAACGTATGTCATTTGAGCCCCACTTAAGTAGTGACATCATCTACTGTGTACCTTACACACTTTACAGTTGGACGTTCTACTTAGGACACAACCACAGCACCAAATAAATACCGCTTTTGAATGTTTTGGACTATTTCAAATTATCATAATCAAGGTGCTTCATATTAACCCATTCAGAAAATGTGAGAAAGGCTTATGTCAAAACCTGTGTGATTTTCAATGTTTTATGCAGTTTCTGTGTAAATGTCTAATTGTTATATTTGTAACTGTTTTATTTTAACTTTAGTTGTTACTTACATTTAGAGGACAGATTATTAATTAGGCTGATTTTTTTTTTGTTTGCCTAAGCATATTAACCTGATTAACAGGCATGTTCATCTGTTGGTAGCCCAGCGTTATTGCTGAGAAACCACAAACAGTAAAAGTTCACAAAAGCTGTTGTTTTTCTCCTCTACTTTTTCATAGCCCATAAAAAACATATCTATAAAACTAAAAGGATATTACCTGTAATACTTATCTTAGTACATTCATTCATTCATCATCTATACTGCTGGACAGGGTACCAATCCATCACAGGCCACACACACATACACAATGGATAATTTGGGAATGACAATTAGTCTAACCTGCCTGTCTTTGGCCCTAAAGCAGGAATCGAACCCCTTGACACTAGAGGTGCAAGGCGACAGTGCTAACCGCTATGCCAATGTGCTGTCTTATCTTAGTACATCACTAGCTAAAATGTGCTAAACGCTAGCTAATATTATCTGTTGGTGAATATTAAACGCACTTATCATCTTATATTGTTCATTTGCAACTATATTATTTATATGTTTTATGTTGATAGAAATGCAAACAAGTGGTAACGTTTTTAATTTCAGATGTACAGTGCTTTCTTAAAGTAAATGTCCAAAACTAAGAGAGCTGATTCCTGGATGGTTATTAAAGGGAGCTGTTACTGTAGCTATCTAGGATCAGCCGACCTCACTAACTAGCAAGGACAGAGTACATAAAATTTTTTATGAGCATGAAATAAAGGAATTATTATTAAACATGTTTGAAATAAATAAAAGTTAAGCAATTTTGTTTAGTATTTGTTATTATTAAACTGATATATTCTGTCAAATGGAGGGGAAAAAAGAAAACCGGCCAAACAAAAACGAAAAAATATATAAATCAGCTCTGGTTGCCTTTTGTTGTAAAGATCTACAGTACATTGACCATAAAAAAAATAAAATAAATAAACAACATCTAGTTACATTACTAATTTTAGTATTACTAAAGTACTAGTCATTACTAGTACTTTGATACTTTCTATTAAGTATACCTACCTTTCCCATTCACCTGATGGTCAGTTATAATTCACCAGTATAACTGACAGGGCTTTAAATGTGTAAATCTTTAGAACATTTAGACATTATGGTCTCACAGTAGTGTTATAAATGCACATGCCACGATGTCATTCACGTTTTCTCGAAATAAGCTCATACCACATTAATGCAATTACTTCTCCATGCGTGATGCAAAATCCATAAATTCACCTCTGTTGTGCTAACTTAAGGCCATCTGGAGGTACGATTTTATGATAGAACAGTTATTTTATTATAGGCTCCACCCTGAGAAACGTCTCGAGTTACTTTGCTGTAACCCTGTTCCCTGAAAAAGCGGGAACGAGATGCTGCGTGAAAACGCTACGGGAACATCTTTTCGTGTTGCCAGTTGTGAAGCATGTGTGTATCAAACACGCCAAATTTTGGCTTATATAACCTCGG
>JAQMYJ010000014.1:14915981-14957129 GCA_030014305.1 Clarias laeviceps | reverse complement strand
GATGACGTCACCTGACCGAGGTTATATAAGCCAAAATTTGGCGTGTTTGATACACACATGCTTCACAACCGGCAACATGAAAAGATGTTCCCGTAGCGTTTTCACGCAGCATCGAGTGTAGCTTTCGAAAGGGAACTAATATATTAAATATGACATAAATTGTTTTTTAAGAAAGTTTTGGATTTTATTCTGTTAACAAAGAAAATCCTAGCTTTTACCACAAACCCCTAGTTTATATTGGTAAATGAGTTTGCCGTCAGCAAAAAGCCTAAAGGATTACCACCATATTCTACCTTCTCCTGTCTTTACTAACCAGAGATAACAGCCCCACCTGAATTGAATTCACAGGTCAAACACTGTGTCATGTAGATAAAGAACAGAGGAAAACTCTTTCATGTGCCACATCCTTTCCCCTCTCAGTGAACTGGCTTTCCTGCCAAGCTGAGGGCATTTGTGATTTGTTTGATTATTGCTTGATTTGAAATGGCAGAAAAGTCTACTTTTCAGGTATTGCCGTAGTGAGGAATCCAAGTGCCAAGGCTAAACCGTTAATACTGGCACTTCTGTAAAATACTTTATATATTTAAGTATTCCAAAGTCTCAAGCATGAATTAGACCTACTGTATGCCATGAGTAAAGGTTTATTTTAGAATTATTCATAATTAAACCCATGATCCCACTGTATCTAGCGGACACAAGTGACAAGTCATAATCCTACAGATTGATCACGATTGCCTACCCTCTGAGCAACGTTGACATGGACGAGAACATTCTGGTAGCTGTGTCCATCGTTGATCTGCAGGAGAAGTCGATCCTGCTCCCCGCTGGTACCATCGTGAACATACTGTAGTTGCTCACGCACCAGCTCTTCCAACTTAAAACGAGACACCTGTACATCTCCGTGGACTCGAGTCAGGCGGCCATGCTGGGGAGGCTCCAAAACCATTAAGAGAACGTCTTGAGGGTTGTCATAGTCCTCGATGTGAAGAACAGACCTAGTAAGGATGAAGGCTTCACCAGGCTCAATGTAAATGGGTTGGTTGGTTACTACTACGGGTGGCTGTGGGAGAAAAGTTGAAATAATTTTAGAATGTTTGAACAAACTCCATCAAGATGAATAATTATAATGCAATTAGAGGGTTGGAATATTAAGTACTCAGTGATCTCAAAGGCCCAAACTCAAATGTGCAACCAACTCACTTGGGTCGCCATTAACTAGACCGATATTACCCAGAGGTATTACCCACACTGCATAAATTAAGTACGTTCACTGCATAAATTATCTCTTCACAGTTAGGACTATATGGAATATAAGCAAATGCAACGTGAGTTCCAGATACTAGATATAAAATCAATTCAGTGATGTATAGCAATTCTTTGGTGTGGCAGTTCATGTATCGCCACACTTAATCCTAACTCTGTTTTTTGTTTATTTGGAATAAATTTTTCATTTATACATGCTGCATTTGAGGTAGTAAAATGTTGCAGTTCCTCTATATTCTACAGGTGGTGTCCTCTAAACTATTCACATATTGGCAAATAGCACAGCCTCTTGTGTGGTAGTAGCAAAATATTTGTGAAGTTTTTTTTAGAATAGTAACATAATCTGAGAAAAAAATGAATAATTACAGAATCACAGTCTCAAATCGGCACCTAGGCATCATAATAATATTGTATCGAGTGGCCCATAGTTTCTAAACAAACGCAAGACAATGAAGGCTATTTCTACATAATATCTTATTCTATTTTATAGACCATTCTATGGTGCATTTATTTATAAACACAATAAATCAATTACAGTGCTCTTAAAATAGGCATTATGGGCTTATATTTATTATATACTCTCATATTGAGGTATATTTTTTAGTTTCTTGAAAGTAAGTTCCTTACTTAATTCACGCATTTAAATATAAACTTTAAATATAAATATAAACAAAACATGAAAAAAAATGCACTGACTTTAGTTGCAAATGGTAAATTGGTACACCATCTTTATATATATGCAGTATATATATGAGCAGTTGAAGGTTAAGGGCTTTGCTCAAGGCCCCAACAGTGGAAACTTGATGGTGCTGGGGTATGAACCCAGGATGGAGTGCAGTAGTCCAGCACCTTAACCATTGTGCTACTCCTGCCCTATTAGATCCCCTTCTTGCTAACTTGGCATATAAAAGGTATTTAAATCTTGTCTGATTAAATAGTGTTTTCAAAAACAAGTGAGCAAATGTACTGTAGATGTTTCTCTTTTAAAATGTGAATAAAATTAAAATTATTAAGTAGAAAAAAATCTCATTTAGAAAATATTTCACGTTGTTACTTCCAATCTTGTTATAAAAATGACAGCCCTTTAGCATTATGCATCATGGGATGGAAAGAGAACAAGACAAAGGAGAGATCATGGGGTTTTGCTCTAAGCAGAAGCATGTTAATCTCTTTTCCTGATTGACTTTAGCTATGAGCTGCAGAAGACCACCCAGAAACATTCCACATTTCCCAGCTAGAGACTGAAAGTAGATAAGAGGCTAATTAACAAGGCTTAAATAGTTTTTTAACATAAAAAGATGCAAGATTCGCTACAAATAAACAAACAAAAAGTTTGATTTATAAAAATGCTCTTTATCACTAATTGAAACCTAGCAGAGATCTTAAAAGCTCAAGCTGTGACTGATAAATGAAATTGATTTTTATGTGACCGACCTCATAAATGAATATAAAACAATATCACTATAGCAGGTTATTAGCTTGACGGTAAATTAAATTATGTGTAAAAATTGTGCACTTATACAAGGTTTAACTATGCATGGAAATTGGTTTAAATTGTATGTAGATTATAAGAGTCACTTTAACTTATATTAATTTTGTAAATAACATTGGTTTATAATTAGTGTAGAAGCCAGTACGTACATACCGTAAAATACGAGAGACGTTCAAGTCAAATTAGGACTGATGAAATTCTTTGTTGATGAAGCAGTAAACACGATTGATATTTACTGAAGACTTCAAGCACAGTATTTAAATAGCGCAAACGCTTAAAAAAAAGCCATATGTCCATTAGTGATAGTCTTGGTCAAGATGGCTCATTCAGTGAGTTGAAAGCCTGATAACTTGTCACTATCTTGTGAAAGAGACGCATAAGTATGTGGGAACTGTACACACAATTGTTCATGAACACCACTTGCACATTACAGGAACTTGGCTAGAAGTTATCGGCACATCCCCCATACAGTCCTGACCCTGCTCCAAGTGATTGCCACAAGATTGGAACATCAAAGGAATTTCTGGGAGGCCAATGGTTCAGACATAAAGCAGGCAATCTGAACATGGCTCCAACGTACTGAGAAAATTTTCTGCATTGACGGTATACAATCACTAGTGAAACACTGGGATTAGTGTATTAGTGTAGCAGCGGATTATATCAGGAAATAAAGGTTGTTTTTACTCTCATAACTGTGTTCTGTTATTCTGCACCATTAAAAGTCCCGGTTTGGCTTGAACGCCCCTTATGTGAACCCAATCTGGGACAAACAGGTTTTAGTGAAATCCTGTCGAAATAACTGATGACACTAACAAACCAAAACCAAAAACATAATGCCTCCTCTTGAGTGAAAAGTTTGAATCCTTATCTGATAGTCATTTTGTGCATTCTCTTGAAGAAGCCAATATGTCCGGAGCAGACTGTGTGATGTGATATTACCTACAACCAAAAAACTTCAGTAGAATGTATGTACATCCCTGCTATAATAATTAATAAGTGCACATGAATGAATATAAATACTATACACTATATTCAATTGAAAAAGTTAGCGTATTTTTATACAAGTCTTTGCTCATGCATAGAAAACCTAAATATACAGTACTGTGCAAAGGTCTTAGATACCATATTATATGCTGTACCAATTTTGTTATACGTTTATCATGTCTGCATAATTATGTACAAAATCATTCAGTATTTCCATATATAACTTAAAAATTAATTAAACCTAACAACTGTTTTCTTATGAAACTGCACAAATGTCTAAAACTTTTGATTTTAAGCAATGAGTTTTCACTCCCAATATTGACTGTTTATTTTATTACTCTTTATTGCTCTTTATAGAGGTTTCTTTCATGCAGAAATGTTTTCAAAAGCATCTTTTGCTTATGCCATATTTTTATACGTGGCCAAGACTTTTGCACAGTACTATAAGTAAAACAGCTGTTAGGTTTTACTGAGCTTGCTGGAGAATATGAGTTCTTCTGGTAACTTTGTCGCGCACTTTGTCACACTTTTTCTTTATAGCCATGCATATACTGTATTCTCCTGTAATGTTATTTATTAATTAATGTTTAAGTTATATATGGAAATACTCAATGATTTTGTACATAATTATGCAGACATCATAAACATATATAACAAAATTGCTAGAACATACAGTATAATATGGTACCTAAGACTTTTGCACAGTACTGTATAAACCCATTTTCATGCCCTAACACGGTTTTCATTTCACACTCCAATTTACAGCAAAGATCAAACAACCAATGTCACTATCATACCAATGAGTCTTTCGTCTTTCAATCTAACTAAAGCTCGAGCAGCCAAACGAACATTTTACAATTTGCACAAGCGTTCCCTAGGCTTGGATGTTTTTTTTTTCTCTTTCTCAGCATTTTCTTCTTTCTCCTCTCCGGGATAGACTTGTCCACCAAATATAAGCAGTAACTCCTTTCTCAGCAAAACATGAAATTATTAAAAAAAAAAAAATAAATCACAGTGCTCCTGGAGATGATTCAAATAATATCAGGTCAGAGGGGGCACTAATATATTCTGTGAAATATGGTATTCTGATCCTGCACCGGCCTCCGGTCCTGAGAGTCTGAGTGTTTCTCTGAGTGTTTGTATGCGAGTGTGGGGTCAGACTGATGCATAAGCAGTCCTCGGGAGACTGCAGATGCAAGCGATATATTTAGGAATTGTAATCAGATGACAGGAAGGAGGCGTCAGAAAGAGAACTAGGGAATCTGTTACTTTCTAAAATGTCAGCGAGTTACTGTAAGCCAGCTTTGAGTGAAGTTTAAGAGGCAATTGATGAGTATAGGATTCTGATCGAAGTGGGATTCATTTTACACACACACACACACACACACACACACACACACACACACACACACAGTTACATAAAGTACTTGGGTAAGTAATAGTGGTTTGATTGCATGAGTGCAGACAGAAGTAAAAAAAAAGCATTGTGAATGTCTGGCTGTGTGTGTGTGTGTGTGTGTGTGTATTGGGATAGATGGATGTGGGCAAAGTACCTGTTGAGACACAGCGTGTAAATTAACCGTCTGCGGCTGAGAGAACAGCTGTGGATCTGCCGCTCTCAAAGTGAACTGGCCAGCCCTGAAAAAAACATAAATGCATCATTTATATTATTACAATATATTACTTTAAAACTTCTTCCGTTTAGGTGTGGAAATATAAAGAGCTGAGTATGATTTAAATTTAAACATAGATGAAATGTTGTCATAATTATTGGAATGGAAAATGCGGAAAGGGTCAAACTGCTATAACGGACTTTCACTCACTTGGCTTGGGCTGCGGTGTGGACGAAGCGCACGGCTCTGTTTTTCACTTGTGAGACGGTAAATGTGTCGTCCTTGTGCAGCGCTCTCTCTCGGCCGTTCTCCAGCACCGTTAGCTGACCGTTACCTGGAGGCTGTAGGAGTTGCAGTCGCAGGCTCTCTGATTGGGTGTCTGAGTCTTTGACTGACAGGAGCACAGGGTCCAGAGGGGTCACTCCACCGATGGCGACCAGAAACGAGCCGTTGATGTGAAGGGATGGAGCATGAGTGTTTGCTTAAAAAAAGATCAAGAAAGAGACAAAAGTTTACAAGTTATAAAGGCTGAGAAAGAAATACAGTGGTACTGTACCTCTGCATACAAGTTTAATCCGTTCCGGAAGTGAGGTCTTAAGGAGAAATTCCGTATTGCGCAATGTGCATTTTTTCATAGGAAATATATAATCTGTATATAATCTGTTCCAGCCACCCAAAAATATTAGCAATATTACCAATTTCCAACCCTATAATCATTATTGTTGCATATTAAAACAATCAAAACATTTAGAAAAGACATTTAAATGAAGTGTCCGGGTTCAATTCCCGGCCAGGCTCGATTCCCGTCTCTGTGTGCATAGAGTTTGCATGTTCTCCCCGTGCTTGATGGGTTTCCTCCGGGTACATGCAGGTTAAGCTAACTGGCGTTCCCAAATTGCCCGTAGTGTGGGAATGGGTGTGTGAGTGTGTGTATGTGTGTGTGCCCTGCGATGCATTGGCACCCTGTCCAGGTTGTACCCCGCCTTGTGCCCTAAGTCTCCTGGGATAGGCTCCAGGTCCCCGCGACCCTGAATACAGGATAAAGCGGTATAGACGATGAGTGAGTGAGAGAGAGTGATGTAAATGAAGTCAAAAATGAAATAAATAGACATTAACCTCACTTAATCTTCGATTTATAATTACTCTTGGCACCAGTTGCTGTAAAAATTACCCTATGAATGGCTCCCTTTTCTTCTTGCTACCGTGATTCTTTTTTGCACAAAATGTCAAAAAAGAAAAAAAAGCCACAAAATAAATGTGTGGAACTCACTTTGCTTGACTTTCCACTGACTCAAACAAGTTAAGAACGAATTGCTCATATGCTAAAAATGCTGAAATTACAAAATTTCAGTTCTTAAGGCAAAAGTTCTTAAAAAGGGGTGAGGGGCGTTTGTATACCAAGGTACCACTGTATATATTGCCAGTGAAATATATTCCGATATAAACAGCTGCTGTGACTGAACTGTTAATGTTTAAAATACATTTTGTAGGGATTTTTTTTTTTTTTTTTAAGATTTAAGCAAATTTTTCTACACATAATCAAAATACTATTGTCAACTATGTGACACAATTAGATAATCACACTATGAACAAAATGATATTCGTCTGGATAACAATAATATTACTGTATGTTGGTCTTTCAGCTGCACTCATCAGGGGTCACCTGAGCAGAAATTTCTTTTTTTTCCCTGCAAACGTTTTTGTCACACATTTTATACCAAATGCACTTCCTGACACAATCTTCTTGTTATCTTCTTCTTCTTCGTGTTTATCCCGGCATGGGACTGACACTGTGAGGCCATGTGGCTGGCTATTTAACTCATGCCTTCCACATGGCAGACGAGAAGCCTACCACTGAGCCACTAATTCCCCACAATATTACGGATGTTTTGTATAAAGGGTCTTAAAAAAAGAGGACTGAATGTATCTGTGAATTTTTAACCACTGAAAATAAATCTATACTGAATAATAAACTACTTAACAGGTTTTAATGCCTAGAACACTGAACATCTGCAGCGCTTACATGGACAATATTTTTCAATCCGATTGAAATCATTCTGATCAGAGATTCCAAATTAACTTTTTATATGGACACTGATCTGTTAACGTAAATTCACATGTTCAAAGCGTTTAGTCAGAATTTAACTTATATACTGTAATATAAATATAGTAGAAGCAGTTGCTTTTCCCTTCAGCTTTGATATGAGGATAGGCTTCTTATCCTTTCTGACAAATCCTGCTGTCTTAGATATGATTGGTTACAAGAATTCAGTCTCATCTATGAGTGGTAGTTATGCATTTATCCAACCACTTATGAAATCTTGAGCCAATCATTGCCTTTTCCTTAGCCAGAGGCTCAGTGGATGAAAATCTATAGTAAAGACTGATGGGATAAAGTTGTTTTCATTAAGTTATCAAGTCAGGAATGGAAGCAAACTCGCCACATCAACTAATGTGGGCCAAACATGCAGATAAAGAATGCTAAACTTTTGAATGGATTATTGAAGGTATACACCATCCCCTGATCAGGCCCGTCTGTTAGGATTGAGGTGGTTACATGATGCATTTTTATTCTGATTAGCCAATTATTTTCATTATGAGTGGAATATCAAAGTCCATGAAAGCACACCTATTGTTATGCCGTTTCTGCAGAAAGAACACAATGGTCTATGGGGTGCAACATTATACACTTTTAATAAAGCAACACATCACACTGGGAACATTCCAGCATGTACTTTCATTTACGGACCTGCTTTTATTGACATTGCTCACAGCTATAGTGTACTCGAGGTAATATGCGAATGTACATAGCAGGCCAATAAACACATTAAGCTGCTAAAATATTGCATTTATCAAAGTTAACTAAGAGTATGCTCCCTGCTTTAAAAGTTGTTAAATCTATCAGCTCCTGATCCTGGTTTGATGGTATTTTATAATAACCAGAAAATCGTTAACAGAAACTGATAGCAAAGCAATCTGATGGAGAATGTAATCGTAATTTATCCTCAGGAAGTTTCCTAATTGATTTCCTAAACAGATTAGGTTTAGGTTTCAGATCTTAAACCAATCCAAACATTAACAACCATGGCTTGGTTAAACATTAGCTAAGCCAAATAATATATTATAACTCAGGCATGAACAAGAAGTAAATCATTTAAAAACTCCATTTTTTTTTAAAAATATATTTCACTGACTACACAAGTCTACCCACGGAGTCTAACCAACCAAAAGACCTTTTATTCTTCAGCAAAATAATCAAAAGAAAGAACAGTATTACCTTGGCATGTTCTCATCTTCCTGTCAGCAAAATATCCATGACCACAATCAGGAATGCACTGTCCATTCTTGTTGAACGTATTCTCAGTGCAAATACGACAATCTCCCACACTCACACACTCTGCACAACCAGAAGGACATGCTGGGAAATAAGTCAGAGCAGAGAAGTCGTTGAGTTCATTGATCATTCAAAAGTAAATAAAAAAACATTTTTATTGTAATTCTATTGTAATAAGAAACATTTTTATACTTAAAAGAAACGACTGTATGATCACAACACATTATTTAGAGCATCTGATCAGAATAACTGTTTTGTTTTTCTTGAGCTCATTAAATAGAACAGCTGCATCATTGAAGTGTAAATATAGAGTTTATTAAAACTGAATATGATTTTATAAACCTCATTAAATTTTGAATTACACACCAACACATTTCTGCGTGGCCAGATCGAGGATGTAGTGGCGGCCACAATTCAGTACACACTGGCCATTCAAAGAGGCGTAGGGAGGTTGGCATTGAAGACATCGTCCGGGACCTTGGCATTTTTTACAGTGATCATCACAGCCTGGACGAGGGAGAGATGAAGGAACATTTATATCTTAAACACAAATACAGTGGGATTTGGGATTTATTCAAACTAATATAATCTAATGCATCTACAGTGTATGGACAGTGTGATGGACAGTGGACAATATGGGCAGCTGTTGTCTATGGCAGACCTGTACTGTATATCCATGCATTCTTTGGTCAAATGTATTTTTAGTTATTGTGGACATAATGTGTGTGTCTGTTTGACTTTAGTGATTGACCGTTGGCTAAATTAATTCAGCACTCACTCATGTTGGCTAACAAAGTCACACACCCTAAGATTTCATAATTTTCTTAATACCATTTCAGAACTTTACTCATATGGAGAGATTACTTTTTGGGTTCGCTGCACCTTAAACTTCATTCTGTCTAACTTAGACCTGTTGTCCTCATTAGTAGACACTTTATAGCATCATCTAATGGTTGCAAAAGCACAATACACTATTTAGTAAAAAGTATGCTTAGATATTTATACTTATCAGGTCCTACTAGTCCCAAATATATAGGAAAAAGAAAAATGCATGCAACATTACAGCTCAGGTCTTAAGAGCCGAGGTCTCGTATGCACCATGTTTATTCCTGATGTAACCGTTAATGTCATCCGTGCACACATTTAAGCACAATATAAACATATTAATGTGATCTGCCACACTTCCTATTTGACATCTGTTTTCAATACCCGTCTCAATACTTTGACATTCTTTTTGCACTTAGCTGCATTAAATACAATAAAAGCTTGCACGCTAACATAATAAATAGCCCAATATCTATTTGGCATCAAGAACTGCCATTAAAACTTGGCGGAGTAAGGTCACTAATGCTGGCAGATACAAGAGCAGACTCAGCTCTCTACCGAGAATGTATTCAGACAGAAAATATGTGGAATTTATATCCATATAAAAACAAAAAAGTTCATTATCCAGTCAGACACTTACTCAGGCATCTCTCGCCATCCTGGTAGGACCCTGGAGAGCAAGATGGAACACATACTCCATTTTGGAGGACGTGACCTTCCATACATTGCAGACAATCAGTGCGGAGAGGACCCCGACATGCATTACAGCTCCAGTCACACTCTGAGAGAGACACAGAGAGAGAAAAGAGACAGGATCAGATGAGGGAATATACAATACAGAGAAGAATGATACAATGACAGAGAAGAAAAGAGTGTTAGATAATGAGAATGCGGGTCCATGGATTGATCCATGATTGGAAATTTGTGTGCAAATTTGTCTAATCTTTCCTCCAGACAGCAACCTTTTAACAACAGGGACAGAAATGGTAATCAAACCAACTGCATTGCCAGGGATTTCAGAACGGAGCCATTCCTCCTTCAAGCTTACGATTTCCTTCACCTTCATGCAGGGTTAAATCAAATTCAAAAGGTTTCACAGTCATCCAAAACAAATAGTGGTCATCTTTTTCCTTTTTTGCCTGCGCCTCCTCTAATTCACTGTAGATTTTAGTATTTAAATTAATTTTATCTCCAATTTTTTCTGTCAGAATCTGCTGAATTCTGCCTTGTCATGCTCCTAGTCCAAGCTAGCTCGTCTGCATGTTAGCTAAATAATACTACTACAAAGCTAGCTGCCAAGCTACCAAGCTAGCTAATCTGCATGTTAGCTAGATAAAACTATTTAATAATCCAGTATCATAGAAAATTGCTGGACAATTGCTAAATTTTCAGCAGATTCTGACTTGGAAAAAATTGCATTGTTACTGTTTTGTTGGTGTATGTACATCTTTTTCCCAGTCTGGATATTTCCAATCTAGCTAATCTTCATATTAGCTTGATAAGACTAACAAACTAGCTAATCTGCATGTTAGCTAGATAAAACTACTGTATTTAATAATCCAGTATCAGTGGAAAAATTGCTGGACAGTTGCTAAATTTTTATCAGATTCTGACTTGAAAAAAATTGCAGTGTTGCTATTTTGTTGGTGTATGTACATCTTTTTTCCTATTCTGGATATTTCCAATCTAGCTAATCTGCATGTTAACTAGATAAAACTATTTAATAATCCACTATCAGTGGAAAATTACTGGACAATTGCTAAATTTTCAGCAGATTCTGACTTGGAAAAAATTGCATTGTTACTGTTTTGTTGGTGTATGTACATCTTTTTCCCAGTCTGGATATTTCCAATCTAGCTAATCTTCATATTAGCTTGATAAGACTAACAAACTAGCTAATCTGCATGTTAGCTAGATAAAACTACTGTATTTAATAATCCAGTATCAGTGGAAAAATTGCTGGACAGTTGCTAAATTTTTATCAGATTCTGACTTGAAAAAAATTGCAGTGTTGCTATTTTGTTGGTGTATGTACATCTTTTTTCCTATTCTGGATATTTCCAATCTAGCTAATCTGCATGTTAACTAGATAAAACTATTTAATAATCCACTATCAGTGGAAAATTACTGGACAATTGCCATATTTTCAGCAGATTCCGACTTGTGGTGCTGTTACATACCTTAAAGTCGAACAGGTTATGTTTAAAACAATACAGAAACACATGGGAGGTCGTCAGGAAATCAATGCTAATCTTTTTTCTCTCTTTGTTTCTTTTACTGCTTTTCTACTCTCCCAACCGCACTCAAAATCCTTAATCACTTTTCTCCTTAAATTTCTCTAACCCACATCCAGAGAACTTTGAACATGACGATCATAAACAGAGGACAATCTGATTAAATCCTCTCTCTCACATGAAAGGTTCAGATCAGATAATGCTCACAAAAGACTTCCTACACAACAGTTTGTGATATCCAATAATGACATAGCAGTCATTCGTTTGCTCGATACACATACAACAAAGCTTCCTCAAACAAACAGCTCGGTAATGTGTGGTTCAACTTACTTCAAAAACGTAGTTAGAGTATTACAGACTATTGTGGCATAATGGGTGATTGTAGAAAAGACGTCAGTAAATAATAGTTGTTAGATGATTATGTGGAGTATGGATTTGGAAAAAAATATCTAGGAGGTAAAACAATCATTACGCATACTTTCGTGCCTCCAAACACACGGAAATACTGTTTGGTGATCACTTTTCAAAAAAATGCACAGTGGCGCTACTACTCATAACTCTTATTTATAACCAATAACACCATTTGAACTTGAAATACACTTTGCTTTTCTGTTTGTGCATCTCTTGCTTCATGCACTGAAATCATATAAAATATTTTATTAAAATGAATATGACACATAATATGCTTTAGCTCACTTTACTTGAGATGAACGTAATAAAATAAAAAACGATCAAGTAAGGAGTATGCTAAGTATATGTCCTGAAATTAGTTCCATCCATCCATCTAGGAACCTCTGTAGTCAAACTAGATGCCATGTAGGCCAGTGGTTACCATTGTATTCATTTTCACAACGCAATAGGACGTCTGGTCAAGATTAACTCACGTATTCACAGTACGGGCAATTTGGAAGTGTGAATTAGCCTAATCTGCTTGTCTTTGGACTGTGGGAGAAAAACCTGAAGGAAACCCACCAAGAACGATGAAAACATGCAAACTCCACGCACACAGTGCTAATATACACTAAATAAAAGAACGTTTTGACAGGGAAGGCCAGGATATTCTATCATGGCTCCAGCATGCTGAGAAAACTTTCAGCCTTGATGGTATCCAAGCACTAGTGAAACACTGGGATAAGTGCATTAATGTATTATATAGAGAAATAAAAGTCATTTTTACTCTCATTAAAACTTTTTTCTGTTATTCTGCGCAACTGAAAGTCCTGGTTTGGCTTTATCATCCTTCATATAACAGATAACCTTATATCATGTTAGACAGATGACCAGTTCTAAGTTGGTATTTTTTTTACTCTCTCCTTTGATTGATCAGAATGCCAACATTAGCCAAATGTAGGTGCCCACGGTGTATAACTATATAAAGATCACAAATAGTGATAGCTTTAATGCATTTACTGATTTTAAATGGATTTGACTTAAGATTTTCATCAAAGGGGGCACGATCAGAAGTATTATGTCTATAATCTCACCCCTGCAGGTGTGTGTGGTGGTGTTAAGGTAGTACTGCTGGGCACAGCTCTCATACTGACACTCGCCGAACAGCAGGACTTTTGCCGTGTCTCTGCAGGACGTACACACTCCTGCCATCTCACAGCTCCGACACTGACGATCACACTCTGTGAAACGCACCATCACGCAGAACAGTGTAAGCTTAGATACAGTACAATACTGTAGATATGTAATCATAAATAAAGGTACTTACTTTGACAAACTTGCTTTTCATCAGCATAGTATCCAACGGGGCATCGAGAGGTGCACATCCCAGATGGGGCAAGAACAGCAGGGGCTGTACATGAGGTACAAGACAGAGGTCCTTCTCCACTGCAGTCAGCACAGGATGCATGGCATTCTGGGAAACGAAATATGGCTCACAGCACTGTAGGCAAGGTGTGGCATTTCTCTCTCTAATATTTTCGTTGATCTGCTCAAAGATCAGCTCAAGTAATTTTGCAGAAAAGGCTGCCGGGTACAGTACAGTGATTTAAATAAGAAAGGAGAAAGGTTTACTGTTAAAAATCCATTTTCTCCCTCAGCCTCTCTTATGTGTGTGTATAATTTGACGTGCCGGTTCACACACTCTCTCTCGGGACGGGAGGGGCTTCACACACACTCACACACACACACACACACACACAGCGCCTGCGCACATAAACGAAATCACTTATCTGTCGGGATTTATTTTTACTCTTTTTAAAGGTAAAGTGCAGGTTAATTTGTTTTATTTTTACTTTGTATTTTGTATTAATTATTTTTATGTATTTATTTTTTTGGGCTGTGGAATGAATAATTTGAGTTTCCATCATTTCTTATGGGAAAATTAAATTTGGTTTACGAGTGTTTTGGAATACAAGCCCTTGGAACAAATTATGCTCGTAATCCAAGGTTCCACTGTAACTTTAAATGTAAAGCCAGATGTGGACCACTTGGTCTTATTAATGAGCAAAAATACTTGGAGTCTCAGCAATGCTCTGTTCCTCAAGCAGCGTAATGGTTACATAAGTCCGCCTAGATAATCAGTGGCATTTTCAAGGCTGAGAGTTTAGTGTAGCCTGGCAACTAATACCTTGGAGATTTTCTTTATAGAACTTCATTCAGTGCACAAGAGAATGTAGGACAAATGTGTAAGACTCATCCAGCATAAACCTTTACACTTGGTAAGTCTATACAGGAGACTATAGGCAATTCCATTCAAAATCTTTTATACGTGTATGTGTACATTGGAGATGAGTGTAGTTGTTTGGTGAAGAAAAAGTCCTGGTTATCATCCGAGGTGATTATTTTGGTTCACAAAACAGCAGCAGTTTATTGAGTGCTGCGTCTTGATTCAAAAATAGATTGTTTTAATTACTTCTCTCGACATTTCAATCTCATACTTTCAAGCTGTATTATGTTACACAGAACTACTCAAGATTGGTACATGGTCTAATCCTGCAGTACTCGCTCACTCACTCATCGTCTATACCACTTTATCCTGTGTACAGGGTCGCGGGAGGCCTGGAGCCTATGCCAGGAGACTAAGGGCATGCATACCCTGGACAGGGTGCCACACACTCACACACTACGGGCAATTTGGGAACGCCAATTATCCTAATCTGCATGTCTTTGGACTGTGGGATAAAACCGGAGTACCCGGAGGAAACCCACCAAGCACGAGGAGAAGATGCAAACTCCATGCACACAGACCACAGGTGGGAATCGAACCTATACCTTGGTGGTGCAAGGCAACAGTGCTTAATCCTACACTACTCAATTTATAACTACTGAATCAATGGTTCTAAACTTCATTAAGTACGATTTTCTGCTCTATTGTCAGAATTTCTGTATTTGATCTTCTGTACTGTAGGGTTTCTGTGCTTAGGACTCTCTTTGGCCATCGGTGTGTCTGTATGGCAGAGCTTCCCATGTGGGCCTCTACATGACCAGAGTTTCAGTGTTTGAACATCTCTAGGACCATTTTAGTCTATGGAAGTGTAATCTCAATAATTTACAGTTTGCACAGTAAACAGAAATTCTAATGTGTGTTTAAATCTCAACAGAGATGAAGACAGGCACTCTTGGGCCTTTGAACAGGGCTTTTAATTCTTTTAATCCGCTAAGCTCTATGCTTGGTAAGACCCTGCTTTACTTTGTATAAAAGCATCTAACAAACTCACTCTTGCAGGCGCCATGGTATTTGTATTGTCCTGGTGGACAGTGCTGCACACAGTGATCTCCGAGCAGCAGCATCCGAGAGACTTTACACCACAAACACACAGTCCCAGAGTTGAGCTGAAGGTCTGCAGTGCACCGCTGACAGCCCTCCTGACACTCTGCAAGAGAGACAAACAGGTTCATGATTTGTAATTATTGCTTGGTTTTTTTCTTTTACATATTTATCAAGCTACAGCTTTGAACTGGGATAAATCTAACCCGAATGAACCAGGGTGAGAAATCAAAGTGTGAAATCACAGCACCGGCAGACTGACAATAAGGCATTACTGTGCCCGCAGATGGTGCTCAGTGAACAAAATAATCTTTTCATCATTTTCATTCCTGAATTCTTATCTGATAAAGGAGAGAATGACGGCCCTCAGCCACTGACAGCTGGAGCATGGCTGCATTACAGTGATTCATATCGCAAGTGTTTGTGTGTGTGACAGATTAGGTGTGTAACAGCAAAAGAAAAAGGGAAAGAGCACCAATATTCCAAAAACAGTGGCATTCCGGCATAAAGTAAAGCCTAATATGCTTCGTGTTATGTAGAATTGCATATTTTATCAGTGTTTAATATTGTTATACTTGTAAAAGTGACAATAAATGATTTCGACCTGATAAGAGTGAAAAAGGTTGAGTGGAGGTCATTCAGAAACTGCAGGAAAGTATTTATTGCACATAAACCCTTCAGACCACATCCTTTTAAATATTAAACAGCCACCCTCTTCCTGTTGTTTACCATAATGCTAGTCGAGCAAGGTCACCTTGCAACTAGATCACCTATTTAGCTTTAGAGTCACTGCCAGTGCAGTGCCAGAGCCAATACCCATTGTTCTTCTAAAGGCTGCTGCATCTGTCTAGATTTTACCTTATTTGACAAACAGTATACATCCTAGGAAAGACAGAGTGGGTCAAACTGAGAGAACGGAGGCCAAAAAGGTATGGAGCAGATGACTGTGGGTTTAAATCTTAAGTGTATTCGTTCTCCCTTCCATTAAAATGAGTAAAATGGATTATGGATTAAAATGGATTAACAGCCGAGATCAGAACTGACTGAATGATGAAACCTTAAAATTCTCTCTTGTCCTTGTCTAGCGTCCTTAAACGGATTTAATCCCATTAAAGGAATACTCGAGTGCTTTTTTTACACTGATGTCTATCTTCTGCTGCTATACTATATGGCTTTCTACAGTAAAATTCTTCATACTGAGAAAAATATCAAAAACCTTATTGATTACTTATAATGGAAGTATAAGGGCAGGTGTTGGGGCAGACAAAAGAAAGTCAATACTTTAATCTTTAATATTAGCGATATGTCTGTAGTTTAAAATTTGTATTACCAAAAAAATAAGTATTCAACTGCCCTTAGAGTTCTATTTATAACTGTACTTTTTCCCATAGAAGGAAACCTAACGTTGACTGATGACTGTTTATGAAAGTTAAAATGACTTTGATGAAATGACATTGAGAAAATGTTAAATGAATGACCCAAACACAAGCGCCAAAATAACAAAATCTTAACCTTTATTTATAACTATTTATGCAATTTAACCTGTTTAACGAATTTAACCTCTTCCAGAGGCGAGTTCTTAAGGTGAAAATTTGTATTGCAAAACACATTTTCCCATAGGAATGCAAAAAATCTTTTCCAGCCACCCAAGAATATTACCAATTTTCAACACTATAAACATATTTTTGCATATGAAAAACAAAACATTTAAAAAAAGACATGTAAATGAAGTAAAATATAAAATAAATAGACATTAAACCCCATTTAACCTCAATTTATGATTCCTCTTGGCACCCTTCTCTTCTTGCTACCCTCCTTAATTACATTCTTGGGACCCATGGAGTTATGTCTTCAATAAATCTTGCACAAAATGCAAAAAAATAAATAAAAAAAACACACAAAAAATATGTAAACTCACTTCGCTTGGTTTTCCACTGACCCAAATCAAAACCGGATGTACTTAGCCGTTTGGTTCGGCACGGGTCGTTTGCTCGTATGTTAAAAATGTTTCATATACCAAGGCAAATTTCTTGCAAAATTTCACTTCTTAAGGCGAAAATTTGCGAGGCAGGCTGTTCGTACCAATGTACTGGAGACTATTCCAGGGGACTCAGGACACAAGGTGGCATCTGGATGGGGTGTCAGTTCACCACAGAGCACTCACGCACTCACTCATGCACTACGAACTATTTGGAAACACTGATTACCCTAATCCTCATGTCTTTGGAATGTGGGAGGTATCCAGAGGAAACCCACAAGCACAAGTAGAACATGCAAACTACAGAGATCCGAAGGTGGGATTCAAACCCTTAAAGTCATAGAAATATTATCGTGAAATATTACCACCTTAGCTCCCTAATTAATGACCTGTAATATGGTGTTTGCACATTATTCCTTTCACAAAACAGATCTTCCAATTTAATATTTCGGCAAATTGTGTACAATATGCTCACTGGTCCATTAGTAAGCACGCAGTATTCTTGCTGAAGAGTTTGAATCCCGCTCAGCACATCAGTTTGATATTTATTTTTTATTTATTTGTTTTTATTTGTTTTTAAGTCATTTTAGTGGCACTGATTCAACGTTATCCCATCATTATGTAGTCGACATTGTTCTGATGTCAATTCATCAAAGTAATTCTAACTTTCAAAAACAACTTAATACCAATGTTTTCCCCACTTCTGTAACATTGTCAAATTACCTTCACCACAACATTTTGACAACCAAAAATTGTCACCAAAAACACTTTTAAAACTTTTTTTTTCGTCTGATCTGTGGTCATTGCACACAGAAAAAAACATTATCGAAGATGGAGAGGATCTAAGTTCTGAGCTAAACCTGTAAAACATCTCATCTATTATATAAATTTTATTTATACAGCTTGAGTAAGACATTATCTTAGAATTGGAAATGAGAACATCGGATTATGTGAAAAGATGAAAAGTGCCTCTCTGAGAAGTCCCACCAGGCATGCCTTAATAAATGAGCTGAGCTGAGGAGAGGATATGAAGCCAGCGAAAGTCCCTTTTATCTCTTTTTAAGGTAGTATAATTAAAACCAGTGTATATTCATCTATTTGTTTATATCATAACCTGCCCTGCAGAAGTCTTGCTAGCTTTGGACCTAATGAGGAACATGCTGATTAATCAAAGACAACTAGTAGAAGTGACCTAGTGAAAGCACATTGCAGTTCGATCTTATCTCTAACTTTTACAGTGCAGCCGATAAAAAAATAAAAATAATAATAATTTTATATATATATATATATATATATATATATATATTTTTTTTTTTTTTTGTGTTCAGACATGTTATCATTCCTTTTCTATTTTCTATTTGTTGAACTATTATGATTCTGTTATTCATATCTCCATGCTTGTTAAGGCACAACCTTAAACAAGACCTTAAGACACACTGAGCATTTATGTGTTACCAGAAAATATTATTAAAGAAACTAGCTGCATTTACAATGCTTGTCAAAATGAGCTATTATATGAAATAATAAAAAAATACAAAATGAAATATTATATAAAGCCAAGAAATTAATATGACTAAATGTTATATGATGCCCCAATAAACCTACTCACCACTACAGTAGCCCACAGCGTTCAGGTACTGTCCCTCAGGGCAGCTGGTGCGGCAGTAGCCGTTATGAAGGCTGGCATGAGGTGGGCAGACTGTGCAGTCAGCCTGAGATTGACCAGAACACCCCTTACATGTTGGATGGCAAGCTGAAACAAACAAGCACAACACATTTCAACTATTGCCACTATCACCTAGACCAGGGGGTACTGAATTAAAATGTATGAAGGTCCGGTCAATAAAATTTTCTTAGAACCAAGATCTGAATTTTATGTTTATGTTAGGATTCAGATCTCTTTATGTGCAGTCAGTGTAAGTCTATAAAAAAGAAGCAATTATTTAAAGCAATTTAAAAAATCTTTAATCAATCCTTAGTGAATTTTCATTTGGGCTGTGAAATAAATATGAAAGGACTCTGGTTGCTCTGTCATACCAGGCTCTCAGTTCGGGTATTTTACACGCCCTCACCCCAAACTACTGCGGATATGTTTGATATAACGGCCTGTGTTTTGTCTTAAAGGGGCGCTTCACATTACTGCTTTTTATCATCACCAATGAACCATTTAAGACAAACTAGTTTTAAATTTAAGAATAAGCATATATTGATCTGCCCATTCATCTTTGAAGGTTCAGTTTTTATAGTCTCTTTCCTTTTTTTTTTTTTTTGGAGTAAGGCATGCTTTGTCACGCTTTTGTTTCTGTTTCTTTCACACACTCTGTCTATACATGTTAACCTATTGTTCTGGTCATAGAAAGAGCCAAAAACAACCTCAAAAACAACCACTTTGTTATTTCTTGGAATATCTGACCAATCGTTTGTTATTTTTTGCTCAGTCATGTTTGTGTAGTTGCATCATCTTGCCTAGGTTGTACTAAAAAAATGCATATGTTACTGTATTTTGTACAATCCTGACCCCTGTATATAGTAATGCAAAAAAGTGTCTAAATTGCTCTGGGTTTTAAGGGCTTCATGATCTCTTTTTCCAAAATCTAATCCGTTCAGCTGCTGGTCACAATGATAATTCCATACAAATCCTAAATCCTACGTTCAAACTGCTTGTTCTTGAGACAGATGGACAGACTTCCAAAAAAACATAATGCCTTGTACTGTACTCTCAGTGGCAAACGCATAAAAATAATCAGAGATCACTATGAAGTCATGATTTAATCTAAGATGTACATAAAAGTAATCATGTCGCTTCATGGTTTCAACCTCAAATGAGGGATTCTTCTTACTGTTGCACCTGAGGCAGATCCAAAATATATAGTATGCATAATATATTAGATAGAATGCAGAACAAAAACAAGTTCTAGAAATGTTTTTACTAAAAAACGTTTTTAAATCTGGCAAATCCAGCATAGTGGATACTCTTTATCATTTACTCAACTCAAGTCTTTCGACTGCTTCAGGGTTTGGTTTTTAATTTTTTTCTGTTGCCTTGTTGCACTGTTTTGTATACTTGTTCTATCTGGTAATAAATTGTGCCATGCATTTGTATTGTATTTTCTTGTTCATGTCATGATTATTACTCGCAGGTTTGGAATTTAAGATTTCTGTCACTTGGTTTGTAAAACCATTTTGAAAATTCCTTTGTGCAACCTAAAATCATTGCTTTGGCCTGCATGCTGCTACGATAACTTTTATCAGTAACTTATTTGGTGAACTCTCGTTTGGGCCGGTCATCATGAAAAAGGCCACTCCTATTAGGAACAAAATGATCTATCATAGGGTAAACATGATCAGCCAGAAAAACTTGCATTGATTTGCATTAGGTCTTAAACCATGCCGGAAAATTGCCTCCCATAACATAAAACTCCTATAGATTTTTCCTTCAAATCACTAATGCCAGACGAATAATTCAGAATCCGAGTGTCTGAAACCCGAAACAACTTGGGTCAGCCTACTGAAGAGAGGTTAGCACGCTCAATTAGCCTTCCTAAATGAGCCTGACACTGAAGCCATCTAGAACTGGCTCAACATATTTAATGGTTTATCTTCAAAAGGCGGCCAACAAGGAATTATGTTGCCATTAACTCTAAGTACGTGGGATTCTTCTTGGCTTGTACCTCATTTTAAAATGCCTGCAGCGTTGAATCCAACAGACTCTTAAACGTGCTGAGCCAAAAAGCGGTACAGGGAGCCGTGTTCGCGTCAGGAATTACAGCCCATTACTGGCATGTGTTGCTGAAAAGCTTTAATACGCCCCCCTCGTATATTATAATGAATCTTACTGACAAACAGCAATACTTAATCACACGCAGTATACCGATTTTAAAGCTGTCAGTATCTTCTTACTTATATTGATTCATGTTAATTTCATAAAAGGGTACAGGATATTTTATCTTTAAGAGCTTTTTTGGGACTACTACAGTGAAGTTTTTTTTACAAAAATGACATTCCAAGCAAAAAAAATCAGAGAGTTAGAGAGAAAAGACTGTCCTTACGTTGGCAGGTTTGCTCCTGGACATAGAAGCCATGAGGACATCGACCGAGACACTGTCCATTGTAGAGGACGCTGGGCTGAAGGCAAGAAATACAGCTTTGGGCATTTCCAGCTGTGCAACGTGAACAAGATGTGTGGCATTCTAAAAGGAAAATAAGTTTATAATGAGACAGCGCTTAAACATGGACAGCAAAAATTTTAACACTTAAGAATGAAACAGAATGTAGAACTTAAGTGCAACAGTTTGCATACGTATAGCAAGATATGAAAAAGACAAATTATTTAAAGCAATGCAAATTATATTTGATCACAAGCTGGTCAAATAAAATTAAAATGAACTTTTATGAATGGGATAAAAAGTAAACAACACATGATCGAAGGCCCTGTTAGCAGAAAACAATAAATGTAACCCAATGCAATCCAGTTACTGTTGATTACATTCCAATTTCTATTATAACTTTTAATTGATTGATGAATGATTATACACAATCTTACATACATTTTTCAAATCATGTCTGAAACGAAAACTGCCATAGCAAATATGTATTTTTTGTTCATTTATCCTTGTGATTGATGTCTCAGCCCTGGATACCCTTTTGAATTTAAAGATCTTCTTAAGAAATTCTATTTATCTGTAGATGAACTGTAAAAGATTGTTCTTTCTATCCAGAAACCATGGAGAATGTAGACCTTTGCACTCAAAAAGGAACATGGCCTGGCCTGTGCACATTACTGATAATATATCACGGCGTTATATGAAAGGAGCTCGACAACAAGCTCTGGATACTTTGGGAAAAGTGCTGGAGGGGGAACACAAGTCAGATAGGTAAAAACAAAGGCTCTGACTCAAAACACAACCGCACATGCTGCATCTTGTCACTGGAAATCACATACAGTATCATCCTGTAATATGGGAGTCTCCTCCTGAACAGGCTGATAACAGTTATATACTCAAAGCAAACCTTTTGGCTTTTCCAAGCAAAATGTCACTTTTTTTTCCTAATTAGTCCCCACATATATAGTCACCCACTTTGGTACACTATCCAACCTTTGCAGCTCACACTGCAACACCAATGATGTAGGAAAAAAATATTCCTACGTAGCACACTACTAAATAATCTCAATTTCTGCTCATTTGAACTGTCGAAATATGATTTGTACGAACCCAGAAAAGAACATCCGATTGAACAATGAAGTGTTAAATGACTTTGGCAGGAAGTGGAGCTCTATATCCCGTAAATGACTGGGAAAAAATTGTAATAGAAGAAACATGCTGGAACGGAAATGGAACAAATCTTCAGCACAAACAACTGAAAAATTTCACAGGTACTGCAGTGATACCATTCGATGTGCGTGGTTGTAATGTGAGTTTTGCTTTGTGTACACAGTATACACACTCATACATCATCAGACAGGCTACTGAACTGGAAAATGAAAGGGATTCACACACTGGAACATCCTCACACTGACACCCAATCTGTTAGCACATGCACACATACACAGACACAAACACACATGCATATATTGTATATATATATATTTGCACTTTATATATGTATATATACTGTATGTGCCCCCACAACCCAGCCGGGAGCCAGGAGTGAAGATTTGCCTGAGCATGTAAGCTTAACACAATGGATGCTATTGATGTCAAGAAGACATATCATCTTTGGGTTAGGGAGGACCCTGACAGTAGAACCATTGATGGTAGCCCAAAGCTGAACTTCCATAGCCTAACAATATCACAGTTGATGATGTGCACTGAAGTGTGCTAAAGCCTTGCACATCAAACATATTGGTTAAGACCGTGGGCAGGGAATCCATTTCAGGGTAGCAGAGTGACCAAAAACCGGAAGAATTAAGAAAGCAGCACCTAGAAAGCTCCCTGACATTGGATGACCACTGTAATTTTGGTCGGAACGACATTGTGATGAAAACATTGAACGTAATATTGTTAATATTGCTGTCATATTGCTAATATGACATTGAAAAACAATCAGGATGGACACAACAGCTTCCCACACACAGCGCATCTACCTCACATAATGTTAAAATTCCTGCTTGAGAAAACTTTCATGTTACATAAGCAATTGTTGGTCAGCACGGTGGTACAGTGGTTAGCTCTGTGGCCGAGCACCTCCAGGGTCTATGTGCATGGACTTTCCTTCCACAGTCCAAAGACATGCAGAGTAAACTAACTGGCATTTCCAAATTGCCCATAGTGTGCCGTTGAGTGTGTGTGTGTGTGCCCTGCAATGGATTGGCACCCCATCCAGGGTGTACCCTGCTTAGTGCCCCAAGTCTTACTTTCTTATGAAAAACAATAATGTCTCAGTAAGCACTGAATTCCAGACCCTTTGTGTCTGATGGAGGTGTATATACGTCTGTGAGAAATGAAAAACTCCTATGACTTGGTGGTAATTTGCACCACTCAGGTTTCTAGAACATCAAAGCCTATCCTGTCAACGTCTGTGTGATGGAAAAATAACCCAAGGCAAACTTTTTTTTCCAGGGGAAAAAAACTATAAAAAAAAACTTGTTAGTGATGGAAATAAAGTGAGGATGGATGCATTTTAGGAGCAATGTTTGCCTTTGTTGCCTATTTTCTGTTGGTATTTTCTGTTATACCTATTATATAGGTAGATATAATATGATGTTGCATTTTATACTGATTTAAGAAGTGCTGTATGCGTTTTACAGGTACAGTCTGTAAGGCTTTCACCTGTTTCTGGTTTTATATCATATTAAAGATTAGAAAATGTTATTCATTGATGCTGATAAATTGTTATTCATACTACAGATAAACTAATTATCTTATTAGTAGGAATGGGAATCACCAGTCACCTCTTGATACGATATTACTACGATACCTACAGTAGGTGCTGATTCGATTTATATTGCAATTTATAAATATTTCAATATAATTCAATATAATTTTTTTTCCCGATTTTGTTACAATTTTAAGTGCTTGATCCTTCAAAAATAGTTGCAATAAAAATGTTTCAACGTAAAGACATGTCCAATGTGATTGTTTATGCCTGATCAAGCTGAAAAAGCAGCCAATTCTGGTCACTGCCTGATCGACCAGTGCAGTATAAATGTAATAAATCATTTTAAATAGATGAATCGGCAATGAATCGGCACTCAAAAGAATCACGATTCTTAACTTCTACTTATTAGTTTCATTTCAGGCCAAGAGTATACATTTTTCTGGCCACAAAATTATCTTTCCTGCCAGGACTGCTTAAAATACAATGTATAAGGTATAAGTAGTCCAAACAAAGATGGTTGGGTTTGAGAGGAGGGCTTGTTAATGACAATTTGCCTCAAATGCAGCAGAAGGATCTACAAATTAGAAACTGGGATGGAATCAGTCTGGTGGAACCCCCTTTTGACTCCTTTGCTCTTTCAGTGATTGCAATTCCCACAGGTCCTTAGTCAGCTCTATTCCATTATACTCCCAATGTTATGTTCCAGAGATGGGAAGAGAGTTTAGTACATCTTTCTCCAAACATCATGCTTATTATAAGATAAGCCTGTAGACTCGTAGCTGCTGCCCTACACACAGCGAATAATTCTAGCCTTCTTGTGAGAATCTTAAGAAATTAAAAAACTTGACTTGGTGTACTTGCCTTTGCAGATGAGCTCTGCGTCGAGGTAATGGTGTGACAGACAGGAAGATAAACACATGCCATGAGATACATGTGCATTCTGAGGCTGCAGCACTTCCTCTGGCTTTATGCACCGTACACAGTCTGAGGACTCGGGACCTACGCAAGCCCGGCAAGATACATGGCAACCTGCATAGAGAGAGAGAGAGAGAGAGAGAGAGAGAGAGAGAGAGAGCAAATGATACAGGAAAAGATGGATTAGAAGAATAAAAGGAAACAACAGAAGGTGAAAAGGATTAAGAAATATAGTGGGTGGAGCAAGGGAGAGAGTGAAACAGAGGTTAGAAGAAAAGTTGCATTGGCTTGCTGTGCAAATACAGCTTCTGTGTCACACACATCTCTGCATCCTTGGCTCTTGATCTCTGGCTTAGCTCTCAGTTGGGCCACTAATATCTCTTACTTTGAATTCAGTTCATACACAACCCTGTGGTGCAATAACTTGTGTTTATGTTTGCCATCTGCACTCTGCTTTAATCTCTGCTGAAACTGCTCATAAAGTATCCTCAGAGTCATGACTCTTTCAAATGAAAAGTTGGTATGATGACTCTGGCCTTGACAATAAAGTGTTTCAACTTTAAAAAAAAAAAAGTTTCATAAGAACTTACAGTACAACAATGCATGAAATATCACTCGCCTTGTAGGGAGAAATATTGCTTCCAGGCTATTTATCCAAGCTCAAGTCATTAATCTAAGCATAACATTATTAGTCATTATCAAAAAACAAGCTCTTACTGTAACAACGTCCATTTGTGCTAAACAGACCCTCTCCACAGGACTCCACACACTCGCCGTGGTGCAGGAGGAAAGAGCCGGGGCATGAAGCGCACTGGGACGCCGAAGGGCCGGAACAGGACGCACATGAGCTGTGACACACTGAGAGAGATAACAAAAAAAAAAAAAAAAACATAACATGCAGTAGGGATTGTCAAAAAGGTCATACAATGATTTATGTGGACAAGAAATACATCTTTTACATATGGTTAGTATAACTACAGCATACCCTCATTATATATACACGTCAGTGTATCAGAGAAACTTAAGGTGCTAATCGAAAGTTTGATGGGAATGTACTGTACCACCCTCTAATTGAGAACTAATTGGGCCTCAAGATGTAATAAATAACTTTATGTATTACTTTTATAGATTTCCAGCACAAGGTTAAGTAAAAAAACTATTTTATAATGAGAAAGATTTAATAAGAAGAATGACACAATATAAGATCGGTAGTTAGTGCTCTGAGGGGGAAAAAAAATATCTATACAGATTGATTGGCTGACACTGATTGACTGACATTGATTAAATCAGTGGTGAGAAAAGATTTAAGTGTGGCTGCCCTTAAAACTTGTCTGTGGTTATAACTCATTTACTTACGCTGACAGCGGCCGTGTCCGTCTTTGTAATGCTGATCCGGACATTCGGAGATACATTTCCCATAATGCAGCGCATAGCCACCAGGGCAGCTCAGGCAGCTGGGGTTATCAGGTTTACAGGTGGCGCAGGATGGGTCACATGCTACATTGTACATAAGACAACGATACATTACTGTACTGTAGTACTTTTATTGGAATTTTTTTTTTTTTACTCTTACTTCACTACAACCTACAACAAATCTGTGTACTTTAACTTAACTACATTTCCAAATGGCATCACGTTACATAACCACAGTGATGTGTAATATTTGAAGTGGGAATTTCACAATTATAGATAATTGTGTTTCCTTAGTGCCACACAACTCTCATTCATTCAAACCCGTCAATCCTGGAGAGAATCGAACCCTCGACTGTAGAGGTGCGAGGCCACAGTGCTAACCACTAGAGATGAAAACAGCATAAAATGAAAGAAATAGATTTTGCTATAAAAAGCCTACTGTGAGCTAATACAGTACAAGCTCTCAGATTTTTATGCTTAAGTTAATTTTAAGGTGAGTACTTTTTTTCCCCTTTTAATTTACATGCAAATGCACTTTTAGGACATGCACTTCTACTTGAATAATATTTGACCTAAGGTATCACTAATTTTACTCAACTACTGGATTTATGTGCTTTGCCCACCACTTTTGTTTATTAATATCAAAATGGGATGACAATGCAGAAACCGAGCTTTACATTTCACATGTCTAAACAAGGTGCAGAAACTCTTCTTTGACGTGAGCAGACAAGCGTGACATCCTTCAACACAAAACAGCAAGAGCATTTACAGAACAAGCTGTGTACAAACGTGTTAAACGTCCTCGACTTCGACAACACCTGAGCTGATGTTTAAGCTTTAAGCTGACATTCTTAATTTTGTTGTCACGCTGCAGGCTGAAGTTTCTTCCCGGTCCCTCCTGCATGTCTGTGCACCTACTGTTGCCATAGATGATTGAAACTAAGCCCCCTGTGGAATTCAAAGCAACTAGCAACAGTTGATCGATTCATTTAGTTGAATCAATGGGTTTATTTTCAATTCAGAAACGATTTAGACTTTTTAGGTAAACTAAATTTGAAGTTCTCTTGAAGTTTTCTACAGAAAATGCCAACCACTTCAATTTTCCATGATTTTGAAGGGTATTATTTCTCCTTCTTTTGATTTCATGGACAGTAGATAGCAATACCGCTATCTACTGGACTGGAGTGCAACACAGAAGATCGTCAGGGAAAAATAAAATCTTTGGTATGAGACATAGCATAAAAAAAAAATGCAAAATTTTAATGCATGTTATATAATTTTTGTAGCTTTAAATACCTGACAACCTGTAAGAAATATACAGTAGCTGCTTGGGACAATTCAGACACTAAAAAAAAAAATCCCCCATAATTCAATTGAATTGAATCAACAGTCTACCTACGGTCCAAAGCTCCGGTGTGCAGTCCTGGCTCAGTATTTCATTGGACCACATTTGGCTTTAATTATGGCTGTGGCATCATTTTAATAAGCTGATGCAAAGTCACAACATTTATTTCCATCCAGAATCGGATTCATTTCTCTCTAAGATCTTGTACTGATTATGGGAGAGTCAGTCCGCTGCATAAATTTGTCTTAAGGCTACACAGCTGTTTAGTCCCAATCCCTTGAGGTTTTTTTTGTTGCATTGTGCATGTGGAAATGCTCTTACTTTCACTATTAAACAAATCAGAGTTTTTTTTTTTAGTTTTCACTAAATGATCTCCGATTATGCTCATTTAGGATGTTTTTAAACACATTTATTCCTCAAAGATGTTGGTTCACCACCAATCTTCCAGAACTTCACTAGTTCTTAATCCAGTTTTAGTAGTCTCAGCAACCTCATTAGTTTTTTTTTTTTTTTCCAGGCCAATAATTTGACTCATGACCACAGGATTTGACTTCTTACATAGTTGTTCAAGAAATGGAAGACTGTATCAGTTAGGGTTCCACTACTTACCTATTCGCTTAGTAATATCCTGGTGGTGACTGTAAATCTCAGGTAATATGTCAATATAAAGCAACACTTTGCTACTTAAATGCAACTTCTGTTAACCGGTATTATATTATATTTTCATATTATATTAATTGAGCTTTTCAATTCTTGAGTCTGATTGGTCAGAATGTGATTCTGATTCATTTTCAATAACAGCAGCTCAGACAGTAGTGTCAAGTCGAAGCGAAATAGTTCTTTGGTAAAATAACAACTTATTCACAAGGAACCTTATTGAGAATATTGAAAAGTATCTTTTTTCTGTGCGGATATGCTTGTTTAGCATTTTTTGCAGGGAATCTCTAATGTAAGTGGTTCAGTCACAGGTAAAGATGTAATGTTATGCTTTTGGACTAGGGGTATAACCGCTGTATAACTGCCGTACTCAAATTAGTTGTCATTAATATAATTATCAATTAGTTGATGTCATCATGCATGTTGTTGGAGCTGCCGCCAAGTGCTCTGACATGTAGACACAGTATTACTTACTAGAGTGAAGTAAATGATTGCAAGCCACTAAAACAATAACAGAAGAGGCGTGGTCAAGTGCTGCTCAAGTGTGAGGGGAGTGAAATTCATGTCGATGGGAAAGAACACACACCTGAGCGGAATGCGGCTAATTATTGTCTGTTGTTGTGAAACGACTATATTTCCAGTTCTCCTCAGTGAATTATACCACACACACTTGCAGGTGCTGGTATCTGAGCTCTCTCAGTGTGTCCTTTCCCACTTATTGTACCCGACAGATGTCATCCCAGTTTTCTTAATATTTCAAATCAATGGCCATAACTGCCATCTTTAAACTTTAAGTAACTGGTCGTTGCTTATCATTGGCCTGTTTTTAACAAAAAGGAACAAAACAACAAATTGAACAATAATTTTTTGGGTCTTTATTTAAAGTTAGTACATGCCTAAACCAGCCCTAAGTTAATTATGAAAAGCTGATGATGCAATTTACAATCCTAATACGATGGGGTATCAAAAAGATCCAGTTGTTTTCGCCATATGTCAGCGAAAAACAATGCAGTAGAATTCGCTATTGACGGTCTGAGCCCAGGGACGAATTCTCGATGCACAATGCTGTGAATGTCGAAAAAGCATGCAATTAGAGATGATGGTGTGTTACAAAACTTTTTGATACTACGTAGTTGCTTATTCATTTTAATAACTGATATGAGAGTCGTTAGTTACATCACTATTTTAGACACAGGAAAGTCTTTTAGGGAGATTTGTGGGAGGGGGTTTAAAATTTCTGGGTTACATGTTTCCATTAGATCCCTAGTTTTCTTTTATTACTTACATATCACGTAAGAAAGAAAAAAATATGTTAATTAATAAATTTGCAGTATTATGACAGTGTACACTGCAGCAGATTAATACCTTTCTTTAGCCAATGGTAAAAGAAGACACTTATTCGACTATGTTGTTTTAATACAGAATTAATGATACCTACATTAAGTGTAAAATCTGCACAATAATACAAGACCAAGTCAGTTGCACGGTTTCTTACCATAACAGCGGTGTTGACTGACATAAAAACCGGGCCCGCACTCTGCAACACAATAGCCGTCCTTCAGTACGTGGGACGGCTCAGTACATGACAGACAGTCCTGGGGACCCACCCCTTGGCATGAGGAACAGGAGTCATGGCAACCTGCGGAGGAAGGGGTCAGATATGCCATTGAGAATCCAAGCGACGTCTATTCAGGGATAAACTCAGCTTGATAAGCCTTGGTGAGAACTTTCAGCAGCCTGACTTAGACGACATGCCAGTGCGAACTGGAACAAAAGATGACCTTTCTGTGAAACTCAGCCTTATACACACACACACATGGCCCAATTACAGTACTTTCTTTTCACACGGCCCCCATTGAACCGCACAGTGAGATGTCTAGCTGATCTAATAGAGAAAGTGCTGGCTAGAAGTGAAATTATCCCAGTTTTTTAGCCTCGATAAAGGAGATGACCTACTGAGATCTAACCTTAAATTACCTCTCTGCTAGCAGCAGCTATAATTAAAGGCTTAATTACTTTCTGACTCTTTGCATTTTGAACAAGTTTCTATAAAAAGGTGACACTTGAATTGATGAGAAAAGGTAAACAGGATTCTCAAGGATACAGCTCGACATTTCGAGATGCTTAGATGGTTATGAAAGCTGATGAATGTTGATGGTTCTTAGGGATTAAAACACGTGATACGTACATATGAGACGGGCTCAGTGTTTCCGCTGTTTCTTAATTTACCAACTGTTACTTTATCCCTAGTCGACTCCATACTATGAATAGTGCCTGTGCATCCGCGTTGGATATTTTTTTAACCACCAGTGCAAGCTATTACATGACAATAATATGTATGTAGCTTCTTTTTTCTCCATACTTCCTTCCTCCACTTAAAACTACAACAGCCAACATAAGAATTCTCATTCCTACAACAAATAGGAGAATGTTGCTCCAGGGAATCGTGTTTCATCGTGGATTGTCTGTACAGTTCCTGGCACCAGAAGGAGCCAGCAATTTGTTTTGCGTTCAAAGCCTTGTGCCACCACCTACACTGCAAGACCCAGAACTTGTGTGCTATAAAATATAATAGAGCTGACAGACTGAATAAATGAATACCTGCTGCTGGAGGTATAATAATAGTTTGTAGACAAATGCATATTCAGACATCTAAGTGATTACTTACTTATAAAACACAAATGCAATAAATAAGCAAATAAATAAATAAATAAATAAATAAATAAATAGGACCTTTACACTGGATTCACCTTATTAGCACTGGATGTGTAAAGATTTTTCTCTTTCACTTATGTGGTCACAGCTAGTTACAGAAATACGAGAGGCGTTCAAGTCAAACCGGGACTCGTGATGAAATTTCTTGTGAATGAAGGTGCAACGTCAACTGACATTTACAGGACGCTACAAGTACAGTACGGTGAACATTAGAATTTTACAAATGTTTTAAAGAAGGCTGTGCGTCCATGAATCATGATCGTGCCAGAGGTGGCTCGGAGACCTCTATGAACATTCAGTGAGTACTGTAGAACTCCTTGGAAATCCTTGGAAATTGACAGATAACCTCTCTTGCGAAAGAGACGCATCTGTCTGTGAGAACTGTACACACATAATTGCACATTACAGGACCTCAGCTGGAGTTATTGAAACATCCTCATACAATCCATTTAAGGAGTTCCTGGGAGGCCAGTGTTTCAGACGTGAAGCAGGCAGTCTGACCATAGCTCCGGGATACTGAGAAAACTTTCTACCTTCATGGTATCCATTATGGTGCATTAGTGTAGCAGGGGGTTATATAAACAAATAAAGGTTTTATAACTTTGTTCTGCTATTTTGCACAATCTAAAGTCCCAGGTTGACTTGAACACTCATTGTATAATGATGAAACTTTGGCTTAAAATCAAATAATTGTAAATAACGATACAAACATAATTTGACAACATGACACCTACACATTATGAAGAGGTGCTTATTAACGGTGAACATGTAAGATAAGGTCATTTCATTTTCTGTATTTCTTTTAGATCATTAGAACAAAACTGTCTAATTTGTTTTTACCTTCCTTATTCTACAAATCCTTGCATACGTACCTCACTTCAATCAGATGGTTATTCACCCTCAAATAAAAACAAGACTGTCATGCTTTGTATTAATATTATTCCCCATCCTTAAAACCCAAAGCCCACTTTAATTCATCATGATGCTAAACTTTGGTTTGGAGCTTCTGCACTTGTACCCAAAAGATTTGCATATAAAGATTCGCCTATCAATAATTAAACTGAACTCAATGCTACTATATGTTTAGTTTTTTCCATCAGTACAGAATATACAGCCATATTAAATCCACTAAAATTCTCCCCCTTAGCTGGAGATTCCACCTGCCCTCACTCTATATACAGTATTTAAGACACATCTAATTTCTGGTCCGAGTTCATTACAAAGTAGAATGAAACGGCGACATGAGCTGCTGTAATTGCTTCGGATGGTCCGGCGCTCCTGTCACACACCAGTTAGCCCGATCACTATCGCACGGTCCCTTCTGAATTGAAATGCCTGTGGACGGCTTGCGTGTTAAGGGCTTCTATCCGAGTGACTCATGCTGATGCTGTAAGTAAGAATTTGAAAAGATGGAATGGTTCCAGACTGGAATCTTGTTAATATACTTTATGGAACATCATTTTAAAATCCTATCTTTCATTTTATCAAGCAATTTTAATTTATTCACATTTTAACAATTATACTTTTTTGTTATTTAACCAGCCTGTACAGAGAGAGCTAACATCCACTTAAATCTAGACAAAATTGATGCTTGTTAATGTCTGATATGTACATTTATTTATTTATTTTGTTATATTGCTTTTCCCCCTTTGATTTACTCCTAATTTTAAAAGGCCTCAAAGACTATCACTTTTTTACCCCTTTAATGTTTTTGAACCGATGGAATGGCGTAAAACACCAAAGTGCTATCCGCCCCTTCCGCTTGAGTGAGCTCACAGATGCCGGTGATGGCATAATTGACGTGAGAGTGAGGGAACGCCATCCCAAAAGGCCATGACCAATCTGCTCTCTAAACCCCCAGCCAAGAGTTGGCTGTAGCGTCACCTGGGAATTAAACTAACCGCCTCAGAGACGATATGGTGGACGTCTTTCTGTTGCGCCACTTGGGAGTGGTCATGTATACAACTTAATCAGAATGACCTAATCTGACTTTGAAACTTTGAACTTTTTTTTTTTCAAACTGTGCGTCTGAATTAAAACACTCTCATCCTGTATAAAACACACTCATCCTGTATAAAACACACCTCTTTATCCTGTATATAGGTTCACGGGAGGCCTGGAGCCTATCCCAGGAGACTTAAGACACGAAGCAGGGTATACCTTGGACAGGGTGCTAATCTGTAGCAGGGCACACATACATAACCTACAGGCAATTTGGGAGCATGTCTTTGGACTGTGGGAGAAAACCAGAGGACCCGGAGGAAACCCACCCAGCACGGGGAGAACATGCATACACATAGAGGCGGGAATCGAACCCGGACCACTGTGCCGCTGACCCGAATTAAAATTGTAGAATGCAAATGACTTTATTAAATGATTTTAATGTGCAAATTCTGATATTTTACTGGCACAAATATCATCCAGGACATACAGTACAAACCAAAAGTGTACACCACTCTCACAACATATTGGATGGGTACCCAAAGTGTCAGAGTAGCATTAAGCCATCTCTCTACTGACTATAAATAAATAAATATCTAAGAACTGACTTATTGAATCTGAATTTGTGAAATTATGACCTTAATAACTGTAATTTCAACGGTGCTTAAATTTCATTACTTTTAATTTCACAAGCCAGGCTTTTTCGCAGCCATCTATAAAAAGAATGCGCTATGCAGACTGCTTGTGTCATATGTGTGTGTGGGTGTGTGTGTGTGTGTTTCTTTAAAGGTGCGAATGTTGCAAGAGCACTCACTTAGGCACTGTGTGTGGTCCTGGTATTGTCCCGTCTCGCAGGCGGCCACACACTGCCTACCGCTGAGCAGTAACGACCCACCACATGCTGTACACTCGAAGGCGTTCTCGCAGGTGACACAGGATGGGTGGCAGGCTAACGGGAAACGGAGTGACAGGGAAAAAGAGAGAGGGAGGCAGTCAATTAAGGCATAGCACAATTGGAGACTACACAGGAGTTTTAAAGTGTGTGTGTGTGTGTGTGTGGCAGCGGGGGAAAAAAGAGAAAGGAAAAAGTGTGAGTCACCAAAATATCCATGACAGATTGAGGCAGTATTAAACCTGCTGTGACAACGTAATTAGCATTTCATTTTTCCATTTTTTTATTCTACACTGAAACTCAAACCCACAGGAGGTACGGCGGTGCAACACAGGACAGGACGGGAACCGAACTGAAACCATGACGCCAAAAACGCAAGGTCGCTCTCGGGACACGTCGGATGCCTGTCTGCTGACGTTCGATCGCATCCCTGACCTCAGAATGAAAGGGGTTATTTTCAGCACACGTTCTGACCTGTCGGTGTGGCTCACATACGTGCTCCTTTTACCTCCGAAGGTAAAACACTACTGCTTATCAGGCTGACTATGCAGGCTCGGGGTGCGTCCTGGTGTGCGTTAAACGTGTGTGTGCATTTCTCTGACATATTGAAAACACACCCTTTTAAAACACGTGACCCGGGCCCATAGAGCGAAGACATCAGAACGAGGTTGAATCAACACCTTTATCTTGCACGGATAGATTTATGGCTGACAGCTATTTGGCGCCAAGCGTTTATGGGATTTTAAATACCGCAGTAAACATTAAGATGAGCGCCAGAGATAAGGACGTGCACGTGTGAGTGTGAGAGAGAGAGAGAGAGAGAGAGCTGGAACATGACACAGCAGGAGACAAATAGAGAAGACAACAAATCTTCCGTGATAGCAGTTTTCACTGACCAGCACCAGAAACAGAAAAAAAGTTAAGAGAACATGTAAATGTGATACAAATACGAGACAAATGTATAAAATAGTCCAGAAGTCTAGAAGGTTCTTAGAAAATAAATAATCTGGAAGCATACCTGCACAGATTCGACCATTAGGGAAAAAACCCTGAGGACAAACGTGAACACAGTGTCCTTTCCAGAGAAAAGTGCCTGGGTCTTTACAGCTATTACACTGATCCGGAGTAGTGGAGCATGTCAAACAGTCTGGATGACACTGGACCGCTGTCCCCAAAAACACACACAAAAAACAGCCCATTAAAACAACTTCTTCAGCAGTAGCGAATCAAGGTGACTGGAATATTAAAGATCATCACAGGTGCTGATAGACTGCAAATATAGGCAACAGAAATCTTCAGATATTAAAGAAGCAGTCTGTACATTGGCGCAAATGGTGTAAAACTCAAAGAATTTGCATGCATGATTGTTAAAAATGAGAAACAGCGGCAGGGTGGCTTAGTGGTTAGCGCTGTCGCCTTGCACCTCCAGGGTCCGGGTTCGATTCCATCTTCAGGTCTGTGTGTGTGCATGGAGTTCCTCCCACAGTCCAAAAACATGCAGTTTAGGCTAACTGTTCTTTCCAATGTTAATGTGTGTGAATGCTGACCAGAGGTCCTACCACGGTCGTGGAATGGGGTTAAATACAATTGTAATCACTTTTGGCCTCCATGGTCTCTAGTTGGACTATAGAGATTAATAGGTACAGTATATACAGTACCAACCCAGATGTGCACATCTGAGACGAATGTTTTTTAATAGCGTTTAGCCTTCAAAAATATTACATGCCAGATACAAAACAAAACTCAAGCTTTCAACAAAATCTGGCATCGATTACCGATCAAGTAACGAACACAGTTCGAGCAAAGTTCTGTTTCTTCTTTTTTTATTTTTCCCCATTTTCTCCCTAATTTAGTCGTGTCCAATTCCTCCCCGTCACTAGGGGGCTCCACATTAAGCTACTACTACCAGTCAGTCAGGAGGGCCGAAGACTATCACGTGAACCACGTGACACCAGCCGACCGCATCTTATCGAACTGCTCGCTCACACACCGTTGTCGTAACACCGAGTCGGACAGCGCTATCCGCTCCTTCCGCTTGCGTGAGCTCTCAGACGCCCCTGATTGGCTGTAGAGCTGTGATTAATGTGGGAGCACTGAGTACCTCTCATCCCTCCCCTCTGAGAGAGCTCGGCCAATCAGCTCTCTCTAGACCTCCGGCTGCGAGAGGTAACAGCATCACCTGGGAATCGAACTCGTGATCTCTGGATGATAGAGTTTTGTTTCTTTTAACTTATCATTACACATCTTTTCTCATTTGGTTATCTTAATTTTCCATTTTTCTGTACTCTATAATGTTCTACATGTAGAAAGAATTCAAACAGGTATGATGAATAATTTGTATTAAGCATTAAAGCATTAAAGTTTGTAATACTGAAAAGTATTTTTAGATCTTTAATAAGTATGTCAATGTTATCCAGCATAGACTATCAGACCAGCTTGTATATTTGAAGCTTCTGTTTAAATGTTTTTTACCTGCCCAAAAACTACCCCCCACCTTTTCCCATAAATGGTAAGATAAAGCATACACATTTTTTTTCCACAAAGGTACAGATTCAGTATGGGTAAAGTCAAAGGTTTGCCATAATTCATTTTAGTTGTAATATAAATCTCACTAATCTTTACTAATACAGAGTAAAGTATATACAATAAAGTATGTACAATATACTGTACATACTGTACATATACACAAACGTATAGGAGAGTATACTGACAGCATATGTTGTTTAAAGAGCTGATTGCACAATGCATGGAGTTGGAAAAAACTGTCCAAAAACATGCATTTATGTATTATGTCTTGGTGGTTCAGTTCTTATTGTTCCACAGTACTAACAAAATTTCTTCTTGTCACTACTTTCCTCTAAATACAGGGACAGAGTGTGTGTAGGAACAAAAAACAAAGTAGACCATCTAATAGGTCCTGAGTGTAATGATACTGACAGGTGGAATTGTAATGGAGGGGAACTGAATATCTGTCCACGTCTGTGCGTTTTCAACAGCAGCAGACATTTACCAGCTGTTTGTAAAACAATTATCAGGGTCATAACAGGCTGACTGACCATGGTGTAGGACCAGGTGAAGTGCCGACTTAAAACATAAAGCATCCCCTTTAGATTCAGGTCACTCTCTCACTATTTCTGTATAGTGCTTATTCTATACAGGGTCATGGGAGGGACTCATGGCACTAGGAATGGCACAGACTGGACAGGGTGCCAATCAATCGCAGGGCACAAGAATGCACACACACCAATATATTTCTGGACTGTGGGGGGAAACCAAAATACCTGGAGGAAACCCACTGGGAGAACAAGCAAACTCCTTGTTGAAGGCAAGACTCGAACCCTCAACTCTGGAGGTTCGAGGCCACAGTGAGAACCAGTATGCCACCATGCCACCTTTCTTCAGGTTGTGACTTAATATTAATTATAACAACTTAATAAAAAAAGTTATACAGGAATTTAAAAAGGGCAAATTTTAATGTTGATTCCCACAAAGCTATTAATAACCATTAGTGCATGTTCACCAAATAGCTGAAACTGAAGAAGCCACATATTGCCGAGCAACAACAGAGAAAAGTTTTTATATTCTGAGTTCCCCCACAAAATCCATGAGCAAGGTAATATATAATAGAAGTCCACACCAGAGCACAGTCACAAGCACTGGATTCATTACCCAGAATCGCAGCATGCTAGCAGGTGCTATCTATCAGACGCATGCTGCTCACTATCGAGTGTGATTAATTGGAGCAATGCTGAATGCAAACGAAGAAAAGGACTGTTTTCTTAAGGAACTCTGTTGGGAACTAGAAATCCAATTATCTCCCCACAGTCAAGTACAAGATTCATTTGGTCTGTTGTTCTGGCACTTGTTAGTTCTCCCCGTTGCATTTACATGAAGTGACGCTTCAGTAAGCATGACGATATCTGTATATCCAGATTTAAAATAAAACACATTTGCTTAACCCGACAGGCTGAATATTAATAATGATATAGGGATAACCAAGAAACTGTGTTTTATTTAATAAATACTAGACAACAGATTATTAAACATTAACATTACAGATTACATTAACATTAAGTATTAAAAGTTGATTTTTAAAAGTCATAGCAGTATAATGGTTAACTTGGGATTTGTATTAAATTAAATTTAACCCTTAAGCGGGCAAGGAACCCCATTTAGTAACTTATAAGCGCTAATATCAGTATCTCAAGAAAAAAACCCCACATATATTTGTAAAAAATAGGTACATTTGTATTTTTTGCACATTTTATCTTTACATAAATGTGCCTTTAACTTTATATATTTTTTGTTTATACTGTATAAATATTTTTTATATACTGTATATACACTACACTTGGAACAATTATTACCCTAGACAAGTGAAGATACATATTTGGTAACTTCAGTGACTTTTTTTGCAATATAAAAATGAACAATTAAAGATTTAAAAAAAAAAACACAAAAGTAAAAAATCTTGGGAAAAAAAAAAAAAGTCTTGAAAATTGTTCTTGATTTTCAATGAGTGCCATATGAAGGGTTAAGAGCCAAGCAGAAAGTGGCACACACATTGGAAATGCGTGATGTTACGACACTGAGTCAAAATGATCCCCACTCTGGCTGTAGAATTTATTTTAATTAAAAGAAAAATATATAATTTTTCGACATAATCTCCTTGAATTTCAAAACAAGTTGTTCATCTGTCAACCAGCTTTCGTATTTAATCATTAAAAAATAAATTTAGGCTGAGCTGTCACCAGTAATGATTCTATTTAAGAAACTTTCACCTTCCTATAAAATATCAAAATCCAAATTTTGTTTGCAGATATTCAAACGCCTCTGTTTATGCTCTTCCGTGAGATGTTTCAGCACCAGGTACACTCTCAGACCACAAAAAACGAATAACTGCACGCTGCTCTTCTTTTATGCAGATCACAAATGGGGGATCCATTTTTCCTCGCACCGCAGTTACAAATGAACTCATGTAACACGTTCACACCTGCACAGCAATGACTGGTAGACTTGAATGGAAAGCGTTGAAAGCGTTGAATTCGGCCAACAGGAGTTTTAATATAACCGGAGTGTAGATCATTTTTGTTTATCAGGTTTGTTTATCAAATTACAAGAAATAACTTTAGATCATTTGTACCCTGGGACTAGAATTTCTTTTTTTTTTTTCCACACCATTTCAGCTTGTATTCAGAATCTCAGTGCCCTGCTGAGACCCCTGGTACCCCATAGACCTCTTCACACCTTCACACAAACACCCATATCTCACCTGGGTGGCATTCGGGGCAGCACTGTCCCTGCTGAGGCATGGCGAGGGTGCCAACCGGACATGTAGGACAGGAGTGCTGATAACAGGTAACATCACCATCCCGACACTGGCACTCTCGGCATGGACCATCACTTACACTCTCCAGGTTCTGAAACAAACACAACACATTTAAAAAACCGTGAATCCATATCATGATGATGCCACTTTCATCTCCTGACATCACTGATGAAAGACGAATCTCTCTTTAGACACATTAGAATGGGTATGATCTATGATTATGCAAATTGTGTTGCGCAGCTCTACTTACAGCAAGACGTCTGAAATTCTTCACTTTGGTTTTCTCACCCTGCTGAATATAAGAATGTCCATGAGTGTGGGTTATTTGCACTAATATACATTATATTATACATTTTATGGTATAGCATTAGACAACATGAATTTCTACTTAATACCTCGTTTTCCAGGTGCGGATACAGACAAGAACTGACTGCTGGTTTACACTCTGGGCAGCACTTCCCACTTACATACACCAACTCTTCCCCCTGGTAGAGTAAAAAATGTGTTCATGTGTAAAAAATAACTTAGTAAATGACTTTCCATAAAGTTTCAGCAGACTCAAATCCCAGTAATAATGCCACATGTAATCTATTTCTTAAACGCTTTATGCAGCTTGCTCCTGTTGATCGTCTTCATCCGAGAGAACGGCATCATCGAGTGCCTTCTATATGACATTGCTTGATTACCTTAATGTTCATCATTTGAGAGAGACAAGATCTCATTAGAAATGAAAAGTATATTATAATAGCTTTCTCTTCTCACTCTCGCCCAAACACTGGCCATGTGGGAAGCTAATCATTTGTCATTAGGAATGGAGGATAATATATTAATAAGCAATATTTGAAAGTATTTTTTTATTTTTGCCTTGATTTATTCCGTTTCGGTTTCTCCCAGTTGAGTAATTTACAAGTCTCAAGGTCGCTGGTCATATCCTAATTATACAGTCACACCATTAATCTGGAGAAAGCACACTGCAGACTGTCCATGGCAGTGTCCCCAATATCCTTCCACCCCTGATTACTGACATCTGTGCCCTGTCAGCGGCTACAACCCTGGACTGTTTAAACAGACCAATACTGGAGACTTTATCTATAAAGCTTTGCAACTACCATGTACTTCCTGGCCATATTAAACATCCCATCATTGTATAGTTCTGTTCATAGCTCATTCTTGTGTGCTTAGATCTAGTTAGTGTTTTTTTTTTTTTTTATCACATATCATGTCTTGTTGTACTGTAAATGTGTCTAGTTCCTGGTTTGTGTAGTTCATATCATTTCAGGTTCTTCTGTCTAGTATCTTGTTCTTTTTGTGTCCAGTTCTTGTCATGTCCAGGTCTTGTATTATCTAGTTCTAGTTTTTGTGTCCAGTTCTTATGTCTTTTTTTTTTTTTTGTTGTGTCAGGCTTTGATTCGGTTTAGCTAGTTTTAGAAGCGTCTACGTTTTGTTGCGTCTACTTTCTAGATGTGTCCACTTCTATCTCTGTCTTCTTCTTTGTACTTCTTTTTGCTGTATCTAGTTCAGCATGGGCCTACTGTATTATTGTTGTTATTGTTTCTACAGTAACTCTACAGTAGCTGTGTCTAGTTCTTGTTGTGTCTAGTTCGTGTTTTGTCTAGTAGCTGTGTCTAGTTCTTGTTGTGTCTAGTTCGTGTTTTGTCTAGTAGCTGTGTCTAGTTCTTGT